>JADRCH010000149.1:5603996-5747953 GCA_019843965.1 Rhynchomys soricoides | reverse complement strand
CTGACTTCAGTTCACATCTGCTGAGGCCTTTAACATTTGTGAGTTTGACATTTGTGAGCTCAACCATTCTAAATCCACCCAAATATTCATGACTCACTGAGATTCGAAATTTTGTTCCAGCAAAATTTGTCTCACTTATCTTGAAGGACCAAGCCTACAGAACTAAGTCAGTGATGGGATGCTTTTCCACATTCACTTTTCCTGTACCATTGCTGAATCTTGTTCTATGCAGTGGTGATCTGAAGGCAACCCAGACCAGGAGGTCTACTGCAGTATATGTTGGGCATTGATTTGTGCCCTCACTGCACTTCAGGATCTATGATGTGCCTTTTTTTTTTTTTTTCCTGTGACAGAATGTCATTTCAGCTTACACAACAACCACTACAAAAGAAATGCCATTGCATGGCTGAAAGCATTGGAACACTTAGGAAACATATACAATTCTGAATACAATTGTGAATAATTTAGATGAGAAGAAAATTGGGGAGTGTAGTTAGAATCTGATTGTCTGTGGAGGTGGGGAAATCTCATAAAAATAACACAAAGGGCTTGGCCTGAAGGAGGAACAACAGGATGTGTGAGTAAGCTTTGCTGATGTAAAGGGAAGGGTGACTCTCAGAGATATAGGGTAAAGAGAAGGCTAATGTTCTTGGCTCACCTCTTGGGAACAGCTTTAGAGTCACTGGAGCTGTCCAGCAATGGCGAAGTTTAAATGTGGGGGGCACTGAAAATACTCAAACAATGGCTAGAGAGTTGCTGGCCAAGACTTCATGGCCACCTGGCCTTGCTCCTGGAGCTTCATCTACTTGTACAGATGAAGACCATTAGCTCTACACAAAGACTCTGAATCTCTCTCTGTCAGAGAGAAAGTACTGTGCCTAGCTCTTCCTGTTTCAAATATCTTTCTATGCCATTTCTAATTTTCCCAGGGGTTTTGGATGGAGGTTTCATTGATTGGCATTTACTCTTGGCTTTACCCCAGGATGTGACTTTCAGCAGTCTCTTGGGAATGGTTGACCTACCTTGTTTCTGGTTCAGTTTCTGACATCTCTGTAGTTTGGAACTGTTTATCAAGGAGAAAAATTAGGGTGCACACCATTGTAAATGTAATAACTGAATGAAGGAATATAATTTCTGTCATTTTTGTGGGCCTTCTTTTTTTCCTTTTAAATGAAGGACCACTGTGAAAGGATATTGGGCTGGATTGTCTTTATGGACAGGTTTATAAAATTGTAAGAGGTATGATTTTACATATTTGGAGAAAACAGACTTTTGATAAGGCTTAGAAAGAGAATATGATCACAGAAAATACAAAGAGATGAAGGGAAAAATCATCTCCCACCGCATACTTTATACTAGAGCTCCTGGTAAGAAGGAAAAATTCTTCTCTGCCTGTACTACTCTTGTGGCAAGACTATCAAATGTGACCATGACATTACACTGCTCTTGTGAGTCTTGATACTGCTGCTCTTGCCTTCCTTGTTGCCTTGGCAACCTGAACTGGAAGTAGAAAGAAGAACAGAGTCCACAGAGAAATACAACCCCAGGTATCATCTACCAAGTTCCCAGTCACCAAAGTAGAAATTGTTTGATCACAGCAGTATAATTACGGCATCCTTATCCTTGGTAGCTAGAAACATCTTTAAGGAATTGGTTAAACATTCCCCTTACCTTCTCTTGGTTTCTTTGCCATAAAGTTACAGAATTATTTTTTTAAAATTTAGCTTAATCTCAATAGGTTATTTTGTTGTTGTTAAGTATGCTTTCAAGGTCTAGGAAAATACAGTTTAGAAGAGAGAGAAGTTGCAGAATAGATGGTAGGGAGAGATTCTGTTGTTGAACTAAAACAAAGAACGAGATTCTTGCATATGGAGTTCTTGCATATGGCTGAATGGACAGGCTTAAGGCACTCAGAGACAACAGGGACTTCTAGTCCACAGAGCTGGCATTGTAACCACCGCCACCCCCACCCTGGAATCTTTGTCTCTCCTTCTGCTTCCATTTTGAGAATCTATCAACATCTACTTCTCAAACTCCACTTGCCTTTCTTTCTCTTCTCCCTCTATCTTGTCACTGCATGCATGCTCTTTTTCTTTTTTCTTCTTTTCCTCTTGTTCATTTAGTTCCATGCTGTACCGTACTCTCTGTCTCAGTCTTCTCAGTATGATCACTGTCCTTCCTAGCTGTTTACTCACAGTGCTGGCTGGGATTCTTTCCCATACACCTGTGCCCACACACTTCCTGCCTAACTTGGCATCCATTGTACCATTATTGGTCCTTCTTTGCTGGTGGTGACTCAGTGTGGCTTGTTCTGAAACACTGTGTTGGTGTCTGCTTGGATCTGTGTTATCTGAAATTGGCATGTAAATAAAGCACCACCAAAAGTTGTCCCTATGGAGAAGAAAATGCACAAAATCTGGAGGAAGAGAATAATGTCACCTGACGCTAAACTCAGGTCCAATGACTCTTAGCTCAATGTTTATATTAAGTCTTAGAATATGTGGTCTTTTGACTGAGAATTGAACTTTTTATATGTATCAAACATCTCTGGGAACTTTTTAAATTTTGCTTTCTGATAGCTATTGTTTGTAACACTTCTGCATGACTTTCTATTTGATCCTGATATTTATCTTCTAGCCTGAAGCTTTCTCTTTGAGAACCATTTTCTTTTCTGTTCTATCATATCGTTTAATGGTTACATTGTATCACTTTCATGGTTTATTATAATTAAATATTTACATATATCACTTCCTCTTGAGAATCAGTTAAAATCAGTTTAATTTTGGTCTATGCTGAGAAGGTTCTATTGTAACAACAGAACTTCCCTCTCTAAATATGTTGTAGATTATAGCCACGCTGCTGCACTTTGAAACAGCCCCCAGAATGGTGAGAATATGAAAGTCTCAGGTCCTGTAATACAAAATTATAGATAGATAGATAGATAGATAGATAGAGAACTGTGTGGTGTGGACTAGAAGGCTTAGAAAGGCAAGAGCTCCAGTACCTAGAACCCTTACAGTGTATGTGGATTGTTACTGTCTGGGGATCGTGATCATCCTTACACAGAGGCTAATGCTGGGCCTTTACCTAGTCATATATACAGTGAGGTACATACAGTTTCTAGAGCTTGTTGCTTTGGATATTATCATCTACCAGGCTCCTTTCTCCCATTCTGACACCTGGCTACTACTATCAGAAGTTCCAAATGGTAATATATGAGAAGTGACAGATTCTTGTGTCTGCTGTCTAGCTATTAGGGCCATAGGAATCACTGTGACATATGCAACTACCCCAATTAAAAACTGCACCAAAACTTAGGCAAAATGATATGATGTTAATGTGTATTAATAACTGTATAGATAGCATACAAAACATCAGCCAGGTAGAATGGAGTAATTGAAGTTTTATTGTTGTTTATATAAAAACACTCAAAATTTTACATCTAAAATTTTGTTTTGTTTAAATGGATATATTTGCATATAATTTGAATACTATTTAGCCACAACCTACATGGTTTTATTTACATTTATTAATGTTAAAACGTTTCCAAAAATTCTCACTTCCACTTTGAAAATCTGCAGATGTATAGGAAACACCAGTCGTAAGAGAGGGACAGTAGGCCTAGGGGCTGCGAGACACACTTTGAGAAAGGCTTTGACACTGTGTGCTAACTATGCGTGTCAGTGCTACACACTTTCTGCCACCATGATTTAGCTCTTAGACATGATTGGATCTGACATTATAGATCCTGACATTCAGATTCAACACTGAAAAGTACATTTGTTATATTTTTGTAGAGCAATGCATGGCAGTCACATGTACTGCAGGACTGAGGTAGAGTGCTCAGGCACATTGTTGGTGCACAAAGCTGATCACAAGGAACCAGACGGCCTCACTTACACATTTCTTTCAGTCCTACTGCTATTGCTCATTCTACAAAGTGAGACAAATTTACTGCAATTATGGCACCCACTTGGGTATCACCAAAATCTCAGACTATGTATTTGTTTTGTAATGTAGCTGTTTTATGTACAGTTTAACATGTACATAGTACTTAGATTATATATAATCTCTCTGGATTCACACCATTGCCACTTGAGTCAGGCAGGGAAAAGCTGTTTATTATAGATGAACGTGGGGAAGTTCAAATTGAATGTATTACATCCTAGAGAAGGGTTGTGGTCCTTTGATTTCTCTCTCTCTGTGTACCTTTTCCCTCAGTTTTTTTTTTTTTTTTAAATGCCTTTGTTTCTTTCTGAGGTTGCCACTGCTCTGAAAAGTGACAAAAAGCCAGCATTAGCATACATGTGGATGCTAACGAATATTTAGTCGTGCTAGTTGGGTTATTTATTTTTTCTTAGTTAGGAGTCCTCAGTTCTCTCAGCGATCTGTGGAATCATCTTAGCATTATTCTTTCTCTTGGGGCTTTGTTTCGGGATGCTCTTTGAAGCACAAACCAAATGGAGCCATTCGTTATAATTATTTTTTAATTTCGTTCTAGTATAAGCACCAGGGAAAAGAGAGACTGTGTAGTAGAGAAGAAATGGTGCAGAGCCTGTGACAAGTTAGGCCTGGGGGAGTCCTTAGGGGGCCAACAATGTAAGATATCAACAGAGACAACTGCACATATTGTTTGGTTATGTCTTCTATTCCTTTTTAAGATAAACAAAACATCAGGCACATTGGGCACGCTTGGGAGAGAGTGAAGTTGGTATCAAAGTGGGCTGAAAAGGACAATGATAGATGATGTTTTCTATATTGCTTTTTATGTCGTGAACAGTCTAACGGGCCAGTGGTGGGACTGTTTGCTCACAGCTGTGCTTTTTCTAGTGGCCTGCTGTGGCATATACGCTTTATTGTTTTGGTAAACAAGAAGCAAAATTAACAGGAGTCCAGCGCTTTCATTTTGTAGCATCTAAGGAAACAGTAATGAGTGCTTACAGGTAACATTGCCTTTGGGTGTGGCGTGCTGCTAAAAAGTCTTCTGTATTTCAGATATGCATGAAGGATGGCGATAATACTGCACTGTGAGAGAAGAGATTCTTCTACAGGCGCTAACATATGCTTTGATGTCTTTCTGCATTGCTAAACTCCTGTGTTAAGGCTTCCTGTCTCTATAGCATCCACCCCTAGTGATGTAGGTGTTGAACCATAAAACATCTGATCATGTGACCATGATGTAGAGAGACTGTCTTTGCTGACTCACTTCTCTTTTTTTTTTTTAATTTTTAATTTTTATTTTTTTCACTTCTCTCTTTTTAACGTTTTATAGTTTTAGTGCTTGAATCTCTGTTTCTGGCTAAACAGACATTCCCCCAGGATCTAGTGAAGATACAGATTATGTTATAAAATAAATAAAACAGTAGTAGTGATTTCAAGTACAAGTTAAACAACCAACATTCTTGAACACCAAGTCATCTTCTTTTACAAGTAATATGGCTTGAAGGAGATTTAAAATTTACATAGTAAATATCTGATTTTATTGATTAGCAAGGCTTACCGTGGAGGAGGAGCCAGGTTTTTTGTAAAGAGATATTCTAATCACTGGCTTGATGGAACTCTAGTCAATAGATGTGGGCCAAGGGGGCCAAGGGCAAAGAGCTCTCAGATAACATTGTATTTATTTTGCCCAAGACAAACCCTGCTTCCCAGATAGACTTTGGTTAGAAAAACGGCAGTTAGCACAAGTATCTGTTTTGTCTGTGCTATCTGTAGGTCACTTTTATCCCTGGACTCATTTTCTCTGAATCAAACTTTATTAAAGCCTGGAAAGTATTCTCTTATTTTTCTGTTTGAGAGAAGCAAAAGAACTCTTTAGTTCATGTGATATATATTCTTGGTCATCAACGTGACTTCATCTGGTATTAACTAAAATCCAAATATGGTGGGCACACCAGTGAGAGGTTTTTGCAAAATTTGAAATAGAAAGATACACTTATAATCGTGATCTTGAGATGGGAAGATACATCTTTAATCTGGGCCACACCTTCATCACGAAGACTTCAAAGCCATGGAAGAAGAAAGCTTTTGCTCTTTGCCTCTGCCTACTTCTTTTGCCTGCTTCTTTTGGCTGCTAGCAAGTCCATTCTTTGACTGGCATTAGAGCCTACTTCTTCAGGATTCCAGTGTGTCTACCAAAGACCAGTGAAGAAAACCAGCCTCATGGACCGAACAAATACTGGACTCTTGGACTTCCTTTTCACAGCCAGCCATTGTTAGATTAGCTGGACCACAGGCTGTAAGCCATTCTAATAAATCCCTTTCACACATACACAAACAGACACACACACACACACACACACACACACATTCATTCTGTAAATTCAGTTACTCTAGAGAACATTGACTACTACGGTTCATGAGTATGATAAAAGGAGCATTGTTGAATTGGAGTGATATACACACATGTTTAAAAATGAAGTGTTTGATATTAACCAGGCCTGGTGTTAAGTCCTGACTTTGGTACTTTTCAACTGTAATACATCAGGCCAAATAATTAATCTATCTATACTTACGGGATATATAGGGTTGGAGAGATGGATCAGCAGTTAAGAGCATCTACTACTCTTGCAGAGGCCAGAGTTCAGTCCACAGCACTTATGCCAAGGGACTTAGAACTGTTTGTAACTAATCCAATGCTCTCTTCTGTTCTTTGGACACTCCCACACATGTGGCACTCATCCAAACATACACATAAACAAAAATAATTTTAAAATCATAAAAACATAGAGAGATATCATAGCAGAGCCTTACTTACATATGACCTTATTGAATGGGTTAAATGAGATAATAATGTAATGTACTGGACCCAGAGGAAGTTACTCAGTGAATAGCAACAAGTTTTAAAATGTTAATTTTTTGTGTGAAATCTGTATAATCATTTCTTTTGGAAAGCCCCCATGTGGTGTGGCTTGCTTCTAAATGACTTGTTCTGATGAGAGTGTGAAAAGGTATGAGGGCATGAAGGCGAAGAGATGTACATTGCTAAATAACCCAATGATGCTGAGGTAACCGGCAGCCTCTAAAGAGACCTGTATATCCCTCTGTTAGGTGATACTACACTAAAAAAGGCCTATTTTTCTCTGTTCTGGGAAGATGAATGTGCTGTTTTCTGCAGTCCTGGCTGGGTGCTTTGTGTTCCAAGGTTAGCTTAGCTCTACTTCCTGTCTCTGCAGTGCTGTCATTGTTTGATTCATAACTCAATATTAACCACAGATGAGGGAGGAGTAGATGGGGGGTGTTTCTTTCATGTGACACACAGTAACTGGGACCATGGCTTTTCTAAAGAAGCATTAATTACCCTTGTCAGTCTAACCAAGTACAAATTTTACTTCCACCAAGGATCATGCCATTTCGTTGGCGTTTGGTGAATGTGCAGTGAAGGCTTTGTCATTTATCCACGGGTAGAATGCATTCAGAGTCTTTTGTGATTTATGCTTTTTCTTCTCTCTTTTGAAACTGGCCTGGTATCTATTTATAATAAGTATACGATTCTGGAACGTGAGACAAGAAGGTTATTAGTCACGAAACTACAATGCTTGTGTGTAAGAGTCTGTGTTTTTAGACTTTTACAGTTATTGCCTCTCTTACCCTGGTTTTTATTTCTCCTTTCTGTTCATTGACAGTAGAAATCAATGGGATATGAGAATTAGAAAAAGCCTAATATTTTGCTGATTGTTTTGTAAGGAACATTTGTATGTGACTAAAGTTTTGTGATCTCAGTATCTTATGGGACTATTTTACAACTATGTGACCCTCACAGGGTTAGCTTATAAAAAGCCCAATAGTAAAAAAATAATCCCCATACAAAGGTGCTTAGTAGAATTATCTTACTCTGTGGGTCAAGATCCATTTTGATGGTTTTAGATTTGAAGAGTTGGCATTCCTTCTCCCAGTACAGCTGCATGGCACCACTTCTTGTCTGAAGTCTTTTGGCGATGACTTACTGGTTCTCTCACTAAAACTTTGAAACATTTTTTCTCTTTATATCTGCACAGATAATATTATTTACCTTAAAAAAATAACAGTTTAAAACAATGGATTATGAAGCAAAAGCAAAATACAACGAACAAAACAAAGCAGGACCAGAAAGCGAGTTCTGTCCATCTGTGTCACCTTTAGCCTCTAACTCAAATCTATGTCTGTCTTCAGAAACTGGAGTTCCCACTGGGCAGTCTTCTTGAGACCACTTGCTACTGATGACCATTTCTTAAGATTGTGTTGGTCTTTTATGATCAGAGTATATTTCCAAAGTGCAAGCTTTAAAATTAACTTGTCATGTAATTGCTACAGGAGGTGGTAGAGGTGACTGTCTCCTCCACCACAGTGCCTCCAGCTACAAAAATTAGACCTCCCTCCTGGACTGCCACTTTGAAGCATATCAACAAAGCATCATTTATTTTAGACAGAGGAGAATAGTCCTTAAGTCGCAAATGCCATTGGAAGTAAATATAGCACTTTTCCATATTATCTACTTGGGCTATTTCCACTTTGAACTCCACATGAAGGAAAGTTGATGAGGGCAACACTGGCTGACAGGCTGTACAAATTCTGTGCTTTGAGGAAAATGTTCTCCTGCCATGCCTATTGTCTCATGGTATCCATTTCATAGTCTCATGTTTAAACCACTGTCTTCAGCTTTCCTGTCCCCTTTGCCATTAGGCCTTTTTCTCATACAGAGCTGTCTGGTACCCAGGCTGCACTTAATCATGAGAATTTTCTTAAGACTGAAGATGCTGGCTGTTGGAGATTTCTTGTTTGTCTTTTGGAATTTTAATTTATAACGCCATGTTTTACTAATCATGTTATAGGAGAGATACTCTTTAGATGTTTCTTTAAACACACTTGGCTATGACTTTCTTATTAATCTGTTTAAATGTGGTATCCCATCTTCTCTCATGGGTATTACTGATAACCTTGCAGCAATACATCATAGTTTCCCTAGACCCCTATCATGCCTTGGTATGTACCACATTTTCTACATTGGTTTCCTTAAGTGTTTAAATTCAACTATGGTCTATGCTTCCTGCTCTTGCCTTTTTCTGTATCTACCTTCTGTTCTTCCATTACTTATTGGATGAATACTTACTAAATTCTTTCTTTGTATTCATCACATGTATGTATGTATAAGCCTATGCATTCAGCACATTCTTAGTCATCACGCAGTATACAATATCATTCAAAATTTTCTGTCCAAAGTTTATGTTATATATAGGCTTAGAAAATATAGAAAATTATAGTACTGCTTGAAGACTGTCACTGTTTGTTTTGTAGGAAAATGTGCAGATCATGGCTTGGAGTTTCAAACATTTACAAAATTTAAATAGGAAAGCATCATTAGATTTGATCATGAAAAAACTGTGAATTTTTGGCATTATTACAGACCAGTGAATGTTAGTAGAATTTTATAAAATACTAATGACCATGATGATGGTTATAATTTCATACATTTTGTGAATTTTCTATCCTGGTCTATAAAGGGGGCATTTTAATATGGGTAGCTTTATTGGACTTAGTCTAGAAACCAGAGTTAATGTCCTTTTCTAGACAAGAGTAAAACATATAATGACAGAATCAAGAAATCCAAACAAAATGGGTCTTTCTCCTGGGTTGTCTTAGGGAGTCTGGAGAGAACCTATCAACTTGGTAATTGATAAGAAGTTCTTTAAGGCTAGAGAGAGACATCAAATGTCCTCAAATACCAGCCAAATGAAACTCACACATAGACAGAGTTTTTCCAAACAGTGAAATACTATTAGCTATAGGTGGTTTAGTTCTGATAGGTGCTACCAAATGATCATGAAAATGTCCTAAGTGAAAGAAGCCAGCCACAAAATATGGTGTACTATATGGTCCTACTTGCTTCACATATCCAGAATAGGCAAAGTTTGGAAAAGAAAATTGATTAGCGGTTATACAGAGCTGATTATAGTGTGTGTGTGTGTGTGTGTGTGCGTGTGTGTGTCTGTATGTGCATGCATGCATGCATGCATACATGTACACTTGTACACGCATGTCCCTACTCATATCTGATATGAGAAAGATAGTGTGATTACATGATTTATGTGTCATAGCAAAGTGCCTGTCATAGGGCAGGTACTTGTTATTTTACTAAATTACTATCATATTTATCTAGTGTATTATAGAATTTCCAAATATAACTTAGAACTTTAGTTTGGAATATGGAATAATTGATATAACCATGAGTGGCTTACCTTAGACTCTATTGAGTCTAAAAAACAAACCTTCCTTTTTGTCTTGACAATTTTCTTTTCTATTTGAAAAACATACATTTTTATACAAGACTTTGATGTGACAGGACTCTTTGAAAATACTTTTGAAATAAAAAGTTGAGGATTACAAGAATGAAGTTCAAGATTAGCAACTCTGTGAATTGGAAGCAACTAAATTTTGTTAGTTTCAAGAGAGAATTGTCAGTATAAAAGCCAGAAGCTTTTAACTGAATAATATAATCAGTAAAATTGTGTTTGTGTGCTGGTGAGATGACTCGGGGGGTAAAAGCAATTGCTTCACAAACTTGAGAGCCTGCATTTGATCCCCAGAACCCACAGTGGAAAACAACTCCTGGAGGTTGTTCGCTGACCTCCACACATGTGCAGGGGCATGTTTGCACCTATACTCACATGCACACATCACAGATACACATATAGGATAATAGTAAATACAATATTAAAATGTATATATACATAGAATTGAGTATAAGGAGAGACTTTGAGACTTAAACAGTTGGAGAAAAGGACAGAAAAGAAGTAGTTACCAAGAACAGGCAATAATAATCAGATGCAACCCAATATTCTGAGCATTAAAAATATAGTACATTTATAGAAATGATCAAT
Organism: Rhynchomys soricoides; assembly: GCA_019843965.1. Classification (NCBI taxonomy): domain Eukaryota; kingdom Metazoa; phylum Chordata; class Mammalia; order Rodentia; family Muridae; genus Rhynchomys; species Rhynchomys soricoides. Next base: position 5,737,097 of record JADRCH010000149.1, on the reverse strand, counting down.
TACTTTAAACTTCAAAAATCACATGCATTTGAAATAAACATGGTTTTGAAAACCTTGGTGTTTTTCAAAGGGGAAGGCATATCTCTACTGAGAATTTCTTCACCACTATTGCTCTATTCAGAATATTAGTGTGTATGTTGGGCAGAGATCAGGGGTCAGAGGACAACTTGTGGGAGTTGGGTCTCTTCTTCCAACATGTTGGTTCTAGGAATTCGATTCAGGTTGTCAGGGTTGACAGTACCTGATGCCACCCACTGACCCAGAGTTTCTTCCTAAAATTTTATGACAAACTGTAGAAGATAGGGGGTTTGTTAAGTGGTCTGATCTCTCAGGGACTGCAGCAATAGCTCAGAAGGTAAGACTACTGGCTGCTCTTAGAGAAGACCTGAGTTGGGGCTCCAGCTCCCACATGGCAGCTCACAATCACTGCAACTCTAGTCTTAGGGGATCTAATGTCAACTTTTGCTTTGAAGGCACTGAATGCACATGGTGTGCAGACATAACCTGTGGCCAAAACACCCATGTATGCAAAATAATAAAGCAATTTTAAAAATTTGAAAAAGAGATTGATCTCTTCTATCACTTGGATTAAGTATAATCCAACTTTTTTTTTTTTTTTTTTTAAATGAAGAAGGAGCTCACAAAGGCAAAGAAAAACCAATGCAGGAACCAGAAAGAATGCCACAGGGACAGCTGAGATGATCATTGCTGTGGACATCAACTTTCCTGAACTTATTTATAAAGTGGAGAGTCCCAAAATATCCTTTGTTTGCACAGTTATCACCAGATGGGTCATTCAGTCCCTTCTACCTTCCATTAACCACGATGTCTAATAAATATTCAACATTTAGCAATGCAAACTCTTCTTGTTGAACCTCCCTAACAGGCACTAATGAGGACATTAGCTTTCAATTAACTATGTAAAGCTTTGAGTATGGACTAGGACATTCATTCAGCACAGGCATCAATTTGGAGATCATTATAGGACATTAGTTGGTTGCTAGATGACCACATGTCCTAGCAGATTTAAGGATGAGCTCTAGAGACCAGCAAGGACAAAACATTTCAATGCTTTAATTGTCTTAGCCTCTTTTCCACCTGAACTATTTCAGCAACCATCCAGGTTTCTTGAAACAGAGATTCAAATGGAGCAGTTGCTAAGTTCAAATGATGCAATGTTAGTTGAAAGTAAGAAAAACAAGAGTACTTACCTTAAATGCTGAGGAAGAAATAGTAGACTGGTTGTTACAGATTGTCACTGGGGCTGGTGACACTTCCATCCAAATTTGCCAGGTGGATGGCCAAGGAAGGCAGATGTATTGCTTATAGAACATTTACAGCTTTTTAAAAAATGTTCTTAATGTTTTAATAAACTTTCATGAGCATTTTTACAATTGTTTTAATAAATTATCTTGGATATAAGTATGTCTGATTTATTGTAATGAAACCAATATAAGAAATGAGGTTGTAATATAAATATTACTTCACAAAAACATTTTTTTCACCTAAATACTTATACAATCAAATCTTATTAAGCAGATCCCTCAGGTTGAGAAAACAGTGTCAAGACACTATTGATACTGTAGTTGACAGCTAGCTATAGAATGGGCAAATTTTGAGGTATGTGATTTTTGTGAGGTCTGTCAGTACAATCATTACTAGTCTCTCAGATTTTTCCACAGACTGTATTATACTCATTCGATGAAGCAGGACACAAGCCTTGAGTAGTCTTCTCCTATTGTTTTGATCAGAGTAACACCATTTCAAAATTCTTCTGTTGAATTTTAACATCTCATCCCTGAGAATGTGTACCCTATTTAGTAACAGAGTTGTTGATGATAGTATGAGCTAATCGGACTCCATGCAATAGCAGGGTGGGCTTTGATCCAATATGCCTGCTGGTCTTACGAAAAAATGAAGACTTTGGACAAAAATATGCACACAATTTGAATGTCACTTGAAGAAAAAAGAGAAATTTGGGTGATGTGTCTATGAGCCATGGAATGTCAAAGGTTGACAGAGACCACTTGGAATGAGGCAAGAGGCATTGCTATATTCTCCCTGTGGCTCTCAGGAGGCAAGAACTCTGACACTACCCAGGGCTTGTGCTTCTAGCCTTCAGAACTGTCAGGTAAGAGATTTGGTGGTTGAAGTCACCCAGTTTGTTTGTGTGTGGTGGTAGCACTTGTGACAGGAAAGTGAGCAAATCACTTCTTTTTCTGGGGCAGACAGTTTTCCCAGATGCCATGTACAGATGCAAAGTCTCTGCTTGGGACCATACAACACTTTCACACTATTGAGTTTGAATCAATAGGCTTGGCTGTTACTATAAATTCATTTGTGTCACCATCAACAAAACAGTCTTTATGGCTGATCTATATCAAATTCATTCGAGCAAGTGATATCAAAGCAGGTACCTCCTCTATTCATTTTCAAAAGCATATGTCAGCCCTTCTGAAAATCCACACTGATCTCTTTCCAATAGCTTTTCCTGTTTCAAGAGGAGGGCCTGATAAAAGCATACATAGCAATGTTTGTCATTGACCTGGACATTGACCTGCATTTTCTAGGTCTATCTCAAAGCAGCTGATACATCTTCAGTCCATTAGAGAAGTATACAATTGATAGAGATTCATTGGCAATTAATGTCACAAGACATTGAAAGTCTCAAATGATCCTAAATAGGTGAGTGAACAGACATTTGACTGGGAAAGGACAGTGAATTAGAAAAAAGTTCATATTTAAATCATGTCCCTGGTTATGCTCCACTTGCTGTATTTCTATCAGAACAGCCCCTTTGAGGTGCTTTTCCAGATCTAATTCATGTTACTCTTTGTTGGATATGTAAATAAATAGAATTGGGTATCCAGACATGTATTCTATGTTTCCCCTAAGCTATACTTGGTCCTATAAAAGCCTTGGGGATATTATTACCAGCCACAGATCCCACTTTCTTTACCTATGCACAAAATGGGATTCATGACTGTGTCTACAAACAAACTCTTTCCTTGCTATAGGCTTGACTTGCAATATATTCTCAAAATATGTTACCTATGTACATTAATAGTTCATTTGATAGATCCTATTAACCAACGGGTTCACTTGGTTTTGATAAAAATGTTTTAAATATCAACTCAAAATTTTGTGGATAGATAAACTACAGCCCAGTCTGAGGAGCACCTATTTATTGTTTGTTGGGTTTCAGATTCATTTAATCTCCCTTGAAAGAATTCTAGAATGTCCTCAGTTTATGTTAACAGTGAACTACAAATCATTACTGTAATGAAAAATAATGTAATATAATGCAGTGGTGGGGGTCAGAGAGTTCCTGGAGGGCCCCTGCAAAGGTACCCCCTGAGAAATCATGCCATGTGACAGACCTGATTTAAGGGAAGTTTATTGTGGGAGAAGGGAAGGGAACGGACCAGAAAAGGGGGTAGAGGCGGGGGGGCGGGGGGGGGGGGGAGAAAAAGAAAGAGATGTTGGCTTAGATTTTTTCAAAATCTACTTTAATAAGGGTTCTTCAATGCTTTAACCTCCCTGCTAGTCCACCACCCACCAGAGGTAGTGGAAAAGAAAGGATATTAGCACATGGAAGAAGCAGACCTGCTTAAAAATAGTTATTTAGGGTGGTTCCAATCTTCATTTTCAGGATATCAGCCGTTCAGTCCACATGAAACAGCATTGGTAGCTCCATCCAGAAGCAACACAAAGCTCTGCCAATTGGCCTTGAGTCCATGCAAACATCAAGAAGTCATCAGAATATCACAAGAAGTTATTTGGTGCATCTCTCTCTACTAAGTCACAACAAACAATGCTCAGGGAAGAAGGTAAAACAAACCAATGCCCAGTGCCACAGCATCATCAATAAAGACCTGCAATAGCAAAGCCCAAAAAAGACCAGTATGGAGAGCTTTTGGGGGCCACTTGGCAGGAATTTGACATTGAGCCAGGACAAGGAAATAGGCTTCAAGCAAGAATTTTTATGGTGGGTCAAGATGAGGAAGTAAGCTCAGGCAGGAATCTGATTTTGGGCTAGAACAAAGAAGTAGGCTTCAGGCAAGACTATGACTTTGGGCTAGGCCAAGGAAGTAGGCTCAGATATCTTGGTCATCCTGATAAGCCCTTAGAAACATTGCTCGTGGGACTTTTTTTATTGCCTTGCTTGTTCCTTGACTATTTGTGTTTATTATCTTGCATGTTCCTTAACCTAGAACTGACCTTATTATCTGCATGTAATTAAAATGGTATAAAAGCAGATTGGGAAAAAATAAACCCACCTCAACCTCAGAACTGACTGGGGGTCATGCTACAGTGTTGTCTAATTGTCTTTTTCTTTTTCATCCTCGCTCCTGCCCTAGAGAACTGTTGACTGACTGAGCTGGCTTGGTCAGACCAGCAAAGAGTGGCAAGCTAAACTGCTGCCACAACACCGCATCACCCACTGTCTGTCGGGTTGTACTTAGACCCTTTCCAAACATCACATGTCCTCCCAAGTGTCTGCTTCAGCAAAACATCCTCTCATAAGAAAGTCTCCAGAAAAACATCACATGACACAACTAAGTCTCCAAAGGAACCCAAAATTTTTACTTCAAAGAGAGAATGAGAGAAAGAAAGTGAGGCCAGCCAGGAACTCAAGGGAACACGGAGAGAAAGAGAGTAGAAGAAGGAGGGCTGGGGTTGCAAGCAGTCCTCTATAAGCTGCTGTACCAGGCTCATACCTGGTAGGTGATGATGCAAGCCTAAGTCCCTGGGAGCCTAGAGGAATTGTCTGTTAACCAATAATTACCATCTGTGTATTCATAGCTCAGATAACACCTGTATATTCTCTCTCTCTCTCTCTCTCTCTCTCTCTCTCTCTCTCTCTCTCTCTCTCCTCTTCCCTCCCTCTCTTTCTCTTTCCTGCTCCCTTCTTTCCCTCTTCTATTGTCTTTTTCTCTCTCCACCCCTCTCTCTTTCCTTCCCTTCCTCCCTTTTTCTCTCTCCTCTTTTCCCTCTCATTTCCCACTTCCAGAAGTTTTTGGCTCTTCTGCTACTTAAAGGGTATAATTACTCAAGATGTATCTGGTTGTTTTCTCTTCTGATGTAAACAGCTAGGATCCTTCTAACTCTCTTCCTTGTGGAGAATGATAGTGCCCTGTCATTTGAAGGATGGAGAGTGACATAGATTTATTGGAAGAGAAAGGTCAGGTTGTCTTTGCCTTTGAATACAACAAAGATGGCACTAATGCTTAATCGCCAATAGATGTCTTTAGCCTTGTTTTCCTGGTGGTCAGGATTAGTTGCTATGTTCTACCTAGTTAATGTATTAGGACCTGTTTACAACAGTTTGTCTAGTTAATGTATTCTCTTTTAGGACCTGTTTATAACAGAGTTTGAGTCAATTAGGATCTAGCCTGAGGCTGGGGTTGGGGAAGATTATGGCCTGGATTAAAGCCCAAACTGGTGATGCTAGAAATTGTGACCTTGTTGTTATGTTCTTTGTGATCAATCTATTGCACAGCAAGGTGACAATGGTTAAAGCTGATATATTGTATTCTTGGAAGGCACAAAGAGAGGAGCTAAGTGCTTCCATATAGATGCTGGTAACTCTGAAATGATATATTTCTTAAATAAATTAAATGAACAGATTCACTATGTGTGTATACTTCAAAGCATCATTCTAAATAGGACTGACACCTGCAATGCTATCCATTACTCAGTTGAAAAGGTAAAACAGAAGCTTGGAGAGAAAGAACATCATGGTTCTCTGAGTCAGACACACCTGTATCTGAGCCCCATGTGTTACTGTCACCAAGCTGTGAGTAACTGGAAGCCTGATTCCAAGTCCCAGTAACTGCATTTCCTCTGATTTAAACAGAGGTGAGTAGTCATACCTTCCTCTGACATTTCCTTTTGTGCATAGCATGAGACAACATATGTTAGATAAGATAAGGCAATAGTGAAGTGCCTGCCACTGAGCCTGGCCCCATAGGAAAGCTTGACTGTTCATCTCTTCTTTCTTTACATGCAAATCTGGAAATGCTCTGTTCTGACTCACACTGCTCTGCTTGCAAAACATTAACCCCACCTCCCCCCCAAGTCTGAAGCACGTGAACAAATAAAAATCCAATTTGGACAAATCTGCATGTTCTTTTAAAAATCAGGAGGGGAAAAAATGAAAACTTAACCAGCTCAGCCTGGAAGACCCAATTGTTTTTCAGCCGCTGTCTGATCGTTACGGTGTGATCTGAAAGAGAGGTGGCCATTTTGCTGAAATACAAATATAGATGCTCTGAATACATGAATAATGCATGCCAGTTTCTACCTGTCTGCCAGAAAGACATGTCCTATTTTGAGGTGGGGATTTGGAAAATAGTCAGAAGATATAGGCACTGATAATGAATGAACTCTGCTAAATTAGCTGTGTGCACGTGTACCATGTGTGTTCAATTTAGTTGATCCTTTTACATTTTCTTTGTTAACAAAATAGATCATTTCAAAGGTAGTATGACACTCATGAAGGTGTTTGTACATTTTGTTTTTATGTCTCTCCTGGATTTAGGAAGAAGGTCCTCAAGGGCTTTGTGGGTTTCACAGTGAATCCACTCACTTGGCTAATGCTGGCCACATAGGAGGTAAATTCTGGTTGATTAGAATTGAATGAGTCAGAACAAATAGGTCTGATCAAGAACAAAAGAGCAGCATGACTCACTAAGGGGTGGCTTAAGAGACAAATGATTGGACAGGTAGGAGGATGAACCTGGAGACTTCTATGTGGGTAACAACTGCTCTGTGGGAGAGTGACCCAGACCCACAAGAATCCAATAAGCTAGGTCTGAAGCATCAGCCAAAAACCAAACCAAACCAAAACAAAACAACAACAAAAAATATTTTTTAAATTGCCCCATGAAGCTGGGCAGGAATCTAATTGTATTGTATCAGCCTCCTTCCAATCTTTATGAAGATGTCAATTTACCAATGGAATCCTCTGAACCATCTTACTGAAAAGCTGTTACCACTGACCCCAGGCAACACTCATGATTTTAATTGTTCTTCTCAGCACCTATAATCATTCAATAAGCTCTAAGTCACTTATATTTCCTCTGTAGTGCTGACAGAAAACTCCAGAACTTTGTCTCTGTTTTATCTCCAGTCCTTGAGCCATTGTTTGGTACTCAGCAGATACTGGGGGAACATCTGTGAAGAGTCAGATAACTGAAGGAATTGGGTGAACTTGGGGGTCTACAGCATTCCTCCTGCTATGCTGTGTGGTCCTGTGGATGTAAAGGCAACTGGGCACTCTCCCTGCCTTCAACGTGATTGTTAAAGGTAAAGGGAGAAAGCAATGGTCTCTAAAGATTGTGACTTTTACACTGCTGAGAGTTGTGTAGGAGGACAGGAAAGAGAGACCTTTAACCCTGGCTGAGTGAGGCCGCAGGAGGCTCAGAATTTTCCTCAGAGGGTGGAGGTCTCAGCTTGAACATGGGTGAAATGAAGAAGAAAGAAGGGTCTCCTCCTAGTCACAGAGGCCTTAGATATGCAGAGCTCTAGTTTGAGACACTAAACATAGTGATCAGTTAGCCACAGGTGCCAATTCAATGGTTTATATGAGTAATTCTCCTATCGTGTAAGCCGTACAGGCAAACAGACAGTGACCGTCAGAGTTGTGACAGTATTATCTAAGGCCATACCACTTGGACCTGACTGCCATCAATCTCATTTGATCTTAGAAGCTCAGCAGGCTCAGGCCTGGTGAGTACTGCATGGGAGAGCTGTCTTAGGATGTTAGAGTCCAAAGCTAGATATTTTAGATTTTTAGATGTGGCCCTAGATTGGAAATCAAGACAAAGTTTACATAGCAATAAAACAACAACAATAATAAAAGTGTGTGTGTGTGTGTGGGGGCAACAATAACAACAAAACTGACCTGGAATTACAGCTGCCTTCTTAAAGAAAACATTAGGAATGTTTATATATGCTTCTGTGAAGATCATTTACTTAAGTTAGAGAAAGAACACAGGTACTGTGTAAAGATAGAGAGGGAGAGACTGGGATAGGGGTGGGAGGGGAAAATGCAGTCAGGATGTAATATATTAGAGAAGAACAAAAATTAAAACAAACAAACCAACTGTGTTCAGTGATGTCAAGTTGGTAGCTCAGACATCAGCCACAGTAGGTAGGATTGTTTTCAGCATGGAGTCAATACAAATACAATTTTCTCCCAGCTGTCCTTGGCACTAGGCATGAGCACTTGTCCTAAGGATATGCTACTTAGAAACCTGCTCTATCAGGGTTGGTAGAACATCGAGGAAGGTCACAGGATGGAAAGGGCAGTGGGGTTACTCTCCTTAGGGTAGCTTCTGTGCCCTTGGTTCTGTGGAGCTGCTCTGTGCTCTGTCTCCAGGGAGGTGATGGACAAATCTGGTGTTTGTTCCCAGCAATCACCCTCAGCCTGATTCAGGCTACAAGCTTCTGAAGACCTTATGGCCTACATTTTATCACCAACCTGTCTTCTACTTGAACTACCTAGACAGGTTCTGAGGTTCAAAACAATGGAAGCAGGCTTAATTCAACAGCTATTTTCTATTTTAGCATACATTAATGAAACTGATTTTAAATTTGGGCATGGTATAAAAACATAATTTTATGGCACTCATAAAAACAATTATTACTGACATATTTGTTTTCATAATGTTCAGAAATGACCAATGGCCCCTTAACTAGTAATATTTTAAATATCGTCTTTCCTATTTTATTCTAGTATGATTTATGCATTATATATTTTGTGTTATATACCTCATATTTTATGATTTATTCCAGTTCCCACTGTTTATACTTAAATGCATTATATACATTAAAAGTCTTGGTTACGTATATTTAATGAATATTTTCTGCATTTGTCTTTTTAAAAAAAGAATTTTTTTTTTAATTTAGATAAAGTTTCATGAAGATTTCCTTTGGATCAGATTTTTTTTTCTTAATCTTTGATAAGATGGTTTCTAAAAGGGGGTCTTGTGGCTAGAACAAACAGGAGCTTTATACTTTGTTATTCATTAAGTTATTCAGTTATCCAATGATTCTTATATAATTGCCATGTTCAGGACAAGACTCTGTAAGTGGTGGAGATATAGAAGTCAGTAAATAATTTGGATCATTTGTTATTATAGCTCTTTGAAGGAGTATGGCTTTTACATTGTTTGAAGTGGGAGCTACTAACTTTAATTAGAGTCACCTCCTGAAGGCTCTCTTCCTAGGAGCCATAGACAAATGGCCAAATGACAAGCCCAGTGCCAGGTATACCTCCCCTAGAGTTGTTGGTCAAGGTGTTCCCTATATATGCCAAGTAAATAGGCTATTGCCACTGTTCTTGCTTACTCACCAGCATTTAGTGGTTAGACCCTATTGCTAAAGGTACCACATACTTTGGTCATTAGACATAGAAAAAAGCAAGTTGATACTGACCACAAAGCTTCCTCCCTGTTAGCCAGCTAGCTCTTATAGTATAGGAAAATGCTTTGTAGTTGCTAGAGGGAAAGCAACTACATTAGTTTTCCCTGGCTGTGAACTCTGTGAACTATAGTAGGCAAGATGTGCTCATGGGCGCACTAGGGGTGTGAATGGTATAGGGGAAACCAACCATTTTCTGATCAGACTTAAAAACCACTTCACAGGAGGAAATGCATGCTGGTACTATAAATCTAGCCAAGAGTCCATGGTTGGGGATCTCACAGGTCCCAGTGGTACATTTACTACTAGTTTCTTGATAAATGAACAGAGTATCAGACTGTTCTCTAAATTCATATCTCTGTGTTCATAGATCAGTGCAATTCTCAGTCCCCATGAGAAGAAAAATTAGTATTAATCACAACCGACCAAGTGCAGAGAATAATTGTCAATGGAGTGCTCAGTCACAAATAATACATTGGGACAAATATACCTCTCCTCAAGTTGTAGTGAGGGGACTGAGTTAGCCAAGCTGACTCCGTAACGGGCTGCAAAACAGCAGTTTGGGAGTTTGGGAGTTAGGCCAAGTTTCTGTTTGCAAAAACTGGAAAACTCCTAAACAAGTCAATTTCAGGAAACACCACCCCAAGTAGGCAGCCAATTGAGCCAACCTCACAAGCAGCCAATAAGGAGCTGTAGAATTGCCTCACCACCTAGCTTGAGCCAAGTATAGTTAATCAGCAAGAGTCCCAATCCTCCAGAGACTTAACCAATCACAAAGGTACTCATACCCCTGGACATAGAACCGGCCAATCAAGGGAAAGAAGGAAAAGTCATCCTCTCCTACCCTCAGGCTTTAAATTGACCCTGTAAAGTCCACACCTCTGTCTTCCATCCCTATGTATGGTAGACCCAGGCATGCAGGTTCTCTGCAGAATAAATGCTCTTTGCTGTTGGGTACTATTTGAGTCTGGGGTATCATTCTTCATGAATCATGGACCCTTCTAGTAGGAAGCATCATGGAGGAGGGCATGGCTAGAAAAATTGCAATTGAGGACAAAGAGGACTGGAAACATGTCTTTAGACATGACCAGATTGCAACAGTCCTGAATTCACAGCAACTGTAGTTACCTACACACGCTCAAGAGAGTCAACCTTTTAGCACCTAGGGCAGAGGGGCTCATGAGGCCCCACTAGTAACTGGAGAACTACTGAAAGTTCATGACTTCTGGGAGAGGGAAAGTCAGTTTTTTTTAAAAGTGTTGTCCTGGTTGGACAACTCATTTAATCAATTGAAGGACCTAATACAAAGTTTTTGTGCACCAGCCATGGTGGCACATGCTTTTAATCTAAGGATTTGGGAGGAAAAGGCAGATGGATCTCTGTGAGTCTGAGGCCAGCCTCATCTGCATAGTGAGTTCCAGGACATCCAGGGCTATGTAAAGAGGCTCTGAAAACAAAACAAAACAAAAAACCAAAAAACCAGGAACAAATGCAAAACAAAATGAGAAAACAAAACACTTTATAGGCAAGAAGGAATTCTGTAGCATTTTACTCATGTCTGATGTTGCCCACTTTGCCCTCCTGGGTCTTTGAGCTGTCAGTCATTGGACAAGAATCATACTGTATTGGCTTCCTTGCTCAAGCCTGCTAGTCCACACTACAGAATTGGACTAGTCAACCTCCAAGATATGGGAGTTAACTCTTTACTCCTCTTGGTTCTGTCTTCAGGAAAACATGGACTAACATAAGATGTTAATTATTATTTAGGTCTAGTGTTTTGGGATATATCTAGAATGAAGACACAACATTGAGAAATACCAGCACATTATTTAAGTTCAAAGTCATCAGATTACATAAAATCACTAAGAATATGAAGTAGATCAGAGATCTAGCCTCTGGGTCTTTATATAGTAAGACATCTGAGTAAAAAGGGAAAAAAGCAAAAGTTGAAAAGAGCAAAAGCTCATAGGAAGGATCATAAAAGGAGAAAAAATAGAACATCATGGTAACTAAGATATCCTAGAAGCCACACAAAATTATAATAAATGTATCTAATTCAGGTCAGGTGAAAGAAAGGAGTTGGAGTCAATATGGCAGCGTTCTCAGATGACCTTGACAAGCATAATGTCCATAGAGGTGGGGGCTTGAAACCCTGACTGGAATGACTGTAAGGCAAATAATTGAACAGTTAAATCTAGGGGTATGTAAATCTTAACTTTTAAATGTAGATCATTTTCTAGTACCTTTAGATAGACAAGAATGAACAATTAAATTTCTACACACCTCTCACCTCTCAACTAGTTTCCCCTATTATTAACTTCTTGAATTAGTATAGCACATTTATTACAATTTGTGAGTGAATATTGATACATTATTATAAAGTAAACATTAGGGCTCACTTTTCATGTTGTACACTTCTGTAGGTTTGGCAAATCTATAAAGTCATACGTCCCTTATTACAGTTAAATTTTGGAGTCATTTAGATTATTGCCTACTAACTATGTAACCATGAGGAAACATGTAAGATGAGATTCTAAATGGTTATGGTTAAATAAGATAACTGAGATGAAAATCCTGGATAAATACTGGCAAGTAGTAAATGTTAATTTCCTACCACTTTCTCTTGAATAGAAGCCAGGAAATGTGGCTAAATACATTGAAATTTCTTGATAACTTAAATGTTTCTTGATCTATGTAATTGAAAAAATTCAAGATTCATGCCTTCCTCATATAACTATTTTACTACCATAATTGTTGGCATTAGGTCCAGATGACTCTCTTTGTTCAAGTTGATAATAAAGGCCAAATCATTCATTGATCACTCGATGTTTCGATCAATTGGTCCTACAAGAAAAATGGCTACATTGTCATAGATTATACATCTCAGCAATCCTGGCCATTCATCTCTCAAATTAAACAGGCCTCAGACTCCGATTTCAGACTTCCCAATGCAATCTCATCCTTAGGAGAGACACTACAACTGCTGCAAAGAATCTCAAACAGCTCATCCTAAATAAAAGCCATCCCCATGCACAGTTTTTGGTAGGAATTTAAAATTTCATGAGAGGTTAAGCAGATAATGTTAAAGATCCTTTCCTCTTGGTATTTTCATAACATTTATTTAAAACCTGGTAAAATAACTGAGATTCTGGTCGAAAACTATACTGTTAAGGGAGAAAAATAATTGATTGTTCAAAATCAATTTAGTTAAAAGCTTGACACTTTGACTTGATGGAGCAGAAGAGTGATAAATCCTGTTGCATGTGTGACTTGTTTGTTTGTTTTGGTTCTGACAGTTGTAACAATAATTTGTTTCATAGACCCAAAACCTACTGTAATAAGAAAGGCTTGGTGGCACATGCCTGTTGTCAGACCAAAGTAAGTATTCAAAGTCCACACTGGTGAACTGATGAGTTTAAGGAACTTGGACTGGCTTACAGGAGGAGCATGGGTGGGGTCTCTCACAGCAGCATGCTATCCCACCATAGCTGTATTGAAGCAGGAGAAGGGCAGGAATTCCTGAGAACAGGTGCTTTCTTGCTTTGGATGGATATAACTCAGGAATTAGGGTGCCAGAAACTCATGATCTCACAAAGCTTCCACTAAGTCAGTGGCTCTGGATTTTTGTTTTACAGATTTGAAGAGTAAATTTCATGGACCAAGAAAAAGGTGAGGTTTTAGAAAAATAATTTATTATCAACTCATAGGTAGGAGCTTATTATTCATCCGTGGGAAATGGAGAACGATGAAGGCTCTTGTACAGCAGGAGAGAGTCTCGGATGTGGGGTATCATAAAAGGTCCCTAGCTCAGGATTAGTAAGATGTTTTTAGGCTGAAGGATGGAGATGACACCAGACAATGGATCTGTCAGGCCAATTGGCCCACCAGTTGGCCCACTTATAAGATACTCAGGTGCCTCTCATGCCTTAATGTGTAGCTTGTAGGTGCTCACTTATTCTGTATAAAAGGAGAATAATAACAAGAAACCAGATCAGGAACCAGAGCCCCCTTCTGCCATTTCTGACCCCAGCCAGGACAGAACTAAGGTCATTGACAGATTCTAGTCAAGGAATAGAACCAGACCTGCTCATTTCCAAGGTTCTGTCCTTGATCAATTGCCAGATCAATTCTTCTGTTCTCATCAGCATCACCACAGTGTCCCCACCCATCATGGATGACAACCCCATGGAAGCTGCATCAGTGACCCTTCTGCTTCCTCATATACTATGATATCTTAAAAGACTATTTGCAGCCATGAGGGTACACAAAGGAGTAAAGGATAGAATCCTAGGCAGAGGTCCTGTTATCCACAGCCATCCCTCTACTGTGGGATGTCAACAGTTAGTTCTATTACAATTACTATTGACCTTGCTGGCTTTGTTTCATTCTACTTATTTCGAAGCTGCGGCTACAGGGCCATGCCCTGAGATGGTAATAAGATGGTTTTGATATGCCCAAAGAAAAAGTCATACTGCAGCAGTTGAAGTCTGAGCACTCTGGTGTAGAGGTGGGAGGATTCTAAAGGAAGTTGGAGGCTGACATCTATTTATGTGAAACCCTGACTTAGAGAAAGAAAGAAATGATAAAAAGAAAGAAAACAATGATATTAGTTACTTTTCTGTTGCTGTGATAAAATATCATTGATAGGTTATTTCTCAGCGGTGAAATGGGCAAATTCAAGCCAGATTAGAATATATTAAAGGGAAACTGATCTTGGGTGAGTTCACTGGCCCCAAGGACCAAGGCTAGGGAAGACAGCATGGTGGGGGGCGTGGGGAAGAAAGAGAGGGCATAGGTGCAGAGAGAGAGGAAAAAAAAGAAGAAGGCCGATGAAGAAGAAGAACAAAGAGTGAGAGAATGAGAGAGCAAGAGCAAAATATCTGGATTATATAGGGAAGAGCTTCTAGGGGAAGGACAGCCCTGGGCTGGAAAGTCTAGGGTTGGGGGCAGGGTATGCCAGGTAGACACTGAGGGATGCTGGGAGAACCTGGAGGCCAGGTCTAATTTGATATGTGAAATATGCACCCCAGTCCCTTGTCCCTAGGGTCTGAAACCAAATGTCCCAGCCTTTTGTTTATTATAAATGAATAAGGGATGACATAATTGTCTGTGACTACTTCCTGCTGACATTTGAGCATCTTTATGGAGTGTGGGCAAAAAGCTGGGGGTTTTGGCCAAGTTCAGGAAGAGCTGGTTGTTTTACCGCTGTCCAGGCTGTGGGACCAATCATCTGGGAGTAGTAATGTGTAGCCCTAGTTGAGGTAGTCTGTGAGGCTGAGCCAGTGCACCTATGGGTAACCGTTTCAGAGCTTTCCTGAATGTGGGTTCTGAGGAAACACCTGGATGTTAGGGGCAGAAGATAAAATTAAGGAGCACAGGGAGAAAACCTTTTTTTGGGTGTACATTTAAACTTCTTAGGCCCATGTTCTAGGTAGTGCAGGAGGGGTGGGATCCCAAGACCAGGGAAAGGGAAACAGATCCCACCCTCAGGAATAGGCAGCTGGTGATGGGGAAACAGGTTGTTTGTTAACTGACAGTACTTATCTTGAGTCCATTTTGACCTGTGAGAAGCAGATTTGAGTGTGTTCCCTGAAGCTTACATAATTTTCTTTTAAGTTTACAAAAAGCTAACTCTTCTATAATTTGCATTTACCAGACTCAAAACACCTTTCTCGGCCCTCAAACACTTTCTTAGAAGCCTTTATATCCTCAGACTTTACATAAACTTTAAATTTTACATCTTTTCCTATCTAATTATTGACCATGAGACACAGGTGCTTGATCACTGGGAGCAGTCATTGTAAAGTGAGTTCCTTTATCTAAAGTTACTTCTTTCACTAGTTCAGTCTTCAAACCCTGCAGAGACCTGAGAAGGATACATTGTAATTTAAATGGCCTATGTGTCAATTAAAATGACAAACTTACTCTTTACCAAGATGGCCACCCCATTAGGTTACTGTTATGTTGATGCCTTGGGGGGCACTGGTCCCAGGGCAGGATCAATCTTCAGTTGCCAAGCCCGAAAATCTGAGAGGCCTTCTTGTGGAGGAGGAAGTAGAGAGACTGACCTTGCTTTGTCTTAAGCAGTGTGAGGCATGTGCAGTGTCCCTGTTTGTCCAAAGTTCAGGCCAGGCCTTAGTAGCAGGCAAGGCAATGGAGGAGTTTTTCTCAGTGATTATCATACCACTATCTAGGTAGAGGAGTCCTTTCTTGCTGTGTCCCTATCTACTTGGAGACTTTTGGAGTATCTCTGCTAGGATTTGGGAGTCTCTGTCATTTTAAACATTTTAAATTTGCAATTTTAAATGCCATATTCAGCAAGTCTCTGACAGGATTGAGGGCTAGAACCTACTAAGCGTATCTGGTATAGACAGTCTATGTCTATTTCTAGTTATCTGCTCTAAACTGTCCATCTAGCAGATATAAAGCAGGATGCTAGAGAAAGCTTAATAATTAACAGCATCAGTCCTCAACAGTACTTTAAATATAATTCTGAACACATTAAAAAATATGATCATTTATAAGGTTATTGGCTATCAACTTACATTTCTTAATTATAATAGTTTTTATGAGTCTAGAACCTGTTGGAAGAAAGAGGGGGGGGAGGGAGCAAAAGTCTGGATTATATAGGGAAGAGCCTCTGGGGGGGAAGGGCAGCCCAGCTCCTGGACTGGAAAGTTCAGGGTTGGGGACCGGGTATGAGTGAGGATGGGAGAACCTGGAGGCCAGGTCTGATTTGATATGTAAAATATGGGCCTTGGTCCCTTATCCTGGCGTCTGAAACCAAACAACCATGCTCAACAGAGCTTAAGGAAGAAAGAATTTATTTGATTTATAGTTTTAGAGGGAGCATGAGCAAGAAACAGAGAATCATATCTTCAACTACAAACACAAGGTGGAGATAGAGCTGGAAATGGGGAAGGATTTGAACTCTTAAAATCCCATTGTTAGTGACACAACTTCCCCTACTAAATCAACACTACCTCGTAAACAGTGCCACCAATGAGTGGACAAGAACTCAACTATCTGAGCCTATGGGGAACATCTTCATTCAAGATACCATATCAACAAAAATAATAACGAAATATAGGTGTTGTGATAAGAAATACAATTTTGAGAAATTTTAATTTGTTAAATGACATAGCTTATGAGTAGGCTGAGCTAAGCTGGTGGGTTCTACTCATTAAGAATATAGAAATGGGCACAAGTAAAGATTAAAAATCACTTTTGATTTGAAGTACATGCTCCATTGTGGTACTGAGACTAAATTTGGCAATAGATCCTGGCAGGGAGGATTCTTTACTAAGAGTGAGAATGTTAATGAAGTGGGATTAAGAGCTCATAATGGATATTATCTATCCTCCAGATGGAATGCTTCAGGTCAACACAGGCTCAGTAGCAGCAAGATTGAGGAGATGAAAAACTGAGCAAAGGCAGATAGAGTGGGCCCAGGGGTCATGGCCATAGGACTTTCAGACTGAAAACTAGGTGAGATTTAGGGTCAGGTCAACCACATCAGAGGCAAAAGAAGTCAGAGAAATTAAGTCCAATGTGATATCAAAGGGGAAATAAGATGTTCTGGATGCATTAGTTTACTCTTCACTGATGATCTAGTGTTACTGAGTAGAGACCTTGGTCAATAAATGCTTCACGGTCCCTCCTTGCCCCTCTTTCATATTGTAAAGTACAATTGCCAGAAAAAAAGCCATATCTGTATAAGAGACAAATTCTAATAAAGCAGATTGACTATGGAGCTCTGGGATATTACAGGTTTGAAGCCACAATTGTCTTAGGCTAAATTCGGCTCTCTAAATAGCCATTTTTTTTTTTTTTTTAATCTCTGTGTGACCTAACATCCTTGTGACTATTGGGTAAATCATTTGGAATGAACAAACAGTGGTCTACATCCACTAGCCTTCAAGCTAAGGTTATAACCAGATAGCATCTACAACTTGTGACAGACTTCTCTGCTTTGCTGTGACCTTCAAGATGATGTTTCTACCAGTTTTCTGGAAAATGCCTTGATTTATAACCTTTACTCAGTTACTATAAAAACATAATAAAACTGTTACTTCATTGGGATATGATAGTAAGGTAACCTGGATCTCTGTTCTAAGCTGTCATCACTCATATATAGTGCTAGAATGAACTCTTATTCTTTTTGAGGTGATAGCTGTGTTTTCTCTATCAATATGAATCTAGTTAATATAGTTTATTATATAAACTGACTTTTAAAAAACATTAAATGTATTTAAATTTTTATATCATTATTTTAAGTGGGTAACATTTCACTATAAAAATATAACTATAACTATTTTGGGCAGGGGATGAAGGCTAGGTCTCATCACGTAGCTCAATTTGTCCTCCTCCCCCTGGACATGCTGGGGGTTCAGACATGTACTCTATACCATCTTGTGACATAACTTTGATGGATCCAAGGCAATGTTATGAAGTATGTAGTGATGTTGGTGCTTTTGGGAGACTCTGGCATTGATGTCCACATCTGCTTTATTAAATATGAAATGACCACGGTGTTGGATCGATGATAAATGCTAATCACAAGTGGAATCTCTCTCTTTAATCAGAGGAAAATGGAAAACTCGAGATAACATCTTTCATTACTATTTGAGGTTATCTACTGTCTGGTTTTGACAAAGTATGAACATTTCTCATATTCCACTCAAAACCATCTCATGTTCCTCACAAAAATAACCTTAAATATCACATTTTTGAGCGATGCTACTCTGTAACAAAGCTGAGACTTTGGTTTCTAGACTTTTTTTTTTAATCATGGTATTATTTGATGTATATGGGTGTTTGGCTGCAATGTGTGTCTATGCATCATGTGTGTGCAGTGTCTTTGGAGGTCAGAAAAGGTGTTGAATCCTTTGGGACTGGAGGTACCTGTGAGAGTATAGGACCTCTGGGGAGTAAAGTTACAGCGGTTGTGAGATACCATGTAGGTGCTGGGAACTGAACTATAGTACCACAGTCCTCTGCAAGAGCAGTGAGTGCCCTTAACAGCTGAGCCATTGCTTCACATACGTACACACACCCATAATTTCTAGATATTCTTGTGTAAACTGTTGATCTATTCAGGCATTTTTGTTCATTTATACTAAATTTAAAATTAAAAAAAATACATAAAATTTCCTTAATGTCAAGTTCATTCCACTTATGGTTATGGTGTGAGGGTTCTCTTTTAAAATGTTTACCCATGAAATAATAGTAGAGGAAGAAGATATTCACTTTATGAGAAACTTAGACAAAAATTTAAATGTTTTAAAAACTTACAAAATTCTCTCCCTTGGGACTGTTTGCTGGTGACATTTTCGATTGGTCCACATTAGTTTTGAAAACCACTGGCTAGACTTTTAATTTTGAAAATCTGTAGAGTATCTGGTTCTTTTTGTCTTTTCTTTGAGCACTGAGCTCTTCAAACTAGGTTGGGAGAGGGCTTTAGAGGAGCACTCCTTTGTCTGGGAGACTGACACCTGGGGAGTGAGGGTACTCACCTCTGAGGCTGTGTTATCAGCTTTTAATAGGGATAACAAATGGTGGGATTTTGAAATCTTATGTCTTGAAACAAAGAATTAGACATGGTTAGATAGTAACAAGAGGAATGAGAAAATTAATTAAGAAAAAATATGTTTCCAAAACAGAGAGTAGAAGGTCCCCAAGGAAAATGTTTAGACTTTCAAAGGACCATGCTATCTGTAAAAGAATGGGTTTACATGCTACAGAATTTGGGTTCATTTGCATAGTATGGGCTTTTCTGGGCATGCTTTATCTCTTACATATAATTTTACATGAATTTGTATTTCAAGCATCAAGTGTCTCAAAGCATCTAAAAGCTCCACCCAAGGGTGTGTCCACCCAAGGGTGTGTTGTTTTACTATCATGAGTCATAGGTCACTTTGAGGTCACATAGGATACCCTGGAATGCCTCTTTACTCCTGCCAATGGTTCCAGCAAGGACTAGTGAGTCTTCATCTGGAAGTCTCCAACTTTCCCCTCTGTCAACAGGCTCTCTTAGATGCTAATTTTACAGTCTTCTTTTAAAACCTTCTGGGCACACTCTCGAAACTATTCTTCTTCAGTAACTACTTTGTCTTCAGGGAAGTTGTTAAGGAGAGTGTTAGATGTCTGTACTAGCACTGAATCCAGGGCATTTTGCATGACAGGCATGTACTCTCTTGAGGAGGATGCCCCCAGCCTGGCATCCCATATTTTTAAATGACTCTGATGCCTTAGACCTTAGTTCTCAAATCATATGGAGTCACAGAGGCAGAGATGATCCTGTGAGCAGAAACCATTCCTAAAAGTTGAAAAGCCCTTTAGATTCTTCAAATTATGAAGAACCTCATGAGGGCTAAAGCTACTAAGTTAATGCTTGTTTAATTTAGGAATTAAAATAAAGATCCAAAGGCAGCAAGTGAGGTAACTCCAACTGTGTGTTGCCACTGGCATCCCTCCATATGTGTTGGTATGAAGGGAGTTGTAATGAACACATCTTATCCTCCAGTAAGGGGGTCTCTGCTGTCACTTCCTTATTCATTCCTGGCTTGAGCAATTGCTCTCTCTCTCTCTCTCTCTCTCTCTCTCTCTCTCTGTCTGTCTGTAACTAAAATTTGATCAGTTGAATAAATAACAATTTAAAACTGTTCCTCCCCCCCACCATGGGCTGTCTCTCTGTTCATTATAATTTGCTATTTTCTGTTTATTTTTGGTCTGATATTCCTATTTTCTTTCTAAATTCGGGGGGCAGAAGATGTTAGTATTTTTCTTTCTAAGGTAAGTCCTTAAAGGTATACATTTTTTTCCTCTAAGAATAGAGTGAACTGATTTCTGTATTGCACATATTTTTATTTTCTCTTCATTATGGTGTTGTACTATCTCATGAACCTTTATCTAGGTAGGGATAGGCAAGTTCAGTCAAGGTTGCATTTGTTGCACTTGATAATTTCATAATTGCCTTAAGACTTTTAAAAATTGGTATACTGACAGAATTCATATATCATATATTTCACTCTTTAAAGTACACACTTCAATATTTCTTTTAGTGATTTCATAGAGCTTCACAAGTTTTCATTAGCACTAGAGAAAATCCATTATCCTTAGCAGTCACTCCCTTTGACCCTCCCTTACCCTCAAGGCTTTTGTGGCCACTAATCTATATTTCTTTCTATACCTTTGTGTTCCTAATATGGTATACAAGTGGAGTCAAATATCACAATATTGTGAACAACTTCTTTCACATACAATATTTTTAAGATTCATCTAATTGCATGGTATATTTCAAGTACTGTATTTCTTTATTGTTAAATCATATTATAAGAACATAATATATATTCTCTGTCCATTTATCAGTTAATAGACCTCTGGATTATTTCTATTTTATTATAGAATTTGCATGTTCTAACAATATTTTTATATAAGTTTTTATATGGACAAATGCTTCATTCTTGAGTGTGTGTGTAGGAGTGGGATTATTGAGCGATAATTCCCATGTTCCACTTTTTGAGAACTGCAAGATTGCTTTCCAGCACAGTTGCAGCAATTTATAGTACAATGAGCGCTGTGTGTCTTTTATGTGCATGGTCCTTCTGCACTGGCATTCTTTATTTGTCAAGTGGAGGAAGAATGAAAAGGCAGGAAAGTTATGCTAACATGGGAAGGGAAGAGATCCCTCATCCTGGAGTCTGAGTAAAACCTGGGCCCACCAGGAAGCAAAAACCTCAGCACAATGAACAACATTTGCTGTGAAGACTGCTAACATAGAAATTGTAGTCTTCTCATGTATAGATATCTTATATTACAGTGATGATGAACTGGGCTTACAGCCTGAATGTAAATGACTTTGGGTAGGGTCACATTCCTTCCTCAGACATCCCCTGGGAATCCCACACAAGACTCTAGATATTACAGTGAAGACATCTTGCCTTCCTATCCCTGTGTGTAAGGGTTTTGCCTCACCAATAATAGTCCTGACAGATGCTGCTCAGAAACTCATTCAGGTTTCTTCTCAATCCTTGAGTGAATGCTGTAAACACACACACACATACACACACACACACACACACACACACACACACGCACGCACGCACACGTGCACGCACACACACAAATAGTTCCACAAAAACAATGAGCTGGAGCATTCAATTGAGTTCCTACTCACCTTTGCATAAGAAACCGGCACTTATATACTAATCTGCTTCATAAAATGTCTAGTTTTGAAATTCTTTTCTGTAGTGAAGCCATGATAGCCAGTTTGGCTTGAGTCAAGGTCCATGAAAGTCTAGAGGTCTGCTCAGGCTGCTGAGGATGACATTGAGGAGCTGTGTCTTGTCTTCTGTTACTGTCTCCTAAACATAGACAAAGTGACTGTCATCATCACATTTTCAATACCTTATTTTAACACTATATATGTACATATATACTATTTACACTACTATATGTATTATATATACACATATTATATACACACACACACAACACACACACACAAACACATACACATAATCTTTTTGAACTATGTGGCTACTAAATCTGAGATCTGGGTCCACTCAGCTATTTTTCATTGACCTTTTTTGTCCCCTGAGAAGGAGTTAAACTTTGTAACTTTAAAGGTTTTGTCTGTTCTTAGCACTGAAATCTGAATGTATTAAGCCATGCATTCTAGCAGCTCTAGGGGCTGAGCTCATTTTCCTGCCTATTTGATTACGTTTCATACCAGGATTTCAATGAACTCTCCCTTGGTGTTTGATAGTTGATGTTTCTGCTTTTCATTTGATTTTTGTTGTTTAGGTCTGACTGTGCAGTGGCTGCCCCACTGTGTGTACAGCTTTGTGTTCTGTTGATGTTCCAGGAGAGGTTCAGGGAGCACAAGCAAAGTTAGGTAGCTCTCACTTTTATCCACTTGGCACACAGGTAGTTCTCTCTACTTGAGCAGAAATCTGTGAAGTGTTTATCTGGCCCGTCTACAACTCACTCAAGTTCATAGTCTCCTTGTTTTCTCTCTGGCTGATCCACTGCTTGCCTAAATGGAATTGCAGACTCAAGTTTAGACGGCCAACGTATGTACATGTGGTGGGTTTTTGTTTGGTTTTGGTTTTTTTACCTCTTCAGCGTTCGCTGCTTTTATCAGTAGTCCACACATTTTGACCACTGGCCTAAATGAAACTAATTTCCTCTCTCAGGAAGGATGAGCGCTTCTCTAGCCAGCTCCAAACATCATCTAAATATCGGATGACACTAATATTCTTCCTAAAAGAGCTTGGAGGAGCAGTTTCACCTGAAGAAATAAATGAAAATTATTCATAATAAATCTCTCTGAATCAGATTTTTGCCTGTGGCAAATTTGTCTTCAAATAATGGTATTAAGTAATTTTGTTAAATTTTATTTATTTATTTTTTTTTTAAAAAAGAAATTTCAAGATCCAATTAAGATTGCCAGAAGTTTGATCTTCTACTCGTGTGCATCATTTTAGTGTAGAACAATTTCTTTCCTTACAGTTACCATCTGGTTCTGAAGCTCTACTCTAGGTCAGCTGTCACACAGAAGCTGCAGATCAAAGAAGAAAGGTAATGTGCTCGAGGGAACCTGATGCCCATCCAAGTAGCGTATCCCTCTGTTTATCGTGCAAACCTTACTTATATTTCATTGGTCAGAAAGTAATCACCTGCTCACAAGTGGATGACATCATGGGCAATGCTTTGACTTAGTTCTTGTGTAGATTAGACCTGGTTTCTCAAACTGGAGAAGACATAGAGGGGCTTGCCAGTGATGAGCAAGGGGTACACGGATGCAGTCAGCTTCTCAGCCACTGCTCCAGTCCTATGGCTCCTTCTGTAAACACATCTAAATACCTTCAACTTTCAAAGAAAATTGCTTTTATTTTTTGTTGAATTAATTTGCTGTTTACTCACATTCTTTTCTTGCCGTATTGTATTTTAAAAAAATATTTTAGAATTTTTATTAATTCATGTATGTGAGTACTCAATGTGCATGTATGCCTGAATTGCCAGAGTAGAGCATCCGAAGTCCCTGATTGCGTTTAAGACAGCATCTGACATACTGGGTATACCTGATACCATGTAAACCTGAGTCAGTCATTCACTATATCAAAAAGAATGGGTGAAGAGCAAAATAGCAGCGCTGGGGCATACAAGGGCAAATTTCAGTGTTTTCTGTGCCATGGCTTTCCTGGAGTCTATCAAGTTTCTACTCTTAAAAATCACCTCGAAGTCCATATATCCATGCATGCTTTTGCTAACGGTTTCCAGGGATAGTCTTGATTTTCATGTGGAATTTCCTTTCAAGCTTGATTTTTGTGAGGTTTCTGGCCAAGAAATAACTTTTTCAGGTCTGTTGACAGTTCTCTGTAAAGCATCTCCAGCAGATGCATATACACCATGAACTGTGACTGTCCAAATGGCAAAAATTCTCTAAATTCTGGAGAACATTACCAAGACAGACAGACAAAACTTGATTCCATATTATTTTTCTCTTTGAATAAGTTCCCAAAATCTCATTGAGAGTCAGGATGAAATCTGTGAAGCCTCCAAACTTTAGACAGAGTTCTCGGGCTTTTCAACCTAGCAAGAATTAACATTCCTTAGGATATATTTTAAAAGGAGGATGAAAATTAAGAAGTGTGTCTTTATCCAGTACTAGAAGTTCTGTTGTTCCAGCCTGAGATGGAGAGAAATGGCAATAAAGCAATTGCCAATCTACATCCAGTTCTGATCCCCACATATAGTTTTAGAGGGAGGTCTCTGCTATTTCTTGGAGGTTCTTTAATGACCATAACTTCATTTCCCTGGAGATTTTAGTTCATGACTTTATTTCACCATGAACTCACAGATCCATATTTTAACAGGAAAACACACACACACACACACACACACACACACACACACAGAGGGGGGGGACTCACTATTTAATCTAATATATGTATATATTAGATTATTATTATTATATAGTGAAATATCAGATGGTAGTTTTTGATAATTTGAACCATGGAATGAAAGCATGCAGCAGCAGCAGAAGAAGAAGAAGAAGAGGAGGAGGAAGAGGAGGAGGAGGAGGAGGAGGAGGAGGAGGAGGAGGAGGAGGAAGAAGAAGAAGAAGAAGAAGAAGAAGAAGAAGAAGAAGAAGAAAAAGAAGAAGAAGAAGACAGCTAACTATGTTAAAACATGAAAGAAGCTCTCATTCAAGAAGAAAGGCTACATGTGAAGGAGACCCTATTGTGCGGTTCCCTCATGGACCCCAGATTAGGCATCACCACACCCAAATATCTGTTTTCACAGAGAGATCATTTATTAAGTAGGGAAGAAAAGTTAAAGCAACTGCTTTCTGATTCAGGCAGAAGAACAACAGCAAATGACCTTGTAGGCGTAACTATTAAGTAGAGAAAGCAGGCGGGGGCTGTGTTAGAATGGGCAAGGATGCCGTGGTATATTTTGATTGGGCATGTTAATTGCAGGATCTTGGCAGTCAGTCTCAGGAGGAGGAAGTGGCCAAATAAGGGAATAGCTAGCTTTAGGAATGTAATCTAATGAATTTATTTTAGCAAGGCCAGAGAGAATTGGGGAGAAGGGCAAGGCCTGCCAGAGCCGAGCTGGCCAGAAACCCTTCCATATAACATTTAACACACAGACTATTTTATATACACACACGGGGAGGGGGAGAGAAGAGAGTGAGGAGAGAGGCTCACTATTTAACCTAAAATACTAAAGCATACAGAACAAATTCTTAATGTCTTTAGGTTTCAGTTCTCTAATTCACAAAAACAAAAGACTCGACTAGCATATCTGGGAAGGTTGTTTCTACATCATGATTTGATTTTGGTTCTTCAAACCAGCTGATTAGAATGGACGTGATGGACTGACAGCATACCAGGCCGCATGAAATTCTTGACACCCTCAGTGGAATATTTTTGCCTTAGCTGACATAATATCAAATACTGATTACATTACACTTCCTACTCCTCCCTGACCCTCATAAATACAGATTGTTACAAATTATTTTCCTAGGGTTTAGACTATGGTTTGGCTGAATTCTTAGTGACTCATTTGAATGCTGTGTCGTTACCTCATTTCGTTCATTGCTCATTTAATCAGGTGCTTCTATGGGGTGGCAGTCTCTAGAATGTAAAAAGCACATTGCCAGAACAGGAAGTGGAAAAACAGGTGCATTGTGCTAAGCTCTGCCAACAATAGAGCAAAGAACTCTAGAAAGGTTTCTGGGGAGCATTGAGCCCCACCACGCCCTGGGGAGTTACTGCCTCTTCCTCATGAGTTAACTCCTTGTTTTCATCCTCAATATATATAAAGCAATAACCATGGCAATACTCCCTCCCCCTCAGGCCTTTAAGACAGTCTTGCTTGTGATCACTGCTTTCTGCTTGCTTTAGACCCCACTCTTCCTATTCTCTCAAAAGAACACTGAGGTTTTTTTTTTAATTAAAAAAGAGAAGAAACCTTAACTAGCTTTCCTTCCACTACTGCCCACCCCTCTCACTGATTACAAATTGTTGGAAGTGGTGCATCCTGCCCAAGAAAGTCTGTAGTCTCTTGTGCAGCAATTTCCTCCAGCTGAAACATTCCCTGTGGGAGGGAGGAGAGAGGCTCTCAAGCCTGAGGAAGTAAACAAATGTCTTGAAAAAGTAGCAGCAAGATTCACAAGGCCCTTTGCCAGTACCAGCCAGGTTAGAGGATAAACATTTGCTAAGAAGAGGAGACTCTTTCCAAATGGACAGTCTGCCCACAGGAGACTTCCCAACACCTGCAGCTTCCTGCCCTACAGAAACCTCTAGGGATGCGACTTGGGTGAGTGTTGTTAAGGCAGAGGTGGCACTTTTTTGGTGATGTAGCTGCCTTTGAGTTATCCATGCTCCTAGAGGTATTTCCCCACCCACACTCCTGTAAGTAACCTCCAAAGAAACACATTCGTTCACATACAACAGACAACATATTCATTTGTAAACATACTTCTGCCAATCAGTCATTCATTACAAATGTTTACTAAGCACCTCTTGTATATTGAGCACCATAGCTGCTGAAGCAAACCAGGCAAGCTTTCTGTGAGATTTATTCTTTAAGGAATCACCAGATATAAACTAACAAACATATAATACCAGAAGTGAATTGTATTATTCATGGTTCTCCAAAGAAACAGAGACAACAGAATATATAGGGAGAAATTTTAAAATAAGATTTAGAAGTTCCAGAATATATATACCATCTGCAATCTAGAGATCCAGGAGAACCAATGCCATCACTCAAGCCTGAAAACTGGGGTCTCAGTATCAAGCACAGGAGAAGGACTGGTAATTCAGCTAAGGAGAAAAGGCTTTTGTCTTCCAACTTTGTTTTAGTTTCTTGGGCCTCAGTGTATGCAAGGATGCCTGCCAACTTGCTAAAGGTGATTCAGAATCCAATCAACTGCTCAACCCTTCTAGAAATGCCTTCATAGTTGCAACCCAGAACTTTATTTTCTGTTTGGGTATTTCTTAGCCCAGTCAGAGTCTAGGAGAGATGACGTGTTGTTTAGTTTTATGTCAACTTGGCACACCGATAGTTGTCTGAGAGGTGGGAACCTCAGTGGAGAAAATGCCTCCATTTTCTCTGTGTAGCCCTGACTATCCTAGTCCTTGCTTTGTAGACCAGGCTGATGCAGAACTCAGAGATCCACCTGCCTGTGACTCCTGAATGCTGGGATTAAATGCATGTGCCACCACCACCACCACCACCCAGCCTTAATTAGTAATTGATGTGGAAGGGCCCAGTCAAATGTTGGTGGCACCACCCCTAGGCTGGTAGTCTTGGTTTCTATAAGAAAGCAGGCTGCACAAGTCATGAAGTACAAGACATTAAGCAGTATCCCTCCGTGGCCTTTGCAGTAGTTCCTGCCTCCAGGTTTTTACCCTATTTGAGTTTCTGTCCTGACTTTCTTTGATGATGAACAGTAGAAGTATAATGTAGAAATGTAAGCCAAATAAACCCCTTCTTCCCCAACTTTCTTCTGGTCCTGGTTCTTCATCATATAGCAAGAGTAACCCTAACTAAGACAGATAAGAATGATATGAGCAAAATAAGAGAAAAGTTACTAGGTAAGAGCACTATGCCTAACATAGTATCTTTCCAAATAAAGAGGAAATAAAGACTTTCTTAGACAACAGAAGTTCAAGGTCTATGTCCATTGCAAGATTGCTAAAAGGGGTTATTTAATCTGAAACAAATGGGCACCGACAGTTTAAACATAAATGTATAAAATTCGTTGGTAAAGGTAAACATATATAGCTGTCTCTTGGCATTTATGGGGATTTCTAGCACATCTTAAAAACAAAATCCAAGGATGTTTGTGAGCCCATTATACAAGAATGACATATACTTTGCATCTAACCTACATAATTCTTCCGTATAATTTAAATCGTCTCTAGATTTCGTATACTGTTTCATATAAGGTAAATGTTATGTAAATAGTTGTTACACACTGTTAACGGTGTGAAAATTTTTCTTGGTGTTAACATAGCTTTTTGGAATATGTTCTGTTATTGGTTAAATCTGCAAATATCAAATGTAGATATGAAGTGCTGGCTATAACCAGACACAGAATTTTCTAAGATATAAATCAATGATGATATATAAATCATTTTTAACTATATTATAAAGGCAAACAACCAAGAAGAAATTAAATACACCTACAAACTTAATTAACCAATGCACAAGGCTACCAGTATTAATTAGAATATCCATAATCTAAAATGTGCGTAAGAAAGAAATAGAAGTATA
The DNA here is from genome assembly GCA_019843965.1 of Rhynchomys soricoides. Classification (NCBI taxonomy): domain Eukaryota; kingdom Metazoa; phylum Chordata; class Mammalia; order Rodentia; family Muridae; genus Rhynchomys; species Rhynchomys soricoides. The sequence goes on along the minus strand of JADRCH010000149.1, from coordinate 5,708,870 downwards.
GGTAATATTTTAGGTCACAAAACAAGTTTTAAATTCTGTATGGAATTAAAGTTAAGTTCTTATCAGCTTGTTTTTTAGTGTTATCTCTGCAAGATAATTTATCTAAGGTTCACGGTAACTATGGTGAACACGAAAGAACAGTAGAGGAGACATAGTGATTAAAGAAAAGGAAACAAAATCTCTCATATCGAAAAGTCATCAGTCACAAAGGAAGACAGGGAGGGAGAGAGGGAGGGGGAGAGGGAGAGGGGGAAGGGGAGGGGGAGGGGGAGGGGGAGAGGGAGAGGGAGAAGGAGAGAGGGAGAGGGAGAGGAAGAGAGAGAGGGAGAGGGAGAGAGGGAGAGGGGGAGGGAGAGAGGGAGAGGGGGAAGGGGGGAAGAGGGAGAGGGAGAGGGGGAGAGGGGGAGGGAGAGAGGGAGGGGGAGGGAGAGGGAGAGGGAGAGGGAGAAGGGGAGAAGGAGAGAGAAAGAGAGAGAATAAGATAGAAAATGAAAATGTAAATGCCAGCTATTATGCCCTTACCTTCCAATAATTAGTATCAGAGGAAATAAATTAAACTCTTCAATAAAAGTCAAAGAGTGACTAATTGGACTAAAGAATCCAAGGGTGAGCCTTTAATAAGACCCACATAGCTTAAGGACACACAGTATGAAAATGAAGAGATAAACAGAAATATTCTGTACAAATTATAATCAAGAAAGAACAATTGCTTCACAAATATCAGCTGTATTAAAGTTAAAGATTATAAAATGGCAAAGCTCTTGTTGTACAATGGAAAGGGAGTTAGTTCATTGAGAAGATAGGCTAACTGGGAATACTTACGTAGCCAGGTACAGCTAATTGAAATGGTAATAATTAAATAATTAAATACTATGAGAATATACGAATAAACAAACTCTGATGAAATATAAACTTCAATAATAGAAGCAGAATTCAATACCCCCTCTCAACAGTGGACAGACCATCTACACAAAATTACTGTACAAAATACAAAAAACGAAATCCATACAAAAATGCACATGCAAAGCATTCCTCAGGATAGATAATATATGCACAAAACAATCTTTAAATTTAATAAAACTGAAATTATACCAAGTACCTTTATCTGATTTCAAAGATGTGAAACTAAAAGGTAGTGACAGGAAATAAATTGGAAGTTTTACAAATATGGAAATTAAACAACAGTACATACTCCCAAACTACCAATGAGGCAAATTAAAACTCAAAGGGGAAGGAAAATATCATTAGACAAATGAAAATGGAAACGGAACCTAACAACACAGGACACAGCACGCTGTGTCCTAGAAGGGAAAATCAACACCATAGCTGTGCAACCCAGAAACTAGGAAAAGGCAAACAAGTAAAGCTGATGTTAGCAGAACAGAGAAAAATGACATGGTTAAAGAGGAACAAATGAATAGAAAACAGGAAGTAGAAAAATTAACAATACAGATTCGGCATTTTGAAAGAAAAGTACTGTAAAATACTCAAAAACATATTTAGATGGATGAAAAATATGGATTTTTAAAATAAAAGAATAAATCAAAGAGAAGGCATCACTATTGATTACAGAAATAAAAATAGATACTACTGCCAATAAATGCACACCAGGAAATATTATCTATAAAAAATGGATACATTCCAGGAAATGGAAAACAGAAAATTTGAATAGACACCAAACATAAGTGACTAGATGGAATAAGCAATAATGGTAATAATAATAATAATAATAATAATAATAATAATAATAATATCTCTGAAAAAGAGTCTAGGGTCACAAATACTTGACTAGTAAGTTCTGCCAAGCATCTAAAAACCTAATTCTTACCCATCCCAAATCCTTCCAAAAACTTGAAGAAAAGGAAATATTTTACTATTTTTTCACAAGCCTTCTATTACACTAATAAAAGGTAAACAAAGACATTACAGCTGAAGAAAGTTACAGACCAGCACTCTTAGTCAACATGGAGTACATGCAAGACATTCTCAGTTGTATCATACTGCATCCACCGGCACTGTGACAGGCTGGTTGGTAGACCATAAGCAAACACCATCTACCACAAAGATGAAAGGATAGTTCCACACATGCCAGTCAAGAAACACACTGCAGCTCATTAACAGAATGGAAAAATCATGTGATCATCTTCATACAAACAAGAAAAGCAGTCAACAAAATTCCATGTTCTCCTACAACCAAAACCCTGAATAAACTGGGTGGAGGCTGATCCTTAACACTTTAAAGGCTGACAGGCTGTGTTTGGCAAGCACACAGTCAGTATTAAGACTCCGGTGAAAAGCTGAACTTTTCCCTCTACGGTCAGAAACCAGAGGCTTTCACTGATTCTAGTCAGTATGGCTCTGACAATCCCAGCCAGAGCAACTGGGAAAAGAAAAACAACAAACAAACTAACAAACAGACTTAGCATGGTGGTAGAGGATTTGCCTAGCAAATGCCTGGCCCTGGGTTTAATCCCCAGCACTGAAAACAGAATAAAACAAATGAACCAAAAGAAGTAAGAAAAGCTGTCACTGTTAGAATGGCATATAAATAATCTGAAATCCCCACCCCGAACTCTGTGAAAATTATGAATTCAGTACATTTATAGAAGAAACTAATCAACGTGTAGAAGCAGGCACATTTCTCTGCAGTAACAACAACCAGCTGACAAAGGAATAAAGAAAACAACCCCACTGACAGTAGTGGGGACAAAAGGAAAATGTTTTGTAATATACTGAATCAAGTTCATTTTGAATCAAATTTGTTTACTGAACAATACAACATTGATAAGAGAAAGTAAATAAGACACAAATCAATGGGAAGGTGGTTTATGTTCATGACTTAGATTAATATTGTGAAAATATCCAGCACACCCAAAGTAAATTGAACATTTCATGTAACGTCTAAGGGAATTTCATTGGCATTTTCCATAGTATATAAAATTATCCTAATTTAGAAAAATCCCCAGTACCATAGAAATCTTGAGGAAGATCACACAATTGTAGAGTAAGTCCTTCTAACCTAACATGGTTATATCACAAAGCAGAAACGATTAAAACATGATTCTGGCAGTAGAGTAGGCCAGTGGAGCAGAATTGAGATCCCACCAATAAACCTGCCATTTTATGATCAACTAATAATTGACACAAGTTCCAAGAACACAAGGTAAGAAATAGACTCTTCAGCAAGTGGTGATGAGAAAACTGGATATCTACATGTGAAATAACAAAATTGGATCCCGTGTCATACATTCATAAAGATTAAAACCAGTTCAAAGGCTTAAAGTCCTGACACCGTGAAACTCCTAGAAGAAAAACGGGCAATGATGTTTTTATTTTTGGGTCTTTTCTACTATAACAGAAGCTTAGGCAACAAAAGAAAAAAAAAAAAGGCAGTAGGGCCCTTGTCCTGGTTAGGGTTACTATTGCTGTGATGAATCACCTTGACCAAAAACAACATGGGGAGGAAAGGGTTATTTGGCTTACACATTTACATCATAGTCCATCTTTGAAGGAAATCACAGCAGGAACTCAAACAGGATAGGAACCTGGAGGCAGGAGCTGATGAAGAGACCAGGAGGGGTGCTTACTGGCTTGTTCCTCAAGGCTTGCACAGTTTGCATACAGATAGAACCCAGGACCACCAGCCCAGAGGTGACCCCACTCACAATCGGCTGGGACTTCCCTCATCACTCACTAATTTTAAAAGTGCCCTAAGGCTTGCTTACTGCCTGATCTTATGGAGGCATTTTCTTCATTGAGGTTCCCTTCTCTTAGATGACTCTAGCTTGTCTCACAGTGACATAAAATTATCCAATACAGGCCTGAAAACTAAGTTTCTGTATTGCTAAAGAAGCGAGATACAAAAGCAGCAACCAGTGAAGGGGTTGAAAATAGTTGCAAACCACACATCCGATAAGGGACAGGTATTGGTGATGGCTGATTTTGAAAGTTGACCTGACTGGATTGGAATACGCATTACAGATTGATGAAAGACACAGTGAACATGACTGTGCTGGCGTGGCCAGAGGCAATTAGATCACAAGGGCTATGTCCTGATGAAAGAGTAGTCTTTTGAGACATAATATGATGGCATTTGGGGCAATGATGAGAGGCAAGGCTTAGTCAAAGAAGGAGGCCACCGTTGGTGTGTCCTTGGAGCTATAGTTCAATCTAGTCCCTTCCTGTGTCCCTGTTCTCTCTGCTTCCTCACAGAGCTGAGCCATCGCACCTGCCACTGTTGATACCCTGTCCACCTACATGGAGCCAAGCAACCATGGACAGAAGTCTCTGGATCCATGAGCCAAAATAAATATTTCCTTCTCTTAAGTTGTTTTGTTTGGTTTTGTTTGGAGCGGTGGGGTGGGTTGGTATTTTGGTTGTAGTGACATAAAGTGACATATAGTGCACCAGAAACGCATAACAGTTTATTTGTCCATTGTAACTCATTAAAACTGGAAAAGGAAAAGGTGGGTTGGAGAGAGGAACTATGATATTATCAAGAGCAATCTACAACTATTCTAATGAAGGTGTTTTCCCCCTTCCAATTTCTTGTGAATTGTTCTCTCATCTGCTGTACTTTCTAAACTAGGCTGAAGAAAATTTTGGTTTCAAGTAAGTTCTGTGATGAGCTTGATTAGCATCAAAACACAAAAGAGAAAGGTGAATGTCTATGATGGTAATCTATGTGTGAGATGAGAGATAATGAGCCAGAAGGAAGAGTTAAGTAGAGAAACGAAGCATGGGAGATTTGCTAAATGACTTTTGGTGCACGAAACTCTGGGGGACGTGCAAGTCAAGGCTCAGTTGTCAGTGGAAACTGGAATTATACCTGCAGCTTAGAAAGATGTGGTACCCTCAGATCCCAGGCTATAAACTGGCTAACTAGTCTAAGATTGAAAGAGATTGAATTTGTACAGTTCACTGTTCCAAATGATGCCGTTAAAGCTGAATGCAGTCTTACCCCGGATAATGTACCTAGGTCATATTCTTCACTCTAGAGCACATATTTCTATATAATATGGCTAAACAATAACCTTAGTGTTCTAACACAAGATTGGCACCTCAAATATGCTATGTGGTACTCTTCTGAATCCTAATACTGTCCTGTTTGTAGCATCCTGCTGCTTAGCTGAATTTAGCCTCTATTGAAGACAGCATTCTGGTCTAGCCAACAAGGCTTGGGAAATCCATAAACCTGTATTCTACAGCATCTAAACTAGTCTCTGTGATATCCAAACTTTTAAGAATATAAATAAATAAATAAATAAATAAATAAATGAAAGAAGTGGAGATGTTTGGATTTAAAGAATGAATCTGTATTTATTTAAATTGTTTTTAAGTAAAATATCATAGTGAGGAATTTTTGAATGACACTGGAGAGGTGAAATTTGAATATACGAAGGAGATGTATGAAGAATGAAACTGTATCATTCAACTCTTGGGCTGAGATATGCTAAGAAACAATTTTAATCACTCTTGGTCAATATCTACCCATGTTCTTCCTCGGGGCATCTAGCTGTTCAGTTTCCATTCTGTTGGGTTGCTTCTCTTGCCCCCCATTTCCTTTCCCTTTCTCTCTCATCACCCTCTCCCTCCCCCAGGCCCCGATTTGGCTCCGTCTTTCTTCCCTATCCTTACCTTATTTTGGGAATATCTGTCAAATACATTCCATTGTTGATTGCAGTTTAAATCTTTCCCACAATAAATACATACTACCTCCATTCATGGCACTATACTAAGAACCTTGGACAGAAAGAATGACTATAACATTTTGTATTCGAAGCGATTGTATTCCAGCACATTTAATTCAAAGGTGTATTGCCTGCTCTCTTTTGTTGGAGAGAACTGGTATCTTTCCATTTGTAGGCTTTTCATCTAAGGTTTGCTGCAGTTTCTGGAACAGCATTCGAGGACTCACTAACTAAGGTGCAACTAGGATGGCAGCTGCTGTTCTCTTGCTCGGAACAGGAAGTGCTCCTCAGAGGAACCCTTTATATGCCTAGGATAACCTCAGCATCTCAAATTATAGCATGATGCCATAATTTAATTTTACCCTCCTGCAATCAAGAATGGAAAGACAAGATTAGGTCAGGCCAAGGCTTTTCCTTTGTCCTTAGTGTAACTATCTCCTCGCCAACATTTCACATTAAGGGATCAAAAAATGTAAGCTCAGGGCAGCTTTGCTGTGTTTGTCAGTCTCCACTGTGGTAGGGTGAGGTGGCCATGATGGAAGTGGTCCTTAGGACCAGAGATGAGGTCATGCTATTGGCAGTGGTCACCAGAACATTCTACCACAAACATTGTTTCCTCAGCTACTTTCTTTTCTACCCTTCCTCTGTCTTTTGCAAGAGAGGTACCACCACGCCATAGTAGTGTTCCTTTCCTTTGGAGACAAATATCTCACGGACTTCCAGAGCATCTGAAAGCATACCATGAAAAGAATTATGTAAATAAGCATATTATCTGTTCGTTTCCACATATAAGTTTTAAGTTCATTTTAAGTCGGTGTTAAATATAAACTTTGTTTAAGGAGTCAAAGACTGACAAAAAAAACCTGGCAGTTCTGCCCTTTCCCATTTCCTGCTGTGCAGAGGCAAGTTCTCACAACACCATTAAGCTTTTGTATTTACCTTTGTATTTCCTTTCTTATCATTTTTATTCACTATTTAACTATTCTCTCTCTCTCTCTCTCTCTCTGTCTGTGTATGTGTGTGTGTGTACATGTGTGCATGTGTGACCAACTAGAAGTTTTACCCCTACTGATTAATGGTCATGGTTCATGACCAGAAGGTAAAGGTAATCATTCATAACATCGACTACAAACCCTGTGACCTAAAACAGCAAACTGCCTGCAAGTATAGTGGTGCAATGGTGGCACAAAGGTTATGGGAATAACCAACCACTTTTTATTAGATTTAACACCTACTCCATGAGATGATATCTGACACAGCTAAACTAGCCAAGAACATGAGCCTAGATAAACCATGGGACTATGGTAAGACCTGCTACTATATTCTCCTAGAAGGACACAATAATAGTTATCTATTATTATACCCATAATACCAATAGAGAAACTTCTTTTAGTTGTTGAAGGGAACTAAAACAGAGACTAACAACTGGACAATATACAGAAAGTAAAAGACTTTGGAGTACTCAGTTCTAAACGGGGTGTCTCCATCAAACTTTTCCTGCAAGGTTTAGGCAGAAGAGAAGGCAGAATGTGATGGTTAACTCCAAGGAAGTCAGAGAGGCAGAAGTGATGGATACTGTTTCCAAGGAAACAGTATCTTTGAAACACAACAGGACTAATTCACATATGAACTTACAAAGACTGTGTCAACATATACAAGACTTGCACAGGGTCAAAAGAAATGAGGTCCTAGCACTGAGGGGGAAGTAGACATAGGTTTCTACCTCTAACCAAGAAGCTATTTGCAACTGATACCTGCTATCAAAGTAAAAATCAGCTTTCTTTAATAGAGTGTCACTGGGTATATCTACTACACTCCAGGGCCAACTTCATGCCTGGAAGTAATTGGCTAACACAAAGGAACTCCATATTTTTTATTTTTGTATTTTTTTTATGTGTGTGGGGGGGGTTGTTTTGACTTAGTGATTTTTTTGTTTGTTACTATTTTCATGGAGGGGGCATTGTAGAGGAATTTTAATCCAGTGACATGGCTGTTTGGGCAAGGGATCACATCCAAAGATTTTCAAGGTCTGTCTGATTCAGATGGAATGACACACCTTTAGTTTTCTAGCTAGAATACAGCCATGACCTTAGTATACACATTTAATCACAAACAATGAAGGTAAAGTTAGTTTGTAGAAGGAAATTGAGGGGCAAAGTGACATCAGAGAAAGATTTGACAGAATGAGTCACAGATAGGACATGCCTAACTTTCATGAGAACAGCACAGGAAAGAGGTGGGACATAAAGGGGTACACACAACACGGGGGGGGGGGGGGGGGGAGATTGGGAGAGAGAGAGAGAGAGAAGTTTTACCAGAATAGTTGTGCAGAGACAGGTTGCAGGTGAAGATAGAACAAGCCAGAGAATAAGAAGGAATCAGATGATTAGAACAGATTGCCAGAGTAAGTTTGAGGCCATACAGAGCAATTCAGTCAGAAGCTGAGAGAAGCAAGTTTGAATCAGCCAGCTTGGATAGGAGTCATAACAGCTGAATTGAACCAGCCAGCTAGAGTTCAGAAATAAATAGAAAGTATGAGTTTATTTAGCAGTAAGCCTCCAAGATGACAATTACATTTGGTGAATAAAAGTTACTTTTACAGGTTTTTTGTACATATGATAAAAAGAGATAAAGAACATAAAGTTGGGTAAGGAGAGAGGTGGGAAAGATCTGGGAGGTACTGGGGAAAGAGCAAAATATATTGTATGAAAAAAATAGAATTAAAAAAATGAAAGAGTTAAAAATCAGGGTACTTGGCTAGGTGATGGCAGCATATGCCTTTAATTCCTGCACTCAGGAGGCAGAGGTAGATCTATGTGAGTTTGAGGCCAGCCTAGTCTGCAGAGCAAGACATCACAAAATGATGTTGGGACAGAGAAATGGCTCAGTGAGTAAAGGGTTTTGCTGACAAGGCTGACAACCTAGCTAAGTCGTCATATGGTAAAAGGAGAGAATGAACGAACTCCCCCAAGTTGAACTGATTCCAAGGGTCTCTCGGTCTCTCTCTCTCTCTCTCTCTCTCTCTCTCTCTCTCTCTCACACACACACACACACACACACACACACACACAGAGAGAGAGAGAGAGAGAGAGAGAGAGAGAGAGTCTGAAAGAGATGAGACTCTTCTATTGCTGAGATGAGAAACAGTGACCAAGGCAACTCTTCTTAGAGAAAGCATTGAATTAGGAGCTTGCTTATAGTTTCAGAGGTTTAGTCCATTGTTATCATGGCATAGAGCATGCATGGCATGCAGACAGACCATTGGAGCAGTAGCTGAGGGTCCTTCATATTGGTATAAAGTTAGATATAACCAGTACAGGAGGGTGCATGAAGATATGAAAGAAGGAAGGAAGGAAGGAAGGAAGGAAGGAAGGAAAGAAAGAAGGTAAGAAAGAAAGACAGACAGACAGACAGACAGAAAACAGGTGTAACCTGAGTGTACCTTTGTAGAGAAATTTTAGTTGGGTAAAAAATGGGTAGGTCCTTTACCTTAATTGTGTTAAATATTGATAAGTTATTGTAGACTCAAGAGCTGAGGCAAACCTTAGAAACTGTAGGCTGTCATCATCCCACCCTTTACAGCCGGCAAGGCATTCTCTCTTAAAAGAGTTCAGAAGGATGAGCTAATATAATGCCTTTGTGTGCAATGGCAATGCATAAATGTGCACACGTGCACAGAAACATTCTGACCAAAACATGAGCAAGGAGTGACTGTATTGGTTTCAGTAGTAGGATTTGCTGAGTGGATATTTCTGTTTTTGACTGTTTTGGCGTGTATGTGTGTGTGTGTGTGTGTGTGTGTGTGTGTGTGTGTGTGTGTGTGGTGGGGATGTATGAGTGTGTGTAAGCCAGAGGTTGACACTGGTTGTCCTCCTCAAACACTGTGTACTTGTTATACTGAGGCAGAGACTCTTACTGAATCAGGAACTTTGATCTGGCTAGTCTTGATAGTTAGCATAACCCTGTTTCCACTTCCTGAATGCTGATCTACAGGTTACAGCCGGACGCCATGCCTGCCTGGCTCTTTCGTGGGTGCTAGGATTGGAATTCTAGTCCTCACACTTGGACTGTCTCTCCAATATTGCTTTTTTTTTTATATAACATTCTACTCTGCAACGGAAATACTTTAGCAAGTGCATGTATTATTATAAAGCAGAAGAAGATGATGAATCGGTAATAATTTCCAGGCATTACTGATCCCTCTCTGTTCAGAGCTCATGTCTGTCATGTTCAGAGCTGTTTACCTTTCCACCTGTTAAGAGATCTTCCCTGCTCTTTTACAGGTTTCCACCATCTGCTATATCTTAACCATCTTAATTGTCCTGTGTTCTTTTATCCACCCTAATTACATCAATTAGGAATTCTAACCTATTAGTTTACATGCTTACCTCTTGCCCTCTCTCACTATGAAATCAACTCCAAGTAAGCAATACTTAGTTCCTAGCTTATCATTGTATTCATGCTTACCAATAGCATTTCTAGTGTTTAGTAAATGCTCAATAGGATGGTCAAATGGATTCTAAATATCAGGAAGAAGGACTGGGACTACATATTGACTCATTTTGCTTACACAAATTGAGTTTCTCTAGCATATTCGTGACCTCATTTTCTTTTTTTCTTTTTTTCCTGTTTTCTTTTGTAGACGTTTTTATGGTTATTTTGTTTATTTACATTTTAAATGTTAATCCCCTCCCCAGATTCCCCTCTAAAAATCTCCCATTCCACTCCCTCCCCTGCCTCCATGAGGGTGCTCACCCACGCACTCCTGCCCCATGGCCCTATCATTCCCCTACACTGGAGCATCAAGCCTTCATAGGACCCAGGGCTTCCTCTCCCATTGATGCCCGACAAGACCATCCTCTGCTACATCTTTTCTTTGTTTAATACAGTGCACAGTTGGTGGCTGCTCTATAGAGAGGGAAGGTTTATGCTGTCCTCATGAAGCTTACAATTAATGGGGAGGAACAGAAACACTGGTCTTGACTAGCTAACCCACTACTTTCTGAGGAGTTCTTCAACCAGGAGAGGTCAGGCGAGGGACTTGGTGATATTGTTCAATAGCTGGTGGGGTTCAGGGAGTTTATACTCCCCCATATTGAAAGACAGACTCTTGGAAACCACCTTCACCTCCTAACTACTGGGATATACCCCCATGTAGAGAGGATTCTTGTATGTTATCTGTCTTCTGCTGGGTTTTCTCTCCCATATGGTTTCTATGGCTCCCCTGAAGCTCTAATGCATAGAGGGAAAGCTGCCATAACTTCCAGCTGGCTCGTGGGCCCCATTTTCTCACCTCCTTTCTGCCAACCCTGTGTCAGAGATCTGGGCCTTGTTCTCACTTTATCTAGCCTTATTCAGAGTATATTCCCCGAACACAATCATCCTTAGAACGGGAGAAGGGATGTAATCAGGAGAGAAGATTTTCCTAATAATTTTTGAATCTTTGGCCTGGAAACCTTTACTAATAGTGACTCATTTCTTTGAATTAATGCATTACCCTCTTTTGGCATTCTAGTGTTTCTGATGATAAACAGGGAGCTTATTGAAATATTAAAGCAATAAAGAAGGAAAAACCAAAAACATTTAAAATCTCTGTGAAAATGGAAACTAAGTATTCGGCAGGGATCAGGTAGTGTGTGTGTGTGTGTTTGTGCATATATGTATATGTGCATGTATGTGCTTGTGTATGCACATGCATTCATGTGTGTGTGCTTGTATACATGCATGTGCATTGGTGGTGTGTGTGTGTGTGTGCCCACATACTCATGCACACACACCTGTGCATGTGTGTCCATTGACAGGATAGAGAGAGTGATCCCACAGAAAGTAGATTGGCTGTTGTCTATGAAAAGTTTCCTCAATCTCACATGCCTCTGGAAGTGAGGCACAGAGTGTTAAGTGGACATCCTTACAGAGGCCATCAGCAGATTGAGCCACTGAGCACTTAGGTTAGACTCAGGGAGACTGCGTTTTTGATGCCTCTCTTTTACTAGAGTGGGAGTTAAAGGTCTTGGTTCTGGGGTTAAAGCAACATTGACTTGTTTCCTGTTTTATTGTTGAGCATGAAACAATATATCTTTAAGTAGCAGTTTATGCATTCCTAAGAGACAGATGGCAAAAGTGTCTGCTTCATAGAATTATAAAGATGAAATGAGCTAAAGGAGTAAAGCACATAGCAAAATCCTTGGCTCACATCAGGAACTTGATAAACACTGGCTATTTAAAGTAGAGTTATTAAAGAGAAAATTTCCCTACCAAATGGTGTTGTGAATGGCTCTCCTGATGCTTGAGATATTGTACCAGCTAGCATCCCCTCAACTCTACTTTTCTCTGCATTTAATTTTTCACATCTTCAAAATGATCTTGACAATTCATTTTATCTACATTCTCCCCAAGAACAAATCACTTCAAAAAATAAGACAATTAATCTTAGATGAGACATTGTGTAGGGTATCTTCAAATCCTAATACCTTTGGAGAGCATAAAAGAGCTAGAGAAGACCCATTTGTGTGAAATGTTAGGATTTTGTGATCCTAAAAATTATTGCCTACTTGTTTGTCTTGAGATGGCCTGGGTTTACATTGACTAGACTAGAGCAAGAATCAGAACCTGAGCCTTCGAAGACACAGGGTTCCTTAAAATGCCTAACCTGACATTTGTAAAACTTACTGAGTGATTCTGACATGCTATCTAGTTCTTCTATTCTTAAAGGCTAGCAAGAGGTATCAAGGTTTTCTTTATATCTTGCTCCAGCAGCAGATATGGGCTCAGAACTTATGTGAAAAGGTTGAGACCTAGTGACAAAGCTGCTACTATTGTTTAGCTCAATGCATAAACTGCCTATGAAATTATGTTCTAAATAATTATGTTTCTGCCTATAGTACTGATTCTGTCAACTTTGTACAGAGAGGCCTCCTTTTGTGTGGGTAGTAGTTAATGCAGGGACTCATAGCTGGTCAAAGTGTTGGGAAGAAGGAACTTTGAGTGTTTAGCCTTAAATAGGATACCAATAGCACCTACTCCAAGACTCATGGGATAGTATGAATTTGGGGACAGAAGGAGCAAGAGACAGAGGAAGAGGTACGGAATCTATCTTCTGGGAATGGGATGAAATTTTCATTCATGAGCCCTTAGAAGCAGATTATCTGCATAGGACACATACAAGATTGGACTTGCAGACATCCCATCAGGGACTGGGAAAGGCTCATGAGTCTGCAGTCTTTTCTGAGGAATTTTGGCTGTTAATGATGCTAGGGGGAAAGGAGACATTTTATTGAGTAGTGTGGCCTAGAACTAGTAAGTTTTCTGTGCCCCTATAAATAAGCCTCCATCGTGATGATGTAAGTAGTGCTACTTAAAAATCATTGGACCACTAAAACAAACAACAAAAGTCATAACAGTAGAAGGGGACTTACTGGGAAGACAAGTCCATTCCTAACAATGTAAGACTTTCTGAAGATCCATGGAATCATCTGGAAAGTCTAGAATGCAAATTCTTTAGTTCTACCTATAGAGAGTAAAATATGGAAGATTCAGAGTAGAGCCTTGAAATAAGCATTTCTAATGAGCTCTGATGTGTAATTGTTGCATTAGGGTAATTAGGGTTCCAGATGCGACTATATATTCTGAGCTATTGGTACCTACATCAAGGTGTCATTACAGAGTCAACAAAAACATCTTCCTTTTGTACTTTTAATTCTGTTTTGGTGCAAATGCTTAAAAAGACGAACGGGACAGAAGCAGAGAATTTGCAAGGCAACTTCCACTGTTAAAATATTAAGAGGGGGCCAGAGAAATGGCTCCATGGATAGAAGTGCTTGCTGCCAAACCTGATGATTTCAGGTTCATCCTGGGACTCACGTGGGGAAGGAGAAAACTGACTCCTGCAAGTATAACTACCACACATACCTCCATGTATATGCACGCACGCACGCACGCACGCACACACGCACGCACACACTCATGCACTCACAAATCATTAAAATATATTGTATGACACTCTCAAAGAATAAATAAAATCACTGAAGATATAATAAAAACATTTAAAAATGATAAGTGAAAAGGGCACAAATACTATCAATTTTGTAGCAAAGTAGAAATAAAAGGCACACACACACACACACACACACACACACACACACAAATATCTGTTAAAGAAAACACAGAAACCAGAGACCTTGGTGTAATATTGAACATAGCTCTGTAAAGTAGAGGCGATAGTGACAGGAAGGGTATTTGCTTCTGTTTATCTTTTGAAATATTACTGACTCTTAAACTATATTAATATTTTAATATTCTAAAAAGAATATGAATTCAATAAATATAAACCTCTAGAATTGAAAACAAATAGAGATGTTTGAACTGAGCTTTAGGTCAAGTTAATAACATTAACATAAAGATTCCAATTGAGAAAAAAATGGAACTGTATCCTATCATTGGAGATATTTTCTAAAGACAAAATCCTTTGTTGGTAGTGACTTAGTTTGAAGCCATTTTTTTTGTGGATTGGCAAATTGAACAAATGAGCAAATGTATGGGTGTGTTAGAGAACAATTTTCATCATAGGAGAAACAAATGTGAAACAGGGGGAAGACAAGGACTCGGGTCTAAGGGATTCTCTTGGAAGGTATTGGTATAAACTTCTGACCTCATCAGAGTTTGTATACTTGCTGGGTAGAATGAAAGGTGTGAAAGAGATAACACCCAGGAGTTAGGAACGCCCTTGCCATCTTTGACCTGCTTTTAAACTACCACCTCCCATTCCAAGGAATGAGGGCTTGATGGAAAACTGGTCCGTGGTAATGGAAACCAAGGTGTGCTTCAGCATGGAATTGCACAAAAAAAAAAACAAACCAAAAATGTGCTCAAACACTGATAAAAACATATTTTAAAACAAACAAAGACCACACATACAGAAGCTAGGTTGAAGGAGGAGTTTCTACTGGCTAAATTAAGAACATTTAGGATATTAAAAACAATTGTGAGAATGAATTATAAGCCATTTATTGTTCAAAATGCATGCTCAAAATGGTACCAACAAAACTGGAGATGAGTGGAAAGAAGAAAGATATATTCATGTCCACAGAGAATCATAAAAGCAGAAATAATGGAAAATTATAATTTTCTAGGTCTGTCAATCAAAATTACAATAATTGATTCAAGTAAGTCATCAAAGCATGCTAAAGTTGTTGAATAAAATATTGATCCTGGGTAAGGGAACAGCTCATTGGTATAGTATTTGCTTAGCATGCACAAGGCCCAGATTCAATGTCATCACTGCACAGAAAAGTCTTTAGAATTATCCATTTTCAAAAATATTTGTTTTTTAGAGAAAGGATATAGCATATTAGCAGTAGAAAAACCAGGCAGTATTACTTGAGCCCCATGATTAAATTTGACCACATTTGACAAACAAGTAACACATGCCACCTGATATACTAGGAAGGACACAATGCCTGGCTGAAAATGTTTAATCATATTCTAGTCACAATGAAGTGATGAAATAAATTCAAACTGACAAGTGTTGGGCAAAACAAGTGTTCTTTAAAAACAAAAACAAAAAACAAAAACAGCTAAGACACAGCTAAAATGTTACTAAAGAGACAGAGCAAATGAATATGCAGAATTCTTGCTGGTCCTCAAATTTTAATAAAGTTCACCAGAAGACATTATTGGGACAACTTGGTAAACTAATAAAAAAAAAAAAAGTCATAGAAGAATATATATCAGAGTTATAATTTTCTGAAAATGATACATTCTGTAAAAAAAATATAGGAGAACAATCCTGTTCTCATGAAATCTACACCATAATATTTAGGGATAAAGAGTTCTGATGTTTATCACTTAATAGTTCAGCATAAATACAGGGGGTAAAGGGAATGAATGTGACACAGTCAGCTACTGAATCTAAGTAAATAGGAGCACGTGTTGGTATCATTACTATTCCATCCGTTGGGTATTTAAAAAAAATCAAAATAAAAGAACTGGCTCCAAGGTGTTCTTGGTTGCAATCAATATTATTACCAGAATACTGGGATAGACATATGCTTGTTAATAACCACATTGCTTATTTACTTACTGTCTCTTTGGTTGCCTTTATCCCATCCCCCATGCCTTACCAGGATGTGCTTAGGTCCCATGTCAGAGGAGATAACTGGGAGCATGGTGAGTGTTCTCTGTCTTACCATCTCAGAAGGATAGGCCCCATTTCAAGCAGGTCTCCTGAGAGCTAATGGCCAACAGAACATTATTGCAATCCAGGGATAAGATCATTTTTTTTATGATAGTAATTTGTTACACTAGTTTGCCACTTGTCTGCTGCTTCCTCGTTAATCCAATAATCTATATGAGAAAAGCAATTTGACTTACCCTCTTCCCATCTGCCGCCCATCAGCCAATCTATATCTTAACTATGAGTGATTTATTAGTGGCGTCTGTGCATCTCCATCCCACTGGCTGCCCCCTTTCCAAGATATACTCCCTGAGTGTGTTAAAAGGCAAACTCAGCATGAAGATTAAAAGCAACAAAAGGAATAATAAACTGAGCTGCAGTTCCAAGGGTTGTTCATGTCAAACAATTAAAATTTATACACATGTGTGTGTTAAGAAGGTCCTTCTCTGAGCTAGTCTTGAGAGTGTTTGAAACTAGGATATTTTTCACCATAACTTTGATTTCCTTAGCAGGCTGGAATTCGTCACCCGAAGCTCCTCGATGCCCATTCACATAAAGTAGACCATAGTTTGTTTCAAAGACCATGAGCAGAGACCAAAGAGTAGGTAGCTATGGGGTAAAACGTACCAGAGTTTAATGAAGGGGTTCAGTCTTCAAAAGTGTGAGTCTTACTCTCTGCACATCAGAATATTGCCTGCAGTTGCTGAGTTTATCAAGTCACCCTGGTCTACTCAGAGAAACAATGGCCCTAAGATGACACTCCCAGAGGAGTAACCCATGGTCTTGGCCAGGGAAAGGGTGCATAGCAGTGGCTGGCTGTCTTCTGTGAACTGGACATGCCTTTCGCTTAAATTTTTATCTGTCGAAATGTGCTGCACATGGCTCAACCCAAAACTGTGATGATGAGAGATGCATGGATATGGGTAAATACACAGGGACCACCTTTACACTGTCTGTGTGCAGCTTCCGTGAAGTAAAAGTCCAGATTGGTTGGTGGTTAAGTCATTAGCTAACTTTGGACTCTTTAGAATTTTCTATTTCTCTGCCTTACAGCAAATTTATCTATTGTTTGTATCTCAGCTGTTTCTTTAACATGGGGCTGCTGTTGCATGCAGTAATAACCATTCAGCTGTTTATTATTTTCATTCTCGGATTCTCATTCAATGTATTCTGGGTTTTAATTTCATATTGATACTCTCATTCCCATAAGCAACGTTTTTTTCTCCTGTCCTCAGAGTTCTGAGAACTCCTCTTACTTTGAATTGGCCTTCATATGGTTTGTTTGGCTGTTTCTAAACTTCTATCCCATAAATATCTCTATGTTGTTACCCCAGGTAGGGACTCTCTCTACTCTTTGCTGAGTCAGTGACACATTGTAATGATAAGAATGAGCCGCTGATACAGTCAAGAGTGGTTTCTTGAACTGGTGGGTTTTAGGGAATAGAAAGTGAAAGCAGACAGTTCTACCTGTAAACCTCCATCACTTTCCTCTCAAAATCACCTTATGTGGTCATCTTGTAAGTAACCTAGCAGTGTGCTGTGTGAGGCAATAGTTCGGACCCCCCTGCACTCCATTTTTGAAATGGCTACAGGTTGTGATTTTGCACATCAGTTGGCATAAGTCCTCATGAACTAAATGCCTGTTGTCGAAGGATGGGAACTGTTCAGGTACATTCCTACTTGCTTTGTGGTTTCAGCACAGTACCTTGTA
Organism: Rhynchomys soricoides; assembly: GCA_019843965.1. Lineage (NCBI taxonomy): Eukaryota > Metazoa > Chordata > Mammalia > Rodentia > Muridae > Rhynchomys > Rhynchomys soricoides. The sequence goes on along the minus strand of JADRCH010000149.1, from coordinate 5,691,298 downwards.
TTCAGAAAGTATTCAATAAATCCTTGAGAAACTTTGTGGTTACTATATTACTTTTTTTTTTTTTTTTTTTTTTGCTATGGTTTCTTTTCCTTGAGTCATTTTCTTTCAGAACTCTGCATTATGAAACCATTTTGTCTGTTCAAGAGTTGCATGTCTCCATAGAGATATCATCTTCCTCCATCTTTGCTTAATTAGCAGCCTTTCTCTGTACTTTCCCCCTTCTCTCTGACAGTTTCCCACTAGTGTCTGTTTGCAGCTGTTCACCGTTGAGAAACTGAGTAGACACGTTAATGTGTGCCTGGTGTGTGGGAAGAGCACCTTGTGTTTCTCCTGGACTGGCCAGGCAGCCTGTTCCGACTTAGTCTTTCTAAAATAAGCTTTCCTTGGCAGCCAGGGGCTGGGTTATTTGCAGTTTCATTCTGTGGAGGAAGTTCTTGCTTGCACTAGTGATCCGTGTTTCTATTTAGGCACACACAAACACTCAGATGCTCCCAAATGCCTCCTGTCTACACTGTACATCAGATGCCAGATTCAACCTTGCTCGTGAACCTGTCCAAATGACTGAGAACCAGCTTATGTTACAGGCTTTTTCTCTTAATCAGCTAACTTAGCAAGCTCTCCTATTGTTTTCTGGTCAGTCTCCATGTCTTCCTATGTGCTTCTCAGTTGTACTCTAAGTATTAAGAGACACTGTAACATGAAGTAGATTGTGGTCTTTGCAATTGTCTTTCAAATTATGGCTGAGATGGAATATTTCCATTTGGGAGTGCTGCACACTTTGACATTGTTTATTTATTCTCCCCAGAAGCTTTGAGACAGTGATATTGACAGCCAAGAGAGGTTACAGGGGTGTCTGCATTTCCACGTGTCAAGCATGACAGTCTGAGGCACTGATCTGAGATTCTCATTCTGAGTCATGTATTTCATGGAGTAGGAGGAAATCAAGCTAGTTAATCCCCCTTCGATATGTTTTGCAGCTGTTAGGACTTCGTGACCTTTCCACAAAGACACAGAGGATCTTACTGATCAGAGAGCAAGCTGGAGGGGACAGGTTGGAGGCCTGGAGAGATAGCAGGCTTTGAACAAGATGCAAGGTGGTTGCCAACTCTCTTGTTGAAGTGGGCAGCAACTCAGTGAGCACAAAATCTTTTAGTTTCCTAATCTAGCTTAGTATTCAAAAGTATAGGAATTTGGAAGATGGGTGCTTGACAGAAGAGGCAGGGCAAACTTTTTGTGTGTGATTTTGAAACATAACTACTTTCTTTGTTCATTGAAGATAAGGAGACTTTATAGAAGAAGCTGAAACTGTCCAGTCGCTTTGTACTTAGTAAGTGAGAACACAGCACACTCTTTCCTGGAGAAGGAAAGAATGCTGGAAGGACTACATTACATGTTTGTTTTATGTTCATATACTGCTTTTTTGGCCAAGGTAGTCTCATTACAAGAAAGAAACAAAGCTTTGTGTAAGGGTAATACTTGCCATCTTCTCAAGGTAGTTTTGTCCATATGTATGATAATACTACTAACTTTAAATTGGATCTCATTACTGTTATGGGATATGTTCAGTTTTAAAACATATTCAAATTGAAGGCATCAGTTTTATGTGTTCTAGGACCTGTGGACTTCCTCACTGTCTCAGGATACTACAACCCATTTCTTCCCTGAATTGTAACCCACAGCTCAGTTATACCCCTTCCTGCTCCCCTAAATAACTCTTTAGGTTATATTGCTGGACAGTGATGGGCAGGTGCTCATTCATCATTTGCCTCAGCTGCAGGAGGTCTGAGTTACGCAAGCCAACAGGAAGAATAACTCTTGCAGCTGGAGGAGCTGAAACTATGTGCTGAATAATTAGCCACGTCTGGTAATCAGTAAGTAATCCAATATTAGACATAGAAAACAAACAAGATATTATTGAGTGGAGTAGGCTGATGTTTCTAAGAGGAACATATCCCTTTACACTGAAGAAGACCATCCTGGCTAGATATACCAGGCTATTTTGATTTCTTTGTATTACATATTGATTTTACTCACAGACTGTGAAACTAGATACAGATGGTTGGCTCAATAACTATTCCAGTATGTCTATGATGTAGGCTAATCTGTAGAAAATATGGAGGGAGAAAACTTGAGAATACATATCAGACCAGATTAGAGTAGATAGTTGCACATTGCCCGATGAGAGTGTGAACATGCTGACTCTGGTATTGCCAACAGTAAAACCAAGGTAGAAATATCAACAAATGCCTCCTCTTTTTTGATATCTCTTTAACTCTGGCCCAGCTTCTCTTTGATTTATTATCTAAACAAGGGTGTGGTTTCCCCTTGAGACCATCCCTTGGGTCTTTTTAGAAATGGACTCTCTTAGGTCCCACTCCAGATGTGCTGAATCTGACACTGAGTCCAGGGGTTTATGAAAGTTGCTTAGCAATCCTTCAGATGACTCTAATGTGTGCCAATCGAGATCTACAACCCTAATACTGTGTTTTGCAGACCAACAGCAAGGAATCCTTAACACAGATTCTTCAACTCTTTCTACACAACCTGCATTTTTGACCAGATCCCAGGGGATTGTCAGGCAAACTAAAGTCTGAGGTGCACTGAACTATGTCCTTACTCACAAGCCAGTTTGGCTTACATCCCATCTACCTGCCAGAACGTCAGCTCTTATGAAAGGCCCTTTAATCCTACAAATCATGACCCTCAATGGCTGTTTTCCCATCAGTGCCTAAGTCTTGTTACACATCTCTACTGCATTTCACACAGGTACTCACTCTCCCCTTAGGCCATAGCGTATTTTTGAGAAAACACTGAATATTGCTTCTTTGGCTCCTTCATACTTGTTATTCCCTTTTTCAATGTTATTAAATGTCAGAAATATACTTCAAGGATTCTGTCTTTGCCTTATGGGTCTCAGTTTGTGTATTCTTCCTGAGCTCATACATTGCTGACCTATAAATGTCTGACATTCTCTGCTGTCTAATTATGGTGCATTTAGAAATATCTTGCAGGCACTGTAAACATTCAAAAGATTCCAACCTAGCATTGTTCTTTGCCTTCTTCCTGCTTGAATAGTTTTTTCGTTGAGTTGGTGTTTACCCAAACTTGAAGGTGGCAATTTCTTTCTACTCCTTTCTTTATTTTAAATGTTTTATTTTTAAAATTAGCTTACAAAGCAACAGGTTCCCACATGGCTTTCTGCAATACTCCATTACTGTTGATTCCTTCGCCATCTCCTTCCTCTCTCTCCTTTTCTTAGGTGTAACCTTTGCCCTCATTATTCCCCCTTCTAGTTAGGTCTTCTGTGAGGACTGCAATAGAACATAAAGCCTCCTTCTTTTCTCTTCAGTTTCATGGGCTTCTCTCTAGTTTCCTGGGTTTTACACATATTTACTATCACACTGATATACATATTTAACAGTATAGTCTAGAATGAGCACATAGAGAGAATATAGAATATTGTCTTTCTGAATCAGGATTACCTTGCTTCATACAGTGTTTTATAGTTCCATCCAGTATCTTGAAAATTTCATTTCTCTTTATGGTTGAATAAAATTCATATATATATATATCCATCTGTTGATGAACATCTAGGTTGCTTCCATTTTCTAGATTATGTAAAATAAGCAGTTATAAACATAATTGTGTAAGCATCTCTGTGGCAAGACGTAGTCTTTCAAGCATACACACAAGAGCAATATAGCAGGATCACGCTATATTTCTATTTCTAGTTTTCAAGAAAACACCACACTCATTTCCATAGTGGTTGCACATTTTATAGTCCTACAAAGAGTAAATAAGAATTCTTTCCCCACATCCTTACCAGCGTTTGCTTTCTTGATGGTGGCTATTCTGAATGGGATAGGATGGAATCTCAACATAGTTTAAATTTATATTTCTTTAATAATAACATGTTCTACACTTTAAAACTATTTACTGGCCATTTATATTTTTTCTTTTGAGAAAGATGTGATTAGTTAATTGGCTAATTTATTGATTACCAGGTATGTTAGTTTGCATGTGATTGGTCCCATAGGCTCATATACTTGCATACTCAGTCCGGAGTTGATGGGCATCAGGGAAGGAGCTGTGGTCTTGTTGGAAGAGGTGTGTCACTAGGGGTGGGCTTTGAGGTTTCAAAAGCATCCACCAGACCCAGTGTAAGCTCTTAGCTCCGTGTCTGCCTGTGTGCCTCCATGTTTCCTACCATGATGATAATGGATTAATTCTCTGAAACTGTAAACAAGTCTCAGGTTAGACGCTATCTTTTATCAGAGTGCCTTGCTCGTGGTGTCTCTTCACAGCTATAGAACAGCATAGAAATTTATCCATTTCTTCAGGATGTTCCAACTTGTTGGAATATACACTTTTAAAGCATTCCCTGATGATTCCCTGGATTTTTGCTAGGGCCTGTTGTAACTACTCCCAGTTTACCTTGAATTCTCTGAATTGTTTAGTTCTCTTTTGTTCATTTATGCCATGATCTTTATTATTTCTTACTACCTGATACATTTAAAATTGGCTTTTCTTTGTTTTTCTATTAAGATTTATTTTTATTGTTAGTATTAGTATGAGTTTGTGCATGTGTGTATGAGCTTAGGCTTCCGCTAAATATACACGCTAGAGCAAGCATATTAATGGATGTCTTGACACTGTATATGTGGGGTCAGAAGACACTTAGGAGGAGTTAGTTCTCTTCTTCCCACTTCATTTGGGGTTTAGAGATTAAACTCAAGTTGCCAGACTTGCTTGGCAAGTGCCTTTTCCTGATGAGCCATCTTATTGACCCTCCTTGGTTTTCTAAATGTTTGAGTCACATCAGTGGGTTATTTATTCCCAGTATCTCTGATTTTCTCATGTTAACACTTACAGCTGTATACTGTGCTCTGGAGACAGCCTTGGTTATTTGGCTAAGACTGCAGAGTAGCCTTTTTGTCATTTTACTCCAGGTGGCTTTTAATCTCCTTTACCCTGGTTTCTTCCAGGACTCTCTGATCATTTAAAAGCTTATTGTTCACTCAAGTATTTGTATATGGTCTGACGTTAGTTCTGCTATTCATTTTTAGTTTTATCCCACTGTGATGTGGCAGGGTGCTGGGAATTATTTTTTATTCTTTTTCTTTGTATCCATTACAGCTTGTTTTGTGGCCTATAATGTGGGCAATATTAGAGAACCTTCTTTATAACTCTGAAAAAAAGAATGTGTTTCTGATCTGTTGGGTCAAATATTGAGATATATGTGAAGCCTAACTGATCTATAATGTAGTTTAACTGTAAGTTTTCTTTGCTGCTTCTTTAGTTAGAAGACTTACATAGATACAAGAGTGTGCTACTGCAGTCGCCATCTAGTACAGTGTCAGGACTTACGTGGTCTTTACATCTTTCATAAAATTGGGGTCCCCAGACTTGGTGCATAGATGTTTATAGTAAGCACGTCCTCTTGATGAATTGTTGCTTTTATCAATACCCAGTGGCCCTCTTTATCTTTTTTGTTTTGAAGTCTACTTTATCAGAAGTGAGAATTGCTATGCCAGCTTGTGGTAGATTCTTCTTGTTTGTTAATCTGATTTTCAACCTTTGGCTCTCAGTTCCTAGATGTCTTTCCTAGATATGTGAGGTCCCTGGAGATGACAGATAGTTGGATCTCGTCTTTTAACCAAGTCTATTTGTTTGTGTCTTTTAATGGATGAGTTAAGATAGTTTGCACTCAAAACTATGATAAAAAGAGATCTGGTCCTATTTATTATTTTGGTGTTTGTTTTTTTGTGTTGGTTGTTTTTGTTTTTTGCCTCCTTACAATGTTAGATGTTTGCTGATTTTCTGTGTATACAAGATTGATTCCTTCCCTTTTCCCTTCTGTGTGTTTATTGTTTGCATGTGTTCTCCTGTGTGAAACTATCTTTTCTGCTGTGTATAGCATTTTTGTAAGAATTTCTTTCGGTGTTGGCTGAACTGTCATGAATTACATGTGTTTATCTTGAATACTCCTGTTTCTCCATCTATTTTATTTGCTCATTTAGGTGTATATAGCAATTTTGGTTGACAATCATTAAATTTAAAGGCCTGGAATGGACCATTACATTCTTTGTTGCCTTTTAGGTTGTTGACAAAGGATTGAATGTTATTCTCATGCTTTTGCCTCTGTATATTAGCAATAATTTTTCTCTTAAACTTTTTCTTCTTCTCTCATATACATCCTGACTCCAGTTTCTCATTCTTCCTTCCCTCTAGCCCTTCCACTTCCCACCCTCCACCAGATTCACTCTTCTTCTGTTTTTTCAGAAAAGGGCTGGCCTCCCAGGGATATTAACTGAACATGGCATATCAGGTTGCAATAAGACAAGGGACCTCCCTTAGATAAAGCAATCCCATAGGAGGAAAAAGGGTCTCTTAGTATTGTTTCTTTGTTTTGTGCTTTTGATGTCTTTATTATGATTTGTTGTGAAGAGTTTCTGCTCTGGTCATGTCCCTTTGTGGTACTATGTGCTCTGTGTTGGATGTCTAGGTCTAGGTCTGGGATATTCTTGGCTATAATTTCATTGAATTGTTTGTCTAAACTATTAGATTTTCTCCCCAGGTCCTTCTTCTAGCCTAAGAATTCTTGGCTTTGGTTTCTTAAGTATTTCTTACACTCATTGGATGTTTGAGTTGTGGTCATTGATTTTTTTTTCATGTTTATATGTCTTATTGTTTCAACCTTTTCCTCCTGGGTTTAATAGTTTTATGTTAACTTGAAACAAGCTAGACCACTGGTTCTTAACCTTCCCCCCAACCATAAAATTATTTTTGCTCCTACTTCATAACTGTATTTTTGCTCTGTTAAGAATCATAATGTGAAAGTCTGATATGCAGGATATTTTATATGTGACCCCTGTGAAAGGGCCATTCAATACCCAAAGAAGTCAAAACCATAAGTTGAAAACTGCTGAACTAGAGTCATCTGGAAAGAGGGAGTCAATTGAGAAACATCTCCATCAGATTGACCTATTGGAAAGTCTGTTTGGAGTTTTCTTGACTAATAATGGATGTGGGAGGTCCCACTTCACTGTAGGCAGTGCCACACCTAGCTAGGTGGTCCTGAATGGTGTAAGTCATGGAAGCAAGTCAACATTTAGCCTTTCTCCATGGCTTCTGTATAAGTTTCTGCTTCTAGTTTTCCTGTCTTGAGATACTGCCCTGATTTCCTTCCATGAGGGACTGATTATAAACTACAAGCTAAAACAACCCTTTCTTTCCCAAGTTGCTTTTGGTCATGGTGCTTTTTCACAGCAAATGAAACCTTAGATACCTCCATACCTGATACCTAAGATACCTGATATTCGTTCTTCTGCTTGATCTTGTTTGCTGTGCTTTTAGTGGCATAATTTATTTGACTAACTGATTCCTTTGCTTCCAGAATTTCTGTTTCTTTTTACAGTTCTCTGTTTCCTTGATGAAATTTTCTCCCATAATTTAATATCTTTCCTCTAAAATAGCAATTTTATCGTCTACTTTGGTAACTGCATTGGGGTTTCATGGCATTGATGAAATACCATGACCAAAAGCAACTTGGGAAGGTAAGGGTTTATTTCAGTTTACTGTTTAACATCATAGTCCATCACTGAAAGAAGTGAAAGAAGGAACTTAAATAATGCAGGAACCTAGACGCAGAGGTCATGGAGGATCACTACTTAATGACTTAGTCCTCATGGCTTGTTCTACTTGCTTGCCTTGGCCATCCAGGACTATGTGCTGAGGGATGACATTTCCCATAGTGGATGGGGTCCATTCACATTAATAATTAATCAGGGAAATGTCCTAGATAATTTTCCAGAGGTCAGTCTTGTGGAGGCATTTTCTCAGTTAAGATTTCTTCTTCCCAGATATGTCTAGGTTTGTGTCACATTTCTTGCCTATAGGCTGACTTTGTAAGTTTCCTTTCTATATCTTGAGTTAAATACCTTGTCCATGTTGAGTCTTCTGCTTGGCCTTTGAACATTTTTAATGATTGGGCTCTGTACTCAGATCTAAAGAGGACATCTATATCACACGCCTCCCCCATAAAGCTCAGGGATCATCACTAAAGAGGGGGCAGAAAGACTGTAAGAACCATAGATGTCCAGTGACTATAAGGAAACAGTTGTTTTCTGGACATAACAGAGCAGTTGCACAGGTGAACTTACAGCAGTTGTGGTAGCATGCTCAAGATCTGCACAAGTTTTAGCCAGACTGATTTCCAAAATAAAGGTGTGTCTGTGGACACCAGATTCCACCACTGTTCCAGGAACTATGGGTAATTAATAGCTGCTAGGAAAGTGAAACTAAGTTTTCTTTAAGGGTGTGACCTTTGGTAGGTCTACCACCACCAGGAGTATTTGTGACTCACAAACTGCACTTGATGTATTACAGAGAGAAAACATGAAATTGGGTAGATCTGGGAGGAGCTGGGATGAATATGATCAAAATATGTTGTAGAATTTTTCAAAAGTTAAAAAACATTAAACAAAATTAGGCTATAACATCTTTTTGCTGGCAGTTCTGCTATCTCACTATTTTTATTTTCTGGTGTTAAGAGTCTGTCTGCTTACGAGGTTGTCATAGTGCTGTGTTGTCTAATTGTCTCATGTTTTTGTTGTTTTGCATCTGTTGGGATGTATGTATCCCAATTTTAGCTTCACCCCTTTTATACTCTGCTTTATTTTAAGGGTGTCTTCCTGGTAAGGTGACTTCACTTGGATTCATGTTCAGGGGGAAACAGGCAGTAATGGCTATAAAGTCTGACATAAGACTGTGCTCTTGTCTCATGTTCCCTATTAGATTGGGAGAAAGGAGTTCTAGGGTCCTGGTTGGCAAACATAGAATAGTTACATACTGGAATAAAGAGTGGACAGGAATCTGAGCAGGAAACGGGTCAATATATGATTAGAGGTATAAAAAACAGAAGAGAAAAAAAATATTGTATATTAGGTTTGAAGGGGGGCAAAAGGCCAGACATGGGGGCATTTCCAATAAGATACTAGTTATAACATATCTATTAAGCAACTAGAATACACCTGTACAGGGCTGAAGAGGAGGGCTTGGTAGTTAAGTACTCATTGCTCTTGCAGAGGACCAGGTTCTGTTTCCAGCACCACAAAGTGGCACAGAACCATCTATGACTCCATGTTCAAAGGATCTGATGGCCTCTTCTGACCTCCGTGGGCACCAGGCACACATATGATGCACATGCATGCATGCAGGCAAAAGACTCATAGATAGAAAATAATTGAAACAAATCTAAAATAGATAAAAATACATACTAACAGAAAAATTAGTTTCTTCCTTTGGAGATAGCCCTAAATCCAAAAAGAATGCTGTTGGTGTTCCCAGTGCATTCAAGCCACTTTTTACCAATGGGCAGAGCTTTCCAGGACAGCCATTACTGTAGCTTGCAGTGTTCACAACTGAGTGGTTACTGTTGATTATTTTCCTTCATCAGAAGCAGGAATAGCAGCTACTGGGACTATGCTCTGGTCAATAGGGAGGAAGCTTCCAGGTTGGTATTAGGTTGATTTTTCTATGTTCTGTGACTCAGATTTAAGGCCTACTGCATAGAATGTAACTCAAATTTGGTATTACAAACCTCAATATAATCACAGGCTAGAAAAGTCCATTGACCCTAAGGGAGAGTCTACTAATATTGTTATGCCTTATGAACATAATATCAAGCTGCCTCTAAATACTTATTTATATACCAATAGATAATGTGGCTATCAACCCTCATCAGAGAAGCTTCTATTTGCAGTGTATGCTGGCAAACTTTATGTCACCTTGACACAAGCTAGAGGTATCTGAAAGAAGGGATCCTCAATTGAGAAAATACCTCAATAAGATCCAGCTATAGGACATTTTCTTAATTACTGAGTGAGGGGGGAGAGTCCAGACCATTGTGGGTGGTACCATCTTCAGGTTCTATAAGAAAGCAGGCCGAGCAAGCCAATAAGCAGCATTTCTCCATAGCCTGTACCTGAGCTCTTGCTTCCAGGTTTCTGCCCTGTCTTCCTTCAGTGTTAAACAGTGATATGCAAATGTAAGTCAAATAAGTCAAAGAAACCCACCCTGTCTCCCCAAATGGCTTTGGTCATAGTGTTCATCATAGCATAGGAATCCTAACTAAGACAGTGAGCTCAGATCCTGGTCAATGTGCATCAAATAAGTGAGTGCGAATTGCTTATCCAGAAATGTAACATCTATATTGTAGTCCCTTTCCCCAAGTATCAAGGGTCATTGTGGAAGAGGGAGAAGAAAGACTGAAGGAGCCAGAGGTTTCAGAGCACTGCAGAGAAACACTATTTTTTTTTTTTTCTGGACAAGACAGGGCCATTGCAGGCATGAACTCAGTGGCTGCCATTGCCTATACAAGACATTCACAAGATCAAGCCAGTCAAAATCCATCATTGGTGAATTGAGCTCACAAGAGCCCCCTCCTAGTTAGGGAGCTACTAGAAGTTGGCGGTTGATGTGATCAGATGAGACAGTTTTCCTTGGGGATGTGGCCCCTGGTAGGTTGCCCATGATTCAGTGAATGGCTCTACACTCACACACATATTGCCAATTCCAATTAGTCTCAGTGGGTTCAAAAGAGTTCATGAAGCAGGAAGGAGACATGAGTATGGGGGGGGGGGAGTGTTGGAAGGAATGGCATAGAAGATGGTTATATTAAAAACATACACATACATACAAGTATGAGGCTTTCAAAGAAAGATTAAAAGATGAAAAAGAAAGTAAAAATAGAAAGTTAAGCATTAAAAACTATGTAAACACAGATGAGTAGCAAACTAAAATTGGTTCTGGGTTCAATAAGCTAAAACAGGATTATATTCTCAGCCAACGCTTTTTCCCGGCAGAGAACCAACGCCCTGTGCTTATCTCAGCTCCGCTCTCAGGACACTGAACCTCGTTCTGTCACTAACTTCCTGAGACCCATGCAGCTCCTCCCAGCCAATGTCAGGGTTCCTGGCTTCTGGATCTGGTTCAGACTTCCTTAGCTCACTCTTGCTATGTCCACAGTTTGCGTGGCTTGGTGTGGTCTGATGCACGGACCCAGAAGGAGCAACATGGTACCGGTTAAGCCACATAGCATACTTTGTATTTCTAAAGGGTCTTTTGCTCCTCAGCACACTAGCAGGGGTGGAAGGACATGCTGTGTGAGCTTCCTAACCTTAAGGGTCCCTTACCTTTGAGTCCCTTACCCTTTCTCTGAAGCTGTGATGGTGGGTTGCTGAGCTGCTCTCTTTTGCTGGTGAATTTTCATGGAGTGAAGTCAGCTACTGCCTACCTGCCTACTTCCGATCTCGTACAGTTCAGACCATCTCTGCAGTGCATTGATGAGAGTGTCTATGTCTAGGGAAGGAGACATGGGATGTTGAGAATGTGGCCATTTCCAATTTCCAAATTCCTCACTGGTTACTTGTTCTGCCATCGATGGTTCAGCCTTCAATTCCGGTTTTCTGCAGCACCTGGTGCTGTGCTGAGTGCGGGAGCAGAAATGACTCCAATTGTTTTAACAGTGCTTTCCACGATGACCAGACACACAGCGCAGAGCCAGCTCTGGGCTCCAGGCACCTAGCGCAGAGCCAGCTCTGGGCTCCAGGCACCTAGCTCAGAGATGGCTACAGAATCCAGGCCCAGCCTTGAGTGGACCTTCACAGCCAGTGGGGTTCATCTATAGTCACCACTGGTGCTGCTGGGTAGAGCATTCTCTGAGAGCCTGTGTCGATGTTTTCAGAGTATTCTTCCTTTTCTCCCAATGGAGAACGTTAGTTGACATCTAATATTTACTTTCCTGCTTCAAAAGTATGATGGCAAAATGTTTATTCTGGGACTTAGGGCATAACCTGCATTTTACAACTTACCTTACAAGGGCTATCGGGGCGCTGTGTAGGAATTTCCTCCCAGATAAAACGATCAGTCTTGGAGATGTGTTTTTCGAGGCTAGGTCTCATCATGTAGCTTTAGCTGTCCTGGAACTCACTATGTAGACCAGGCCAAAATCCAACTCAAAAGTCTCCACCCACCTCTGCCTCCCAAGTGCCGGGATTGAAGGCAAACACCACCAGGCCTGGCTCAAGACGCGAAATTCTAAAGGGAGGGTTTTTAAGCCTCTGGAAATAAGCAACCTGAAAGCTTCAGGGAATCCCCTAAACTGACCAGATGTGCTAGGCCCCACCCTCTTCATGCTTATCTGAGTGTAGGGCCTACAGAGAGACACTGGTCAGGCTGAGCTGGAAGAGGCAGAAACCAGCACAGCTGCCTAGGAGAGGCAGAGACCAGCTGGGCTGCCTGGAAGAGGCTCAGAGCAACCAACTGAGCTAGTTGCCTGGAAAAGACACTCGTTGACAGCTGAGCTGCCCGCAGGCTGTGCAGTGCGCTCCAGATTTCTAGCTGTTGTGAGCCTGTCACCCATATTAGTTTTTGGTGATGCAGCACCTTTGAGTCATTTCTGCTCCTGTAAATAACCCACATTCCTGAAAGTAACCCCAATAAAATTCGTTGGTTCACCAACTTGGATTTTGATGTTATCCAAACTTTGGTTTATCTTTAGTTCTCTGTCTGGGCTGAATAAACTTCTGTTCATGTCTCCTCTGGACAACACTGGAGAGATGTAGGTGCAAGCCTTGCAGGTAGTTTCTCTAAAATCCAGAGCGTACCTCGTTCTCCTCTTCCCTTCATCCTTCTGCCTGTATCATAGGGGCATGGACCCAGCATCAGCAGCCACGTAATTCAGGAGGTGGAAGTCCACACCAGGGGTAGCACAGTGAGGAGATGGGAGGAGTTGTCTCCCTCTGAGAGGAAAGCTAGTGCTTAACTGACTCCATCGTGTGCTGTGTGCAAAAGAAATAAACTTCCTTCTCACAGTTTTGTCAGGTCTTCTGTTCTCACAGTTGCACTTAATCTAAGATATGAAATCCATGTCTAATTATCACCCAGACTTACTGATTTTACCTCAAATTATGTTTGGCTACAAGAGAAAAATTGCAAAATTCTAGCTTTACAGATCTTAATTGGCTTTTAATTGAAATTTAAAAATTGGGCAGCAGTCTGGGCCAAAAATGGTTTTGGATGCTCCACCCCACCACATGGAAAGACGATATTTATAGCTAGAGAAGAGGAAATGACATATGGAAAGTGGAAGTGAGGTACCGAGATAGTTTGATTGGTTAAAGTTTGACGTTTGCCTGACTTGAACCTGATTTGAACAGTTGGCTGCCTGGGGTTGGCTGTAGGTTGGCTAGTCTGATTGACTGGGTTTCAGGTAGCTGGTATAAGAATACCTTCCAGTCTGTTAACACACAAAGTTAGCTTGCAGTTCGTTATGTATGGAGAAATATTTAGGGCAAATTTGTCTATGGAGGTGACTTTAGACTAAATGCAATTCACTTAGCAGTCCCAAATGTGTCTCTTCTCCTCTCTACATTATGATCCAGACCTAGTTTAGACCCTTGTCATCTTTGAATGTGTGAGTGTTTCCCAAGTGCTGTTCAAGTCTCCAGGTGTATACCCTGCAAATTCATCCTCTATTAGGTGAATGAATAGTCTAATTAAAAGAAACTCTCATCTTGCCATTTCTCCCTTTGATTATAATTCTTTCCCTAAAAGAGCAGCTTTTTGGTTCATGTCCCTGTGCTCACTACACTGCCTAGGCTGATGAAGTATCTTATACTTTCCAGATTAATCTCTCACTTTTCATGGATAGAGATTGCTATCTTTGTTCTGGAATTGCTTCTGTTCAGGGTACATCCTTGGTTGCCTTTTAAGATACATCTTAAGGTTTTAATCTATGAGTCTAATTCTAAAACATCATTTAGGTTGCATAACGCATGCATCAAAAGTTAAGAATATGTAACACCAGTTTAGGTCTACTAATATGTTATTCAGGTTTTTATACTTGTACTGTTGTATACACGATTTATGTGTACACTTAAAAACCTACTTTGAAAAGAAAAAAAAATAAGTTCTTTAATTTTACTTTTACTCTCATAGGTGGATCTTCTGGGATAAGAGCACTAGCCTTGGGGGACCAGTCGTGTGCTCTGTAATTTCATCTTTGATGCTCCTAACTGAAGCAAGATTGATCTTTATCTCCTTTTACTGTATTACTAGCTCTATAGTAGCACATTTTGTTGTGTTTCTCCTAGTTCTTAAGAAGCTCTATGAGCTTTGTATATATTTGATGCATCTTTTAAAATTACTAACACCACTGTTTGAATACTTTTAATGAAGCCAGTGAGTCAATCCATATCTGTTGGATGTGTGTTATATACCAGCCATGTTCTAGATCCTGAGGACTGAGCAGTGGATTTATTACAGTATCTGCCTTCACTTAGCTTATGTAGCAAGGAGCAAGCAAAGAGCGAAGAAACAGAAAATGTAAATAAAGTTTTAGGTGTGATGAAGTTCAATAATGGAAATATTTCTGTGTTGTTTTGAGGCAGCTTCTCGCTTTGTAGTTTTTAACACTCTGAAACTATGTAGAGCAGGCTGGCCCATTAGAATGAGCCATTCTAATGATGAGTAATGACAATCCTTCTACCTCAGCCTAATGGGTTAAGGGGTCACAGGTGTAAGTCACCACACACAGCAAAGAAGGAAAATATTGACATGGTATAATTTGAAACAGAGCCATGCTGAACAGTGGTCTTATGCTTATTAACATAAACATTTTGATATATTAAACAGCAGTGTGTATCTGTGTATGCACCTAAACATATACACATATATTGATTGCACACACACACATACACACACACACTCAGACAAACACACACACTTTCTTCTCTCAGCAGGAGCTGGGAATCCTTACCAGTACAATAAACTCCTTGGAGGGACAGGCTAATGAAGCAGCATTCCTTCCTTGTCCTGTTCCCTTACTCTTTTATTGGAACGCAGGGGCTATTTTGTCCTGCAATTGCCTACATAAATCACTATTTGCTTGGCACTTTCCCTACTCTGTTGCTTTAGAGTCCCTCTTATGTGCCTCCTGTATCTGCTCCTCTCATTTCTGTGTTGAACTTAACCCTGCATGTAAGTCCTCCTTCTAAAACAGCATCGGCCTCTATATGTGATTCAGCTGTGACCTCCGAACGGTCCCTCCTGTGTTCTGTCTACGCCTGACGCAGAACCATCCTTTCATTGGGAGTCAATTTCCTTTTGTCTTCAATCCTTCCTTCAAAAGTTCCATGAGTGCTTTGGAATGTTCTTCTAGGACGCCATTTTCTCTCCCAAGCTTCCAGTGAAAACAAGCCAGTTTTTACTCCCTTCCCTTTCAGGACCAGAAAAAAAATGCCATCTTTTTTTTTTCTTTGCTTTCTCGTGGTCACATCCAGTCCACTCTCCCATGGAACCATCTTCAGGAAGGTACTACGTTACGTTACTTTGTCCTTCATTATTATAAAATCCACTCAGTAAAGCAGTGAACCATTCTACAAGGTGACTTATAATTATCTTTTTCCTTGAGGATTTTTTTTGGGGGTGGGGGGGTTAATTGTATTTCTTGTGATTTAGTCCTTTGTAAGATTTTGCCATCCATGTGATTGAGGATTTATGTAATAAGCACCTTGGTCCTCAACACTGGACTTGAATTTCTTCAACCTTTGGTTTCTTATGGCGTGGCTCTAGACTTAGGCTCTTTGTGCCTGGTCCCAGTTCTGACACCTGCCGTATTTGGATTTCATCCTCGCCCATTGTTCTTAATCTCTATCATATTCAGGCCTTCAACTTTCCTCCTGACTATGAGCGCTAGGCTCACATGCCTCTGTCCTTTGACCCTAACACTGCATGGTAGATGGCCTCAGTAATGAAGTACACACCATTATGGAACCTCTGGGTTCTTACCTGTACTGTATCTGTTTATCTTTACCGTCTTTCCAACCAACCAACCTCTTTCAGCAGACACCTTCGCCTTGAATATGTATTTTACCACCCCCTCTTCCTTTATTTCAATGTTTGAGTAGGAGGTATTTTTCTTCCTGTCTGCTAAAACCAAGTCCTGACTCAGAATATTGTCACATCCTCAGTCTCAACGTAACTTGTTTAAACTCCCTGTACCTTAGCTTTTACATTGTTAGCTTCCTACCTAGACCCAGAGCCAATTGTTTAAGCTCCTTCTACCTTGGACTTTCATTGTCAACGGAAAAGAATAACACTCCCCGAAGCATTGATAAGGAGAACAAAGTAAACCCCAAATGCATCTTACATGGTGATGGGACAAAGAAGGCAGTAAAGAAACACTAGTTTGTATACTTCTCCTAGTGCCATGTGAAGAATACTTGACCTCCTTCCCACTTTCATGTCGGCTGTCCAGCCCTTTTGGCCTTGTGTATGTATGTGCTTACATACGCTGCTGTAAACTGTAATTGAGCTCCCCTCCATTGTTAAGCTTTAAGTCAAATAGCCTTGCACATCTCCAGATTGCATTTGATACCATTAATTCCTTTCTTTTTATTATAAGGTTTCATCTTCTCAATTTTTATAAGAAAGTCACTACCCCACTTCTGATTACTCCTGTTTTCCCTTTTGGGGTACTGTTTCCTCCTTAGATTAGATCATTTCTTGCCAGTATTTTATTTCTACACTTTTTTTTTCTTTTTAGTTTTCTCATTCTCTGCAGGACCACTGTTCTCACCTCTCAAATGATTTCTCTGACTCAGCGCTCCCCGGGCCTATTCCCAGGTTTCCAGCACTCGTCTTAACCCACATGCCTGTGTTAGTCGAGTTTCGGTTGCTATGAAAAATTACCAATAATACATTGACATCAGTGGACTCAGCAGGTAGGAGGTCAAGATCCCATAGCACTCCTGCAGACCACCCAAGTTCAGTTCCCAGCCCTCATATCAGGAGGCTCAAAACTGCCTGTAACTCCACCCCCTGGGGGAATTCAACAACTGTTTCATCTTCACTCCTCGTGTATTCTCATACTTACACACAGAGTTGAAAGTAAAAATAAAAACATTTTTGAGATTAAGAAGTCAATTTAAAGGGAGAAATTTGTCCTGACTTCAAGACTTCAGAGGTTTTTGTCCTCCATTGCTATGGGCCTATGGCAACCTAATATCATGGCAGCAAGAACAGTGGTAGAGGAAGCTGATTACCTCATGGGAACAAAAGGAAAGGAGATGGGGGAAGAGAGAGGCCCAGAAGAGAATATATCCTTACAGGCATGCTCCAAATAACATACTTCCTCCAGTTCGGCCCCATCTTCTAATATCACCTTTAGCTCTGAACTTACCAATGAATCCAATCATTAAGTTAGCACACAAACAATTCAATCATTAATGATTAGTGCCACCAGCTGTTAGCAAGCCTTCACTCAACCTATGCACCTTTGGAGACATTTCATAATGTTATACTCCTGACTTCCAAAGGCTCATGTCCGTTTCATGATGTAAACTCTGTTCAGCCTAGGACCAAAAGAATCTGAAGTCTCATCAGATCTAGCTGTGCTCAAAAGCCCAAGTTCAAAGTCTCCTCTGAGATTCAAGGAAAACTTGTAGCTATGAGCCTCTATACACACACACATACACACACATACACACACACACACACACACACACACACACACACACACACACACAAACACAGCCCCAAACTTTATTTACCCAAAATATAACTACAGATTTAAAAAAGGAATAGGAAAATAAGAAGAAGAATTGAATCAAAATATGACTAAGGCCCTGCAAATAAATCTAGTACCTTCGTGCCTGGCATCCAGGACATGTAGTCACGTGGTATGAGCTTTAGAAGAATGGGAAAGTCCCACACTTAAATAGCTTTGCCAGCTTCAGTCAGCCTGTCTTCTCTCCTTGACTTGCATTGACTGTTGATTGCAGCTCCTTGCACACACTTCCCATGATCTTGTCCTATTACTTTCCAAGGACCCCCACTGGAATTTCAACTTTATTCTCATATGTTCATGTATCACCAGCTTCAGGTGGTTTCCCACAGGACTCCCAACTGCTACACACTGCTTGGGTACCCAAGCCTTCCTTTGAAATCTGAGTGTTGGCCTCCATGATATTCCAGCTTTTCCATTCTGTATGCCTGCATTTCATATACGTATGTCATGTGGATGACACTGAGGTCTGCTGGCAGTGTGAGTAATTGTTTTATTCTTTTGGACTACACATTTAGTGCCTCTGGGGAGCCAAGATGGAGAAACAGTTCTGTACTGCCCTTTGTAAGCAGATTGACCTGGTGGTACTCTCAACGGGAAGTTTTTCATAAAGCCTGTTATGTTTGGAGTCTGGTAGATTCTAAAGATGCCCTCAAGTCATTTTTTCTGTTGTCTTAATGCCATGTGTTTGGCCTCTCTAGTAGTGCTGAGCTCTTCAGCAGCCATGGCTTCCTCAATCCAAACTTTACATGTATCTTTCTTCTGGGCAAAGTGCTGAGTGTTTCCAACCTTCCTGCTCAGCTTTTTGTTCTTGATTCTTTCTATAAAGCTGACTAGAAGTAGCCAGCAATATTTATGCCATGGTATGAATGCTGCGATACCTTGAAAGTTTCTCTAGTAGATTAATAAGTGTCACATTTAAACATAGCCACACACAAAGTTGTTGGGAACACAGAAGTCCTTGTATCCATAGAGAACCATCAAGAGAACCAAGGATGTTAGTCATAAAGGGGTTTCACCTCAATGGAGGGGATAAATATCAAATACCTACATTCCAGAAAACTGACAGTGCATTTTGTTAATGTCTTGGTGATCATTTTCTATCTGTGGAGGTATACCTTACCCACCTTTTACTATAGAGCCAGACCTCACCCAAATTCCCCAGAACGACTATCTCAGACTCTTTGCCCCCTAGATCATTACCCATCCTTAGGGTAAATGCCATATGTCACATATACCTACGACCTGATGAACTCTATGTATGTTATCAAAGATCACACTAGATTCTAGACCTTTTAGCTATAGAACCTACCCTCATGGCCACATGTAGTCTGTAAAAGAGTTCCACATAGTCATGCCTTAGGCTTTATTGTTTACTTGGAATTGGACTGACTGGGCTGATTGTTGCCTGGAAACCTTTCCCTAAATTATACTTGTTTTAAATATGCTGACAATGAACTATCTGATATTAAATTCCCCAAAGTCTGATTCAAATTAATAAAGATAATCTATACCAGGTGTTCATTCTTACCTCTTTTAGCAGTTTGCTGCCCAGCCTGGATAGCTACAGGGACCCCCCTCACAAATTCTCAAGACGTAATATACATAAGATTCTTGCCAGAATGTGATACACATGACCCATAGATAAATTGCACTAGAATCTTAATTTCTGTCTGAAACATCACTAATACAGTCCTTATTGTCTGCTTTTTGCTAGCATTGTATGCTTCTGAGGTCCAACCAGAATCACTGATTAAGTTTCACATGTGTCAATGTCTGCTCTTCTGCAGCCAGTTTCTCTTTTCTAGATTTTACTGCAAGTCAGTCCTAAAAGCTCTGAATCACATGGTCTGCTTAAAGTCACAGCAGTAACTCTGATTGTCAGAACTAATTGTCTATGTGAGCTTTGTGTCTCTGAGATAAAATACCTCTGAAAATCAATGTAAAGGAAGAGAGACTTATTTGGGTTCATGGGTTCAAACCTCTCAGTCCATGGTCAGCATGGTCAGCATGGGCCCATTGATCCTCATTGCTATAGTGATGGGCTTTGTGAGGGAGAATTTTATGGCAGTTGGAGCATGAGGTGTCAGAGGATGCCAATGCCTTGGTTTTCATAAGAGAGAGGGAAAGAGAAAGAGAGAGAGAGAGAGAGAGAGAGAGAGAGAGAGACAGAGATACAGAGAGACAGAGACGTATAGACAGAATGAGATGACTGGGGGCAGAACATACCATTTAGAGGCAAGCTCCCTGTGACTTACTTCCTTGAACTGAGTTCCCCCTTTTAATTCTCCATTCAAGTATGAACGCATAGTTCCTCATCCAACCTCATCCCTACAGAACCATCCGTTAAAGGCTAAGCCTTCCATACCTAAGCTTGTGGAAGACATGCTGAAAATACACAGAACCAAATAATGTCCTGCTTTTAATATTTTTAAAATAAATCCTGCATTTCTTACTCTTAATAACTTCTCTTTTAAAAAGCACCATTTGTTTTTCAAGATAGTCTCTTAAACACTTTTACAAAGTTACTCTGTAGCCAATTAATTGCTATGTCCCATTAGTTGCACTAAATTTGTATTTTTCTCTAAAAGTTGTTCAGAATACCAGCACTTTACTTCAGATGTTGAATCCATCCTCCCGATGCCTTAGAGATCTGGTGACTTCTGTCTACAAGGGCACATGTACTCATTAGCATATTCCCCTCCCCCCAATATAACGCCATTAAAAACATCTTTCAACAAAGAACTATATTACTAGATGGCTCCCCATTCTCCATCTACTTCCCAGTTCACAATACTTACACTTTGAGGTTTCCCACCTCAAGTATCCTTGTTTCTTCCCATTGCTTCCCAGCATTATCAGTTAAGGCTGGTTATTAGTTACAGGTCAGTAGTGTCCTGACCTAGTTAATCTCAATTTTATTTGTTACTGCTTTCCTCGTAATGACCTTCATTTCTACAGGCTGGAACACTTGCCATTCCCAAAGCCTTCTTTATGTCTTTCTGCTTCTGTTAATATATTGCGCTGTCCCTTTAGAGTGAAATGCTTTTTTGATGTTGCCCTTCTTGAAATCGCACTCTGTTTCAAGCTTTATCTAATTGTCTCATTTCCCTGTTATCATTTATGTTCTTCATTTGCACCTCCCCCAACTTCTATCTAAGGCAGAAGCATGGCACCCCTCATATTCCTCACATTATAGCTGTTCTTATGTATCCCTACTGCGCTACCCTGGAGCTTCTCTTAGATAGCAAGGTTAATAACTTGTTCATTCCTCTCTCCCATTGGTGCTTAACACCGTATAATTTATACCACAAATACTTGTTGCATAGGCTTGAATCTGTAGTGGAAACCTTTATTACATTCAAACAAGATGTTTGATTTAGCAAAGAAAGAATAAATTTTTGCTTGTTCAACTTTTTTCTATATAAATATAGTTGAGGAAAACATAGGTCCTCCAATGAGGAATAATAATAAAATATTAATATTTTAATTCAAAATAATAAAACCATGGCTTGAATTGGTAAACAACAGGGACTAGGTTAAGCATTATACTCATTTCCTAGATGTTATAATTCCTTTTCTTGTTACTATGATAAGATGTTCTAACAAAGGCAACTTTGTTCTGGTTCACAATTTAAGGCATAAGGAAGTCAAGACAGCTAGTACTTAAAGCAGGTGGTCTAGTTGCATCTGTGGTCAAGAAGCAGAGAGCAATGAATGCATGCTGGTGTTCCATTTTATATACTCCAGGATTCCAGCCAGGGAATGGTGTCACCCACAGTGGGTGAGTCTCTTCACCTCAGTTGACCATAATCAAGGTAATGCCCCACAAACTTCTCTACTGGCTTGGTTCCTAAACAATTCTAGATTCTGTTAAGTTGACATGTAACACTAACCATCACATTGGATAAGCTACAACTATTAAAATAGAAACCTTTGAAGTCTTTGATAGAAGTATACATACACTGAATAACCACATTTCATTCATTCGACCTTTAATAAATTTAGTAATGTGTGTTCTATTTATAATTTATAGTGTTTGTGCCTGTCATTCATTTTTTCAAATGTTATCTCTTTAGAGGATCCTTCTACCCCCTTATTCCTAGGTAGCCTGTGCCTGT
This sequence comes from Rhynchomys soricoides, assembly GCA_019843965.1. Taxonomy (NCBI): domain Eukaryota; kingdom Metazoa; phylum Chordata; class Mammalia; order Rodentia; family Muridae; genus Rhynchomys; species Rhynchomys soricoides. Next base: position 5,669,548 of record JADRCH010000149.1, on the reverse strand, counting down.
CAAATTACTAACACTTTAAGTGTTTACATCTTCATTGTGTTTCCAAGATTCACCTGCATTGTTATGAGGATAGCTCATATATAAATGAGTTAAAATATCAAAAGTGTTTTATTCTTCTCTGACATGTTTGCTATAAAACCTAATTGTTCAGTAGCCTTTTGATTTTAGAGATGATTTTGCTCATCTTGGCCATATAATTTTAAAGCACTCTATTCTTATCCATACATCTTCACTGATAGATGCACCAAACTACTATATTTCTTACCCTTTTCCTAACGTATCCTGACTATTCTGTAAGATGGTATGGCTTAAAATTTCCCCAGAAGTGAAAATGGATTTGTAACTCAGGCCCTTGTTGCTTAGTCTTTCCTCTTAATTCATGGCCATTTTTGTTGCAAGTTGGTCCTCGTTGACCTACTCAGCATCATTACTGGGAACCAGAAGATGGTATGTAATTGAATTGGTATCTCTGCTGTCACCATCAATTTGTGTAGGAAGAAAGGCTGAGGAAACACAAAGGCAGAACCTATAATTGAATTTGGTTACTCCAAAGGTAAAACACAGTAGCAATTTTCAGAGAGCATGGCAGGTCAGTTGGTGAATGGGGTGGGCGGGAGTGAGATAGATTACCCTTGAGTTGGGAAGGGATTACAAAAGCTGAACAGATGGACTTTGGCTAACTGAGTGCTCAGAAGTCCCTAACACTGTAGTTTTCTCAAGGTCAACTGTTCTAGCTAGGTATTCGAGTACAATGAACAGTGAATTAAGAGACAAGTAGGAGATCAAGAGAAGTGGTTCTAATTTGTCTAGTGAATATGAACTAATAACACGATTATTGAATTTTCCTGGACCACAGTTATCTCATTCTTAAAATTGGGACGATAGTAAAATCTCTTTGTCTCAAGCTGCTAAAAGGACCAAATGATGTATCTTTGTTTTTGTGTTCTATTCCACTGTACAAGATATTTCGAAGTTAATCTTATCCCAGCAATGACTAATTATTTTAGGTTGCTTCTTTATTCATTGTAGAAAGCATACCACAGAGAACTCTCTATCTCACATTATATTTATTTATCTTTTAACCTCCACCAAACGTTTACCAACCCACAACCAGGAAAATGAAAGTGATATCTGATCAGAGTCTTTTAGCATTTATCTAGCCATAGAGAAGGATGATGTTTGCTTTGATAATATTATATAGATGCTATTTATCTGTTCTGTTGTGTGTACTCTGCCGTTTATGGAGCTATTCATTTAAATACTAATTCTAAAGGAGTCAAGTGACTAGACAATACACCCTTGTAGATAAGTTCTCAATTCTTCTCTTTCCTACCTGGGATTTTTCTCTTCCGCTGTTTTTGTTTCTCCATATCTTGCTTTATTTTATGATATTCTGAAGTCCTTTTAATGCTTTAATCCTGGCCTCAGTTAGCCATTAACAGAAGCACTGAATTGGTTAAAACTTACTTCTTTCACGCTATCTCATAAACTGTTGGAAGGCTAACCATGCTCAAAGGCTTCAGTTCATTTCCTTTTGTGTCATCTATTTCTTATTCTCAGAAATATTAGTACCTGGAAAATAACAATTTGGGATTCCAATGAGAGTCTGAAATCCATTATCTTTTAAGGACAATGTTGTCTTAGTTACTCTCCTATTGCTGTGATGAGATACCATGACCAAGGCAACATAAAAGGAAAGCATTTAATTGGGGACTTGCTTACAGTTTCAGAGGGTGAGTCTGTGACTATCATGGTGGGGAGCATAGCAGCAGGCAGGCAGGCATGGTGCTGGAGAAGTAGATAAGAGCTCACATCTGATCTATAGACATGAGGAAGAGAAAATCAGATTGGGGGTGGAGTGGGCTTTCGAAACCTCAATGTTTGATCCTAAGGACACACCTTCTCCAACAGGAACACATCTTCTAATCCTTCACAAACAGTTCCACTAACTGGGAACCAAGCATTCAAATATATGAGTGTATGGAGACCATTCCCATTTAAACCAAAACAAGGTCATCATGTAACGCACTCCACTTGAGGTTCTGATTTATACATCTGTCTCAGAATAAGTATCAGTAGCCCACAAAGATACCTTAATCTGGACAATAAATGACACATCCACCTTATTAAAGGCAATATTTCCAAAATACCTTTGTCTTAGTTAGTTCATTATCATCACGACAGGAAGCATGGCAGCATGCAGGTAGATGTGGTGCTGGAGAAGCAGTTGAGAGTATTGCATCTTGATCAAACTGCAGCCAGGAGAGACTGTCTCACAGGCAGCTAGGAGGAAGGTTTCTTCTGCACTGGGAGGAGCCTGAGCATAGGACTTCAAAGGCGACCCCCACAGTGACACACTTCCTCCAACAAGGCCACACCTATTCTACCATGGACACACCTCCTAATAGTGTCACTCCCTGTGGGCCAAGCATTCAGACATATGAATCTATGAGGGGCAAACCTATTCAAGCCACTATAACCTTCAAGCTCTTAAAACTGCTGTTAGAGCAAGAAGTTGACTTTGGAGTTGTTCTAAGCCTCTCACATAGACACGGAGGAGCAGCTGTAGTGGCTCTGATCAACCAGACAATAGTATTTCCAGAACTGGCCCTATAAATTTAATGAATCAAATTATTTCTGTACTTTTGAGCATTTAGTTCTAAAATTATCACATTAGCCTAGAGTCTAGATAGCTGTCTTAGTTAAGGTTTTACTGCTGTGAACAGATACCATGACCAAGGCAACTCTTATAAGGGCAACATTTAATTGGGGCTGGCATACAGGTTCAGAGGTTCAGTCCATTATCATCAAGGTGGGAACATGGTAGCATCCAGGCAGGCATGGTGCAGGAGGAGCTGAGAGTTCTACATCTTCATCTGAAAGCTGCTAACAGAATACTAACTTCCAGACAGCTAGGATGAGGGTCTTATAGCCTACACCCACAGTGACACACCTACTCCAACAGGGCCACACCTTCTAATAGTGTCACTCCATGGGCCTAGCATACAATCCATCACAATAGTTTTACTCTTTCTTTGTTTGATTGATGTTATTTTCTAATTACAGAATTATCCATAATCTTCAAACATTGAAATATTATGAACTCTACTATATAAAGGTAAACTGCTCTCATAAGTATACTCTATAGATAAACCCAGGATTCAAAATACTTAGCATATAGTTAGGGTTTTATTAAGTACTTCTTGTATGTTTGTATACTACAGAACTAAAGTAAGTTGCTTTACAGAAGAATTTCACAATCTCACTAAAAGTAACAGGAGTCATTCTGGATGGTTCACAGGCAGACGATCCTTTAAATTGATTTTTCTGGAAATCTGTTCTATTTTGGTAGTACATGAAATTGAAATATCTTGAGGACAGCTTTGCTTCCCCTCTTTGTTGCTCACTGTCCTCTCTTCAGAATCTGTCAGTTGAGTATAGAATGTGTTCTGTTTTGGCCAATTCGACACACTGTGGGTTACGTGGTAGCTGGATTGTGACTCGTGGACTGGAACATTAATGGTCCTCTTTAACTTGCATGAGTGTATTTAATTGCAGTGATCTGTCTGAACAGATCCATGGTGACAGGAGGCAGATGTCCTGAGAGCCCTTAATTCTCAGGTTGAGCTGTCATGGTGGACAAACTCTTCATTATGCATGGAATCTGATTTGGAAACCTAAAGCACAAATCTGCAGTAGAACTTTCAGATTATTCCTACAAGGGAAACCAATACTGTAGAACTAAACCAATACCATAGAACCAATATATATATATATAGAAGTTATCTAAAGTCTGTGGGGGAATTCTGAGGAATGTGAAGGGCTACTCAAATGTTAGGCATACTTAAGTTTATATTTGTAGCTCTTACATAGATGTTGTGGATAGTCAGGTATTGTATGCTGCCTAAGTCAAATTGCATTTCCATAGTTTATGCCATGTGCCTCCACTGGCAGGTATAATTCCAGTGTACCTGACAAGATGAAGACATCCTGAAGAGAAGGCTTTTAGCATAAGTTGTTCTCACTCTGACCAGATATACTTTTGATCTAATGTTTAAAAAGAAAGTCTTCATCTTGTCAGCTTCATCAAGTAATCAATTGGTATCCTTAAATTTTTATCAAACAATAAATTGAATGTAGATTTTCTCTAAATTGTTTTTCACCGTAATAATAGGCTTCTTCATAATTCTCTGCTCCTTCTTTCTCACCTAGTTTTTCTGGTTTTCTCATTTCTAATGTTGGTACATTTCCTCCCCTCTGGGTGCCTGGCCTCTGCCTTAGTTTAAGCTCATCTGTGTTATAATCTTCACCTTCAGGACCCACTGCTAAGTCCCTCCCACCATTATCTCTTAAGCTGCTCAGAGCTGTGTTATCAATCCTTGGAATAAAGAATACTTCAGCACATTCCTAGAAACATCACAAAAATCAAAATAGCAACATCGGTAGTTTTTTTGATTACTCGGTTCTTCCTGGCTTGGATTTGATATCCTGTTTATGTTTAGTAAAAGCAGCAACAGCAACAACAGTAAAGGGTGGAGGTGTTTGAAAAAGAAATCATCACGGTGCATAGGATTATCCCAGCCTTTCCTTAGCCATTCTGCTAATCAAATCGGTGATGCAATCTTCTGCTTTTCCCAGAAGGCCCCTCTCTCCATAGTGACAGAGAATACATTTGATGCTTCTTACAGTGCCCTAGATCCCTGACCCCGCATCCCTTTAAACAGTCCCGGCTGCTAAAAAGAACCCCAATGACCCTGCGGCATTTAGCTTCAGCTGAGTAGCCCCCCACCTCCTCTTCCTTGCCATTGAATTGCAAATCTGGGCATGCCTCAGTGACAGCACTTCAATTTCTCATCTGCATCTTCACTCCCCTCCCCCTCAGGGACAGCAAAAACCCTAAGGAAATATAGCCAGCCACAGCTAGGTTGAGGCTCCGATCAGATTAACTCCTAGTTTAATAAGACATGTGGTTAGCCACCAGCTGCTCATCCCATTGCACTCAATGAAGGACCAATGGGTCTTGATGATCCTTATTTGCAAGAGTTGAGACAGTGTGTGGAACATTGGAACCTGTTTCTCCAGATTTCTTTGGCTCCCCAAGACTGAGACCCGAAGGAATCTTTGAAGGTTTCAGTGCATTAGGCTTAAAACCTAAGAACAAACCTGAAATTTTTACTTATAGTGTAAAGCCCAATCAACTCTGTTTTTGAAGAGACTCCGTTTTGTGGGAGACCAGGGGCTAAACTCTAATTCCAGGGTCCTCCTGACCAAGCATCCTATGGCAACCCATTCCCCTTAGCAACAGCCAGTTAGGCTACAGCAGAGTCAAGGTACATTTTGATAACTTAAGACTTCCTGCAGAGAATAAATAACTTAGCCATCTTGTTTGCCAGGTGGTTTTGTCCCCATTCAGTTCCTGCAGAGTAGGCCAGAAATGCAGTTTTTAAAAGATTAACTTGCTGACCTGTATGGAAATCCCCCAAGCACTTCTAGGCTCTCACTCACACCTGCTACAACTGGGACTATGAGAGACCTTGCTTGAGAGCTTGTAATAAAGACCCTCAGTGGTCTTAGGGGTACCTGGAACTTGGGCATAATACTAGGACATGGCAAAGTTAGGGATTTTAAAAACTTTATAAGCGTTTTGGGGTTTTTTTTTGTTTTTTTGTTTTGTTTGTTTGCTTGTTTTGTTTTGTTTTTGAGACAGGGTTTCTCTGTCTAGCCCTGGCTGTCCTGGAATTCACTCTGTAGACCAGGCTGGCCTCGAACTCAGAAATCTGCCTCTGCCTCCCGAGTGCTGGGATTAATGTAGTGTGCCACCACTGCCTGGCAGCTGAGGGAGTTTGCATCCCCAGGGAGGCAACAACAGTGGCCACTGGCCTGACCCCAGATACTCCTGGAGACTGATCCACCAACCAAAGAATACACATGGAGGGACCCATGGTGCTGGCCACAGATGCGGCAGAGGAGGGTCTTGTTAGCCATCAGGGGAAGGAGAGGCCCTTGGGCCTGAGGGTGTTAGATTCCCCAGTATGGGAGAAAGCCAAGGAGGGAAGCCGAGAGTGGGTAGGTGGGTGGGAAAATACCCCCATAGTGGCAGGGAGAGGGGGGAGGGAATGGGGAGGTTCCAAAGGGGAGATCTGGAAAGGGGGAAACATTTGAAATGTAAATAAAATATGAAAATAATAATAATAAAAAAAACTTTATAAGCATTTAGTCCTGACAAAACATGATTTTGATAGCATAACATTTTAATTCTTCTATCTCTTAAGACTTCTGGCCTCCTTTCCTGTTATGAAAAGTATAAAGATAAGTCAAGATAATACTTTAAAAAAAATGCATTCATTTTATTTCATGTGTATGAGTGCTTGCCTACAGGTATGTGTGTATATGCACTATGTACACATTTGGTACCTAATGATGCCAGAAGAGGACATCTGATTTGCAACTGGAGTTATAAAAGGTTGTGACCCACATATGGTTGCTAGGATCTGAACCTGGCTCTTCTGTAAGACCAGTAAGTGCTCTTAACCTCTGAGCTATCTCTTTAGTACCAAGACAAGCTAATTTTTTTTTTACTGGATATTTTATTTATTTACATTTCAAATGTTATCCCCTTTCCTGGCTTCCTCTCTGGAAACACCCTATCCCATCCCCCCTCTCCCTGCTTCTATGAGGTTGCTCCCCCTCCCACCCACCCACTCTCATTTTCCTGCCCTGGTGTTTCCCTACACTGGGGCATCGAGCCTTCACAGTAACAAAGGCCTCTCCACCCACTGATGCCCTACAAGACCATCATCTGCTACATATGCAGCTGAAGCCATGGGTCCCTCCATGTGTACAGTTTGGTTGGTGGATTAGTCCCTTGGAGCTCTGGGGAGGCTGGTTGGTTGATATTGTTGTTCTTCCTATGGGGTTGCAAACCCCTTCAGCTCCTTCAGTCTTTTCTCTAATTCCTCCATTGGGGACCCAGTGCTCAGTCCAATGGTTGGCTGAGAGCCTCCACCTCTGTATTTGTCAGCTGCTGGCAGAGCCTTTCAGGAGACAGCTATATCAGGCTCCTGCAACAAGCACTTCTTGGCATCTGCAATAGCATCTGGGTTTGGTGTCTGTATATGGGATGGATCCCCAGGTGGGGCAGTCTCTGGATGGCCTTTTATTCAGTCTCTGCTCCACACTTTGTCTCCTTATTTCCTTCCATGAGTATTTTGTTCCCTCTTCTAGAAGGACTAAAACATCCAAACTTTGGTCTTCCTTCTTCTTGAGCTTCATGGAGCTTGTGAATTGTATCTTGGGTATTCCGAGCTCTTGGGCTAATATCCACTTATCAGTGAGTATGTACCATGTGTGTTCTTTTGTGACTGAGTTACCTCACTCAGGATGATATTTTCTAGTTCCATCCATTTGCCTGCAATTTCATGAAGTCATTGTTTTTAATAGCTGAGTAGTATTCCATTGTGTAAATGTACCACATTTTCTGTATCCATTCCTCTGTTGAAGGACATCTGGGTTGTTTCCAGTTTCTGGCTATTATAAATAAGGCTGCTATGAACATAGTAGAGCATGTGTCCTTGCTATAGGTAGGAGCATCTTTTGGGTATATACCCAGGAGTGGTATAGCTGGGTCCTCAGGTAGTACTATGTCCAATATTCTGAGGAACCGCAGATTGATTTCCAGAGTGGTTGTACCAGCTTGCAACCCCACCAACAATGGAGGAGTGTTCCTCTTTCTCCACATCCTTGCCAGCAACTGCTGTCACCTGAGTTTTTGATCTTAGCCATTCTGACTGATGTGAGGTGGAATCTCAGGGTTGTTTTGATTTGCATTTTCCTGATGACTAAGGGTGTTAAACATTTCTTTAGGTGCTTCTTGGCAGTTTGATATTCCTCAGTTGAGAATTCTTTGTTTAGCTCTGTACCCCATTTTTTAATAGGGTTATTTGGTTCTCTGGAGTCTAACTTCTTGAGTTCTTTGTATATATTGGATATTAGCCCTGCATCATATGTAGGAGTAGTGAAGGACCTTTCCAAATCTGTTGGTTGCTGTCTTGTCCTATTGATAGTGACCTTTGCCTTACAAAAGCTTTGCAATTTTATGAGCAATAGTGATAAAATCTGCATGGTATTGGTACAGAGACAGGCAAGTAGATCAATGGAATGGAATTGAAGACTCAGAAATGAATCTACACACCTATGGTCACTTGATCTCTTACAAAGGAGCTAAAACCATCCAGTGGGAAAAAAGATAGCATTTTCAACAAATGATGCTGGTTTACCTGGTGGTCAGCATGTAGAAGAATGAAAATCGATCCATTCTTATCTCCTTGTACAAAGCTCAAGTCCAAGTTGATCAAGAACCTCCACATAAAGCCAGATACACTGAAACTAATAGAAGAGAAAGTGGGGAAGAGCCTCGAACACATGGGCACAGGGGAAATTTTCCTGAACAGAACACCAATGACTTATGTTCTAAGATCAACAATAGACTAATGGGACAATCTAATTCTTAACGCTGCTAGGTGTTTGGACTCCCTTGGGATTCTCAGGACCTGGAAGACTACTGTGGACAAGATACCATGAGAGCCAAAGTTAGGTTTAAATTTTAATTACTATGCTTAAGAAATCCATGAAACAAAGAATTGCCTTTGATAGGTAAGCCCTTATCCACTGACAGATACTTCCTGAAATGCAGAGGTTATTGTTTATGGGAGAAACAAGCCACATGTTTTTTACTTCCCTGAACAAGTTTGTTTGACCCAACTATACCAGATGTGCTTAATCACATGTGGGCAGGAGGTGCATATGCAGGAAATACCTCAGGATGTATGCTTGCTCCTGATTGGACCTGATGGGAAATGTAGTGAATTATGGACTTTAAGCCCCTGCAAACAGTAACTGGGGGCCATTTTCTGGAAATTCAGAGATGCACTTTAACAGAGTCCATCAATCTGGCTAATATTTAATTAAAGCTTGCTTCAAATTTGGCTTTAAATTGTGGTGGTGGTCTGATTCTCCACTGGTGGGATCAACTACACCTTGAGAAAAGAAGACCACAGTATTGCCTTTTGGTAAACATTTAAACAGTGCTCACCAGCGGAAGACACCCCAGTAAGTAAGGACAGTAACTGACTGCAAAGAACTCATCCATCTGGGAAGACAATGACTCATCCTAATCCACTGTGGTCACAACATAATTAAGATTCATCCACATGAAGTATTATGGGGTTACAGAGTACAGACTAGAAGATCTATTTCAGGACTGCCATGCTCTGTGTGCAGGCTTAGAACAATGAATAGCTCTACTTTCTTTATATAGCTGAGTCTTCACTGCTAACCTTCTTAGATTGCTTTGCTCTGCATCTTAACCAAGGATCTGAACTAGGATAATTCTTCTAACTATAAGGTTGATAATTTATAGAAATTTCTTGAAGTAATTTACTATTTGAGAACAATAGAATAGAATATCAGAGTCTGTTGAATCTGCCTTGAGAAATTTTCAACCTAAATATTCATCAAAAGTATAGGCAGACTCAGCCAAACCAATGTATCTGGTTGTATATCTTAATGAAAAGGGAACCAGCACTAGTTTAAAATATGAAATGTGCATCTGCATTTGAAGACAGGACAAAAAAACCAGGATAGCCTTCAACGTTGTATGCTGATAGTAAGAGAGTGCTACATCCATCCCCAAGATATCTGATTGTGTAATAATAAAAAAAAATTAGATCATTAACCAAGAGACCTGAGAATTGGTTTCAGCTCTGGCATTAACTAGCAACGTTAGTTTAGTTAACCTGTTAAACTGAGAGTATTTTCTGTTCAGTGAAGTATCTGGACTGCATATTCCCTAAGTTTGCTTTCAGCTCCAAGAGCCTTTGTTCCTCTGTGAGTCACCCCAAGGGAGTAAAGTGTTTGACAAGAGAGGTTCAAGGCACAAAATCAAGTGGGAGGATGTGTCCTGGGGTAGCTACTCTGGGCAGCCACCTCTGGCAGAGGAATTGGCAAGCAGATTATTTATAAGGGAATGTTCTAGGCATCAGAATCTAAGAAAAGGAAGGAGAAGAAGCAGGAATGAGCAGAAGACAAGTAAGTCTGCAATAACCAGAAGTAGACCTCTCCAAGCTGTGGTGAGTTGGGAGGGTGGGCCGAGTCTTGATGCTTTTCTGTCCAACCATCACTAGACACAGGCTGCGATGAGTGGCTTTCTTTAGCTGCAGTGATACCTAAAGGGGGCTGAAAATGGAGACTTTCTACTAGTAGGACTCTCTTGTGGTTGAAAGGGCAAGACTTTCCGTCTTGAGGGGGAATGTGGGTGTCCACTACAGGGGTCTATGCACTTTGACACACTGAGAGTACCTAAGGAGTGTATATGCAAGTACCTACTGCCCGTCCATGCTCAGTAATTGCTTCCATCCATCTATCTGTACCCACACCCTTTTGTTTTTTTCTTTTCAAAGGTCATAGAACTGAGTTGTCACTTCTCTTACAAGAAAAAAAGAAATCCTTTAAAATAGATTGAATTATCAATCTCTTTCCAATATAAAATTATTGCTAAACTGATTATTTACCAACAACAATAAACAATTTACAATCCTGCACAGTTTACAGCATCTTTAAATATTTACTTATCACACAGCTAGCTTCTATGGTAAGCTAAGGTGATGTTGACAGTCTAAATACAGATGTGAGGAACTAGAAGGTTAGTTTCTGTGGTGGGAAATATTAAAAATGATCTGCATGTTCCCGCACTAGTGCCAGCAACCTGCAGGCCGCAGAGTGGGCTCCTGCCCTGTGCATCTCACTTTGTGCTGGAGCTCTTGAATCCCCTGGCGAATCTCTGCCACCAGGCCCATGCAACAACTGGCCACCCCACGGTGAGCCATCTCAACACCCAATTACCTAGTAGAATTAAAACTCTTTTTTTGTTGTTTTGTTTTGTTTTTGTTGTTGTTGTTTTGTTTTTGTTTTTATCGAGACAGGGTTTCTCTGTAGCCCTGGCGGTCCTGGAACTCACTCTGTAGACCTGGCTCTTATGCATATGGTTAACCAATCAGATTTATGTATCAATAAAAACACAATTTACAAGATGCCAATACAATAATTTCAGAGCCAATTGATAATGTTAAAAGCTGAGCACCTAGATTAGACAACTTATCCAAAATTTCTAACATTTATGATAACATAACCATCCGTGGCGCTAGGCCAGTTCACGTCCGCTGCCATCTTCCTTTCTCTCCTCTCTCCAGACCCCTCACCTGTGCAATCCTTAGCTCTGCCTCACTGTTCCCTGTCCAATCACAGCGCTCCTATTGCCCTAATGTTATTGGACAGGGAAAATCCTGTCAGAAGTTTCTTGCCTGAAGTCACAGAGGCAGCAGGATCAAATGATGACTGTAGGACTATGAATCCAGTCCCATTGATTTCTGGTCCAGGATTGGTCCTGCTGTGTCAAGCCAGCAGGATCTCAGGGGCAATCAATGGCTTACAAGACCCAGACATGGAGCAGTTGGGTTCATTAGAGCTAAAGACAGCATTGACTTGCTGAGGTTAGTGCATCAGTGCTGCTCTCAGAAGCCCACATATCAACTGACCCAGTGGATAAAGTTTGAATTTTATATGAAGAGGTTGTTACAGACACTTTGTGGAGATTCATGGGAAAAGGAAACAAAAATTCTGGTAAAAGATCACCCCCTCGTAAACACTAATTGATACTTTTATCTCTCGAAAGTCTTTTTAAGATGAGAAAGGATTCTGCAGATCTGGGGTGGGTACCGAAAGCCTTCATTTTCAGTAAGTCACCAAGTGATGCTGATTCTGTGTTCTCATGAATGGCCTCCCACTGCTCCAGGAACAGAAACCTACAATCTTTCTCGAAGGGAGCCCAAGATTAGTCCTAGCCCTGAAGGCGGGGTGGAGCCAACAATCAGAAAGAAATAAGTTGGAAGAAGTAAGTCACTGTGTAGTGACAGTTTCTCACCTTCTCTACCTTTCTCCAACTTTCATCCTGTCTGAGGAAGGAAGGAAGAAATGGCAAAGCCAAGAGAAGGGAGAGGAGGAATAAAAGAGATAAAGAAAGCCTGGTAGGCAATGTGGTCAGAGCTAGGTATGTGGTCAGAGCAGACCTTGCTGTGTGTTTACATGGCGCTAGTCCCACATGATGGACATTGGTTTGGAACCCATTCTTACTTTTAGCAGGTCAATATATCCATTTTGTAACTGAGAGAAAGTCAGATAGATGAAACCTGCAGATGTCAGAGGGAAAAACACTTCAGACAATCACCTAGAGTAAAGAAAACCCTTGGGGTTAGAAGCCCAGAGGAAAGCTTCCTGATCCTGTTAACCAGCTCTTGTTGATGGACAGTGGCTGGGTATTTACATTACTCTCCTTCCCTGCCATCCCTAGGGGGACACTTTCCTTCTTGATGGTGTCTGTACTGAAGCACCTGGCTTCGTTTCCAGGCTTCTCTGGCTGGCTGAAGGGGTGGGTGGAAACAGATGACTTTGAAGTGATTTCCCTGCTAAAACATTCAAATTGCTTTCTCCGATGGGGGATGAAATACCTTCTGCATTTTAGCTGTATAGTTTTTCTGAGAAGCAGAAGGAGGGGGTGGGGAACAGAGGCTCAAACCAGCCTTAGTCAGAAATGTTCTTGAGATGGACAGGAGGCATGGTGGGGGAGGGGTTCTTTTTCCTACATAGAATGCTCTTTGAAAGCAATGGGAGAAATATGAAAATCAGGGCCTGCTCACTAGAGCGCTGCCAATGCTGTGGTAGAATACACACATGAAAGGAATACCTTCAATAGGAGGGATCAAAGCCTCCTGAGGTATTCTGTTCAGGGAAAGTGGCCCTGCTAGTTATCTGTGTTGTGTCTCTTCTGGTCTCCAGGTGGTAGAGTTGGGTTGGCAGAGTCGATACTGGCAGCCATTGTCTGTGTTCTCAAATGTGTGTGTGTGTGTGTGTGTGTGTAGAGCAGTGGTTGAGCTTTTTTGAGACCACATGTCTCTGGAGACTTATGGAGGGAGAACTGAGTTCAGGCTCTGGCGCCAGCTTTCCAGAGGGAAATCAGAAGCATGGTAATTAGACATCTCCCCCCACCCCCTCAGGCAAATGGGGAAGGAGTTTACTTTACCTAATGCCAGCCTGCAGTGATGAAAATCAGGAGAGAGCAGCAGGGTCCACCTGCCAGCCAAGCCAGCAACTCCCCATGTGAGAAGGAGCCATTGATTCTGCCACAAATGCTGTTGACTTGAGCAGCCTGGGTTCTTTCTCACGAAACTTTTCTATCTACTTGTTTGAATGATTTATTACAAAGAATAACATTCAAACCTTCTGAGAAAATGGCACAGTGTGAGGCAGGGAGATAGAAAGAACTAGGGATGTGTGATCTCACTTACAGGAAATCTCCATGGATTTAGAAATAACTAAAATTTAGAATAGCCTGTTTTGCAAGAACATGCATAGTTTTTTTTTTTTTCTGATTTGCATATGTTATTCTATTGAGTTCTGCAGTAGGCCTTAAGCCAGGCATTGCAATGGCAGTTTCATATATGTCAAGACCTCAAGGCCGAGTCAGAGAATCTGACAATTCCAGGGTTACATAATTAGTAAGTTGTACATTTGGGACTCAGTTAGAATTGCATCTCTGTATTCCACTGATCTTCAAAACTATTCTGTTTCCATCTTCTATATGGCAACTGAACTACCTTCAGGGACTAGTTCACTATTGTCTATAGTAAAGACAATATAGACTTCAGTCCATTTTGCAATTTGAGGTCATACCCTTAGCTATTATATCCTATCTAAAGGCCAGAACTTCCCTATTTCATTCTGAGAAGATATAAAAGGGACAGAGGTCACCATGCCTACCCTTCTACCTACTGTGATTTTAGGTAAGCATGGGGTATCTGCAGGCTTAGATTTTTCAAGACCTACTTTAATAAGGGTTCTCAAATGCTTTGATCCCCTTCTAGCCCATTGTCAAAAGGTAGGGAGAAAGGATGGAAAATAGAACAAGGAGATGTGGACCTGTTTAGTTCTTTAAGGCGATTTCACTGTCCTTTGTCAGATTACCAGCAGTCCAATTCAGTAGTGTCAGGATGCCAACAGTCCAATTCAAAAAGTGTCTCCAAATATGCATCAGAATCAGCGGCACAATCCAGCAGAAACAGCCAGGCTTCCACCGAATCAGCATGATTCAGCAGGAGCAACCAGAACCAGGAGTAATATCAGGGGAAGTTCTCTGCCATGTCTCTCTCAATGAAGTGAAGATCAGTGAAGAAATGAGACCAATGAAGCACTGCATAGCTATCAATGCAAGCGCCCTGTACTGTCTGTTGAGTCCTACTTATAGTCTTCCCAAACATCACATGTCCTCTCATGGGTCTGTTTCAGCCAAACATCACATGAGTCTGCATCATATGACACAACCAGAAATTTCTACTTCAAGCATCTGCCTTGCACAGGGGTTGTGCTCTGAAGACAACCCCAGGAACCATACTCTGAACCCACCAAGTATGAGGCCCTAGAAAAGAGTAGATAATTAGCATGGGTTTTACTCTGCCCTTGTTAGGGATTATTTATTTGTTGAGATTTCATTTTACTCATTCTACAACAGGAATAATAATACTTCAGTTATTGTGAGGTGTAAGGAATCTGTCTAGTCCAATAATGTTGAATGGCTGTTTATTATCTCTATTTGTAGTTGCACCTATGAAAGAAAGTTTGACTTTGAAAGACTTACAAAATTCAAAGTAATTTTAGTGCAAGTCAACTATAATTTCCATGCTGGGATTTTATAGAGCTAGAAAATGTCATAAACCTGTAAACAAGTAGTTCTCAACCTGTGGGTCCTAACGCCTTAGGAACTCAAAGGACCTTTTCATGTGGGTCATATATCAGATATCCTGAATATTTGCATTGCAATATGTAACAGTAGCAGAATTGTAGTTGTGAAATAGAAATGAAAGTAATTTTATGATTGAAGGTCACCATAACATGAAGAACTGTATTAAAGGGTTGTAGCATTAGGAAAGTTGAGAACCATTGTTGTAAGCCTCTTCAAAGCCAAAGATATGCTACTAGTAATCACAGTTATCAGCTGTATGACTTTACATGGGAACAGTATTCTCTGAATGCTACTTTCCCAGCATAAGATAGGAAGAAGGTGTGTGTGAATGTTTGTAGAAGATGAGAAGATAGATTTGTACTCATTCTTTGATCAGCTCAAGGTCCTTGGAGTCCTTGTTTAGAGCTTTGCTTTTGGAATACAATTCTCTTCTTTCCCTAGACTATTGCTGGATAACAGTATACCTTTTCAATTCTCATTGTTGTGGTTGAATGACAATTGTCCCTCATAATCTTGGACATTTGAACACTGTTCTCCAGTTGGTGGTGCTGTTTGTGGAAGTTTAGATTAGGCAGCTGTGCTGGAGGAAGTATATCACTGTGTAGAGGAGTTTTAATCCAGCAACCTGGCTGCTTTCACAGGGGATAACATTCCAAGACCTTCTACGTCTATGTGATCTGTATAGAATGCAGACATTCTTTGGATTATAGTATGATCTGGCTGGAATAAGGCATGCCCTTAGCATACACATTTAATCCCTAACAATAAAGGTAAGATTAGTTTGTAGAAGGAAACAGCCATATTTGAAAGTGATTGAGGAGCAGACAAAATAATGAATCAGAGAACTACTTGGCAGAGTGAATCAGATAGGATATGCCCAGTTAACATGAGAACAGCAGAGGAAG
Source organism: Rhynchomys soricoides (assembly GCA_019843965.1). Lineage (NCBI taxonomy): Eukaryota > Metazoa > Chordata > Mammalia > Rodentia > Muridae > Rhynchomys > Rhynchomys soricoides. Next base: position 5,653,795 of record JADRCH010000149.1, on the reverse strand, counting down.
GAGAGGGTACTAAAGAGAAGGGCAGGGAGAGAAAGGTGATGTGTGTGTGTGTGTGTGTGTGTGTGTGTGTGTGTGTGTGTGTGTATGGCAGTTTTACCAGGACAATTTTACTGACAGGTTGCAGAGAGAACAAGCTAGACATAGGTGAAAATAGAATGAGCCAGAGAATAATGATCCAGAAGATTAGAACATATTGCCAAAGTTATTATGAGGCCAAGCTTAGCAATTCAGGCAGAAGCTGAGAGAAGCCAGATGGAATCAGTCAGCTTGGAAGATTAGATTGTACAGAGGCTATAAGCTTCCAGGCCTAGGCCTAGGGATAGTTAGAACAGAGAAGGAAATATTCTGGGCCCAGCTCAAACTGTGTATTTGCACAGTTTGGGTAAGTCTCTCATCTCATCACTTCATCTGAGGAAATAAAAGTGGCATTTATATCACAGGGGATGGGCTTTGTTCTCTCTCTCTCTCTCTTTTTTTTTTTTTTTGTTTCTTTTCTGTGTTTCTCAGTAGACTAAGCTATAATTCATGGCATTCTCTGGCCATTGCCCTGGCCATGAATTGTTGTACCACTGGGCAGGGAGGCTTTGCTATTAGTTTCATTGGAACACTCTCAAATTCTTTCTAAAGAACTCTCTTGTCTTTTATAAACTCTCTTTTGAGATTCCCATTTCTGAACTAGAGAAAGCAAAGAGGCTATATGACCAGGAGGTGCTAAGTATTGAGATCCTAAGACCACTGAAGATCTTGCTTTGGTATACATTATTTATTTCAGGTATTTTCTTACGATAACACAAAATCAACAAATAGAGTATATATGTTTCTTTACTGCACTGAATTTTAGATAATGTAATAACAGCAAACACAAAGGAAGGAATTATTATTCATAATACACCCAAACTCATTTAAGGTTTATATCCATCTGTCTATCTATTGTCTATCTATCTATCTATCTATCTATCTATCTATCTATCTATCACCTATGTATCTATGAAGAAGGCTTTTCTAATTACCTAGATCCATTGGTAGAGAAGGGAGACAGTAGAAAAGTGCTCTGTGAAGGCTGTAGAGAGCCCAATTTACACAGAAATAGGTTCCTAGATATGCAGTTGAAAGTGCCTTGTTCCAGAGGGCCAGGAGAATGAATGGAAATATGTGGCTGTGGTGGGTGGAGGCAGGGGGAACCTCTAGAAAGTCCCAGGGACCTGGGATGTGAGAGGCTCCCAGGACTCAATGGAGATAACCAAGGCCGAAATACCTAACAGTCGGGAGATAGAACCTGAAGAGACCACCTCCAGTAGATAGACAGGGGAGAGATGGGACCACCCATCCATCTTCAAAATTTTTGACACAGAACTTTTCATGTCTAAAGAAAATGTGGGGACAAAAATGGAGCAGAGACTGAAGGAAAAGTCATCCAGTAGCTGATCTAATTTGGGATCCATCCCATGTATAGGCACCAAATCCTGACATTATTACTGATCTGATGTTGTGCATGCAGACAGGAGCCTAGCATGGCTGTCTTCTGAGAGGCTCCACTAGCAGTTTACTGAGACAGATGCAAATACTATAGCTACCATTGGACTGAAGTCGGGGACCCCTATGGAAGAGTTAGGGGAAGGATTGAAGGAGCTGAAGAGGATGGCAACCCCATAGGAAGAGCAACAATATCAACTAACTCATACCCCTCAGAGCTCCCAGAGACTAAGCCACCTACCAAAGAGCCTACAAGGGCTGGTCCATGGCTCCCAGCACATATATTGCAGAGGACTGCCTTGTCTAGCTTCAATGGAAAAGGATGTGCCTAATCCTGAAAAAGAGTTGATGTCCCATGGAAGGGAGATGCTGGGGGTTGGGGGGGAGGTGAGGTGTGTGTGGGAGAGTGGGGAGGAGTAGCACCCTCTCAGAGGCAAAGGAGTGGGGAGATGGGGGAAGAACTCAGGGAAGGGGGGCAACATTTGGAATGTAAATAAAATAAGTTAATAAAAACCCAAACAAAAACAGCAACAAAACCCCAAATATAAACAAACAAACAAACAAACAAACAGTGACTTGTGATTATTGTTTGTCATTATTGGAATCTAAGTTCCTAAATTAAAAGCAGAGCAGAACAGATAAATCTAGAATCATATACTAACTTTGTTTGTTAGGTTATATTTAATTTTTCTCATATTGTAAAAAAGCAAATCCATTTACATGATATGAATGATAGTGATCTACAACAAAGTTTATGGGTATAAAGTATTTCTTATAGCCTGGTATATATTTCGAGGCTATTTCTCACTAATATGTGAAGATACTTCCATCGTAAGAGGGCAATGCCCTACAGTTATCCATTTAACCAGTTTTTAGCATGGAAAATTTAGGATCCAAGGACTGGGAAAAAGAAGAAAGAAAGCTAGGGGAGTAGAACTTGGGAAACAGATGGGAAGAGCGGGCAGGTCCAATCTAGGTAGAAACTTGCAGACAGGTAGACAGAATGTAGCAAAATAGCTGGTGTTACAGGATATTTGATCACACTGTGAACCCTGAAATTGTGTTATTTACTGGAAAAATCTGTTTCTAGTTGTGGTGTGGCTACACCACCTTTGATCCAATAGCTTCCTGCTTATTGTAAACAGGATTAAATAAAGTCAAGAGTCAGAGCAAGCACCAGTTGACAGGGAGTGAACATAGAGAGAGAGAGAAAAAAAAAAACAAACCAACAAAACAAACAGAGTAAAACAGATAGAGAGATACACAGGAAGTAGAAGAGGACATTGCATTTGAAGTTTTGAGATGGAATCAAAAAAGAAAACTCCCTTTTAGGATGAGGACTGAGGAGGAAGCTCAGCTGGGTGCTTTTTCTGCCTCTCTGAGCTAGCAGGGTTTCACTCCTGCATCTGGCTCCTGAGTCTTTATTAGTAAATTGAATGATTTACATTTTGTTAAAAACAACAAGTTGGGGAGGCCTGATAAAAAGAAGGAAACACACTGAAAGGGGTGATGATACCCACAGACTGCAGCAGAAATAGATATCAGTTGCTAAGATTGGATCAGATATGCCCACAGTCTTAGGAAATGACTGATCCAGCTCAGGCTTCAGAGACCCCAGCCATGGAGTGAGAAGCTTCATCATCGCAGTAGTTCACAGAGGTGTCTAAATATTTCTTCTTGTTTCATGCCTCTAGCTTCAGCAGAAGGGACTTAGGTTAGAGAAATGTTGGCCATTTTATAAAACAAGGTTATAGAGACAAACTCAAAATTAGGAGATAAATACGTTCTAGTTCATTAGCCTGTTCATTTGTAGGAGATTGTTGACTATCATAAGTTTGACAGTGAGCTTCCAATCCCAGCTTCTAATCCCTCTTTCCTGTTTCATCCAGATCAAGTCACTATTCTGTGTTTTATTTATAGAACAGCTGGGTTTCTCTCCTTCTGTGAAGCCTGTTTAGCACCCTGGATGCTTAAAATATCTTCACATCCTAAGTCAAGGCTGAGGAAAGTGAAATCCTTGGAGTATTGTTTTTGTGATGGCCTATGTTGATAGTGGACAGGATATAGAGTCACCTAGGAGACACCCTTCTGGGCACAATGTGAGTGTGTTTCCAGATAGGTGTAACTGAGGGAAAATTACCCTAAATAACAGAATCATAATCCTGGTTCAGGGTTCTGGACTAAGGGGAAAAAACAAACAAACAAACAAAACCAAAACCAAAACCATTATTTCTTGCTGCTTCCTAACTGTGGATACAGTGTGAAAAATTGTCACCGATCCCTACCCTATCATGCCTTCACCACAATGGACTGACTGTATCCTCCATTTATGAGCCAATATAGACTCCTCTTCTTTTCTTGAGTTACTTTTTTGTCAGTTATTTGGTGCCAGCAATGAGAAAAAAGTAGTGGATATAGTAGAAGAACGATATCTTACTGGAAAATTGGATGCTCTACTGATACATGTCTGATTTTTAGTAGTTGTACCTTGATTATTTGTTACAAGTTCTTTGTTCCCCATATGTTCATCTAAGAAGGCCATGAAGATTCCAACTAAAGACCACCAAAACATCTCAGAAATGGCCTTAAGCAAAATTGCTTTTGATTTGATGGGGATTCATCTTATACATGGGCTGCAGAAATCCCTGTTGACTCTCCTTCTCCCCTGTCTTAGTAGGGGTTTCACTGCTGTGAACAGACACCATGACCAAGGCAACATTATAAGGACAACATTTAATTGGGGCTGACTTACATGTTCAGAGGTTGAGTCCATTTTTTAATCATCAAGGCAGGAACATGGAACATCCAGGTAGGCATGGTACAGAAGAAGCTGAGAGTTCTACAGCTTCATCTGAAGGCTGCTAGCAGAATATTGGCTTCCAGACAGCTAAGGTGAGGGTCTTAAAGCCCACACCCACAGTAACACACCTACTCCAACAGGGCCACACCTTCTAATGGTGCCACTCCCTGGCCAAGCAGATACAAACCATCATACCCCCATAGGTCAAAGTAAACATAGTGAGATTCTTTCCAATTTTGGGTCCTAGGTAGCAATTCCTGAACAAATTTCTTATGCTGGGACTTTAGTCCCCTCTTGAATTGGATCCACAAACAAATTAATTCATCCATGACATTAAACAGTAAGTTGTAACATCTGCTGTGTTGCATCAGCTTTGATATCCCAAAATCAAAGAGATAAAAAAATTTGAAAATTCAGGAACAGCTGGGAGGTAAGAGGCTGTGTGCTTCCACCTGTGGCGGGAGACCTCTGCCTGGGCCACTAGGCCTCCATTGCCAACCAGCTCAGGGAGAAAGTGACCCGCCTGCCCACTTGTGTGGAAAAGCAAGCAACAGGACTCCAGACACAGGGACTGAGGAATAGCCAGGAAAGAGAACTGGTCTCCAAGGAACATTGACACCTGAGCCTGTAGGAAAGACAAGCCACAGTCAGACAGAGTAAGACCAGTTAACACCAGAGATAACCAGATGGCGAAAGGCAAGGGCAAGAACACAAGGAAGAGAAACCAAGACTACTTGGCTTCATCAGAACCCAGCTCTCCCACCACAGCCAGCCCTGGATACCCCAACACACCAGAAAAGGAAGACTCAGACTTAAAATCACTTATCAAGAGGATGATAGAAGACTTTAAGAAGGAAATATATAACTCCCTTAAAGAAATACAAGAGAACACAGGTAAACAACTGGAAACCCTTAAAGAGGACACACAGAAATCCTTTAAAGAATTACAGGAAAACACTATCAAACAAATGAACAAAACCATTCAGGAATTAAAAACAGAGATAGAAACAATAAAGAAATCACAAAGGGAGACAACCCTGGAGTTAGAGAACATAGGAAAGAAATCAGGAGTCATAGATGCAAGCATCACCAACAGAATACAAGAGATGGAAGAGAGAATCTCAGGTGCGGAAGATACCATAGAAAACATGGACACAACAGTCAAAGAAAACACAAAATGCAAAAAGCTCCTAACCCAAAACATCCAAGATATCCAGGATGCAATGAGTAGACAGAACCTGAGGATAATAGGTATAGAAGAGAGTGAAGATTCCCAACTGAAAGGTCCAGTAAATATCTTCAACAAAATTATAGAAGAAAATTTCCCTAACCTGAAGAAAGAGATGAACATAAATATACAAGAAGCCTACAGAACGCCAAATAGACTGGACCAGAAAAGAAATTCCTCCCGTCACATTATAGTCAAAACACCAAATACACAAAACAAGGAAAGAATATTAAAAGCAGTAAGGGAAAAAGGGCAAGTAACATATAAAGGCAGACCTATCAGAATTATACCAGACTTCTTACAGAGATGATGAAAGCTTGAAGATCCTGGGCAGATCTCATACAGACTCTAAGAGAACACAAATGCCAGTCCAGGCTGCTATACCCAGCAAAACTCTCAATAATCATAGATGGTGAAACCAAAATATTCTATAACAAATTCAAATTTGCACAGTATGTTTCCACAAACCCAGCCCTACAAAGAATAATACATGGAAAACGCCAACTCAACGAGGGAAACTACACTCAAGAAAAAGCAAGAAAGTAATCTTTCAACAAACTCAAAAGAAGATAGCCACATAAACAACATCGAAAATAACAGGAAACAACAATCAGTATTCTTTAATATCTCTTAACATCAATGGCCTCAACTCCCCAATAAAAAGACATAGACTGACAGACTGGATCCATAAACAGGACCCAGCATTTTGCTGCATCCAGGAAATGTACCTCCGTGTTAAAGATAAACACTACCTCAGAGTAAAGGGCTGGAAAACAATTTTCCAAGCAAATGGCCCCAAGAAACAGGCTGGAGTAGCCATTCTAATATCGGATAAAATTGACTTTCAACCAAAAGTCATCAAAAAAGATAAAGAAGGACACTTCATACTCATCAAAAGAAAAATCGACCAAGAAGAACTCTCAATTCTGAACATCTATGCCCCGAATGCAAGAGCTCCCACATTCATAAAAGATACTCTACTAAAGCTCAAAGCACGTATTGCACCTCACACAATAATAGTGGGAGACTTCAACACCCCACTATCAACAATGGACAGATCTTGGAAACATAAACTAAACAGAGACACAGTGAAACTAACAAATGCTATGAACCAAATGGATTTAACAGATATCTATAGTACATTTCATCCTACATCAAAAGAATATACCTTCTTCTCAGCACCTCCTGGTACCTTCTCCAAAATTGATCATATAATTGGTCACAAAACAAACCTCAATAGATATAAGAAGATCGAAATAATCCCATGCCTCCTATCAGATCACTACAGATTAAGGTTGGTCTTCAATGGCAACAACAACATAAAGCCCACATACACATGGAAGCTGAACAATGCTCTGCTCAATGATAACATGGTCAAGGAAGAAATAAAGAAGGAAATTAAAGACTTCCAAGAATTTAATGAAAATGAAAGTACAACTTACCCAATCCTATGGGACACAATGAAAGCAGTATTAAGAGGAAAACTCATAGATCTGAATGCCTCCAAAAACAAACGGGAGAGAGCATATACTAACAACATAACAGCACACCTGAAAGTTCTAGAACAAGAAGAAGCTAATACACCCAAGAGCAGTAGAAGGCAGGAAATAATTAAATTAAGGGCTGAAATCAACCAAGTGGAAACTAAAAGAACTATACAAAGAATCAACAAAACCAGGAGCTGGTTCTTTGAGAAAATCAACAAGATAGATAAACCCTTAGCCAGACTAACCAGAGGGCACAGAGACAGTGTGCAAATTAATAAAATTAGAGATGAAAATGGAGATATAACAACAGACTCTGAGGAAATTAAAAATATTATCAGATCCTACTACAAAAACCTATGTGCAACAAAATTGGAAAATCTGGAGGAAATGGACAAGTTTCTAGACAGATACCAATTACAAAAGTTAAGTTAGGATCAGATAAACAATCCAAGCAGACCCATAACCCCTAAAGTAATAGAAGCAGTCATTAAAAGTCTCCCAACCAAAAAAAGCCCAGGACCAGATGGGTTCAGTGCAGAATTCTATCAGACCTTCAAAGAAGACCTAATACCAATACTCTTCAATCTATTCCACCAAATAGAAACAGGAGGAACACTACCCAATTCATTTTATGAGGCCACAATTACACTGATACCAAAACCTCACAAAGACTCAACAATAAAAGAAAACTTCAGACCAATTTCCCTTATGAATATCGATGCAAAAATACTCAATAAAATTCTTGCCAACTGAATCCAAGAACACATCACAATGATCATTCACCATGATCAAGTAGGCTTCATCCCAGGGATGCAGGGATGGTTCAATACCTGGAAATCCATCAATGTAATCCACTACATAAACAAACTCAAAGAAAAAACCACATGGTCATTTTGTTAGATGCTGAAAAAGCATTTGACAAAGTTCAACATCCCTTCATGATAAAAGTCTTGGAAAGATCAGGTATTCAAGGAACATACCTAAACATAGTAAAAGCAATATACAGCAAACCAGTAGCCAACATCAAACTAAATGGAGAGAAACTTGAAGCAATCCCACTAAAGTCAGGGACTAGACAAGGGTGCCCTCTCTCTCCCTATCTATTCAATATAGTACTGAAGTTCTAGCTAAAGCAATCAGACAACAAAAGGAGGTCAAAGGGATACAAACTAGAAAGAAAATCAAAATATCACTATTTGCAGATGATATGATGGTATACTTAAGTGACCCGAAAAACTCCACCAGAGATCTGCTACAGCTGATAAACAACTTCAGCAAAGTGGCTGGATACAAAATTAACTCAAGCAAATCAGTAGCCTTCCTATACTCGAAGGATAAACAGGCTGAGAAAGAAATTAGGGAAATAACACCCTTCACAATTGTCACAAACAATATAAAATATCTTGGTGTGACTCTAACTAAACAAGTGAAAGATCTGTATGACAAGAACTTCAAGTCTCTGAAGAAAGAAATCGAAGAAGACCTCAGAAGATGGAAAGATCTCCCATGCTCATGGATTGGCAGGATTAATATAGTTTAAAATGGCCATCCTGCCAAAAGTAATCTACAGATTCAATGCAATCCCCATCAAAATCCCAACTCAATTTTTCATAGACTTAAAAAGAGCAATTCTCAAATTCATATGGAATAACAAAAAACCCAGGCTAGCAAAAACTATTCTCAACAATAAAAGGACTTCTGGGGGAATCAGCCTCCCTGACTTCAAGCTGTACTACAGAGCAGTAGTGATAAAAACTGCACAGTATTGGTTCAGTGACAGGCAGATTGATCAATGGAATAGAATCGAAGACCCAGAATTGAACCCACACACTTATGGTGACTTGATCTTTGACAAAGGAGCTAAAACCATACAGTGGAAAAAAAAAAAACCAGCATCTTCAACAAATGGTGCTGGTTCAACTGGCAGTCTACATGTAGAAGATTGCGAATTGATCCATTCCTATCTCCTTGTACAAAGCTCAAGTTCAAGTGGATCAAGGACCTCCACATAAAACCAGATACACTGAATTAATAGAAGAGAAAGTGGGGAAGAGTCTAGAACACATGGGCACAGGGGAAAAGTTCTTGAACAGAACACTAATGGCTTGTGCTCTAAGATCAAGAATTGACAGACGGGACCTCATAAAATTACAAAGCTTCTGTAAGGCAAAGGACACTGTAAATAGGGCAAAACAGCAACCTACAGATTGGGAAAAGATCTTTACCAATCCTACATCTGATAGAGGGCTAATATCCAATGTATACAAAGAACTCAAGAAGCTAGACTCCAGAGATCCAAATAACCCTATCAAAAAATGGGGAGGAGAGCTAAACAGATAATTCTCAATTGAGGAAACCCGAATGGTTGAGAAGCACCTAAAGAAATGTTCAACATCCTTAGTCATCAGGGAAATGCAAATCAAAACAACCCTGAGACTTCACCTTACACCAGTCAGAATGGCTAAGATCAAAAACTCAGGTGACAGCAGATGTTGGCGAGGATGTGGCAAAAGAAGAACTCTTCTCCATTGCTGGTGGGAATACAAGGTGATACAACCTCTCTGGAAATCAGTTTGGCAGACCCTCGGAAAAATGAACATAATACTACCTGAGGATCCAGCTATTCCACTCCTGGGCATATACCCAGAAAATGCTCCAACATGTAATAAAGACAAATGTTCCACTATGTTCATAGCAGCCATATTTATAATAGCCAGAAGCTGGAATCAACCCAGATGTCCCTCTACAGAGGAATGGATACAAAAAATGTGGTACATTTACACAATGGAATACTACTCAGCAATTAAAAACAATGATTTCATGAAATTTGCAGACAAATGGATGGATCTTGAAAATATCATCCTGAGCGAGTTAACTCAGTCACAAAAGAATGAACATGGTATGTACTGTTAAGTGGTTATTAGCCCGAGAGTTCGAAATACACAAGAGTCACTTCCCAGCAACAGTAGGGTGGAGTGGGAGGTCCCAGATGGAGGACTTGGAGAAGGGACTGAAGGAGCTGAGGGAGTTTGCATCCCCAGAAAGGCAGCAACAGTGGCAACTGGCCTGAACCCCTGATACTCCTGGAGACTGATCCACCAACCGAAGAATACACATGGAGTGACCCATGGTGCTGGCCACAGATGTGGCAGAGGAGGTTCTTGTTAGACATCAGGGGGAGGAGAGGCCCTTGGACCTGAGGGTATTAGATCCCCCAGTATAGGAGAATGCCAAGGAGGGAAGATGAGAGAGGGTGGGTGGGTGGGTGGAGGAATACCCCAATTGAGGCAGGGGAGGAGGGAGGGAATAGAGAGGTTCCAAAGGGGAGCTCTGGAAAGGGGAAAACATTTGAAATGTAAATAAAGTAGAAAAAAATTAGAAAATTCGAAACAATAAATCAGTTTCAAGAGAAATACCAAGACTACTCAGAGGGATGATAGGGTCACCTGGAAAGTCGGACTACCGCAGGAGCAGTGCCCCGCTGTAGTGTGGCATGCGTGGGGGTTTCTTGTTGCTGTTCTTACTATTCTTGTTTGGTATACAATATAGATTTAATTCTATTTTTAAGGAGAGAGGGAAAAATGGCTTTACAACAGTGTCCATCACATGTAGTTGAGAAAAGGCTGTTGTAAGAATATATCTGATCAAGGAGTTCAGAGACAACTAGGCAGGAGCAAATAGAAGCAGCCAAGGCATAATCGGAAACATCAGGATTTTGCTAACAAGTTATACTTTCACTTATTGAGTAAGTATAGGTATTTTTATATTTAATTCTTGCCACATAATTAACAAGTATGTATGGAGGGTCCATTAATTATATTAAAAATATGCCTAGTAAATAGAGTGTTAGCCTACATTTACATGTAAGAAAGCTCAGATTAGAGCTCAAAGCCTATTCTCTTTGTAAAAACTGACACACAAGAAAATACCCATTTAGCCTTAAAGAAGGAAGTAAAATAAGAACAAAATGACATAAAATAGAAAGTAGCAATTTGGTTTCAAGGGCACAAAGGTGGTATTCTGTGTACAACTATTTCTTTCCCTGTTCTTTATGCTGTTATTTCATTCTTTTTATTTATGTTTGTAAGAATTTCATATATGAGTATTATATCTTTTCTCTTCTTCCTCCTCTTCCTCCAACTTCTTCCATAGACACCACTTCTCTCAAATTCATGACTTGTAATTATTTATTATTGTTACATGCACACAAATATAAATATATAGATACCTTTAGTGTTGCTCTTACACACATGTGTTAATGACTGACTATTTGGAACTGGAGATACCAGTTTTATCAGGGGGACTCATCCCTGTAGAAGACTGATTCTCCTTTTTCAGCAGCCAGGAATTGCATATATCTCTTCATCAAGGGGTGGGGCTATGTAAGACTTTTTCTCATCCATGTTGGCATGTCAGTTGGAGTTGTCCTTGTTCAAGTCTTGTTTAGGGAACTTTACTGGGAGTCCATGGCTGTGGCTTTCCTGTCATATACAGACGTATATCTTACATCAGATGTCCTAGTCTTCTGCCTCTTAATGGTTTTCCACATCCAATTTCATGATACTTCCAAGCTTTATCTGTGGTGTATATTTATCAACTAGGGCAGGGCACTCCATGGTCAACTGTTCTCCGCCTTTTAATCAGTAATAGATTTCTGTAACATTCTCCCTTTTCTGCAAAGAAAAGTTTCACAGTAATGTACTGTCTTCTTTTTTTGCTTACTTTTTATTTCATACACAGATAAATGTTTTATTATTAACTACGCATCCTAATTACCCATTCAGCATTCATTCTAATTATCCTTTCAACATTCGTCTACTTGCCAGGAATTCTAAGAGATGCAACAATTCATAAGGCCAAGTTCTGTTCTTGAGGAGCTTATAAGCCTGTTTGGGGAAGTAACTGTGATAAAAGGCACGGTGTAAAATCTGCCAAAAGGGAAGTAGGCGTCCTGGCTTTCCCATTTCTCATTTCCACAGATAATCAATAATTAATCCTACTTTGTGTTTTGCTTATACCTGTTTTCCAAGGAAACCAAATGCTTTGCATGCATTACACTGTGAACACTCTCCACGGCAGAGAAGCTTCGTATTTGAATTCTAAACAGCCATCAGCTCATAGCCAGTGTCACCTGTCTCACTGCACCTCTCTCACACCATCCATGGGCACAAGGCATTGAAATTCACTTTAAGCATCTAAAGCATACTGCTCCAGCACTGGCTCCACACACCTTACTTATATTTATATCTTTCCGAGCACACACCCTAATTCTTGTTACAAATTATGTATCGATAAACCAGTCACTGGGACAGCAATGGGAAAGAAAATATTAAGTGATTTTTTTGTTGTTGTTCAGCAGCTAAATAAATAAATAAATCCTGAAGGTAAATTTTGACTGCTGAGCTATGATGAAGACTGACTGTGTAGATATGGTACTGATTGCTAGACCCTTGGGAATTTATTTTCTTACTTGGAAACACCCCCTACTGCTCCACTATCTGATCCCCTCCTGTCTTAGAAAGGCTATACTTACTTTTGGGTAGCACTTTTGTCACTCCAGTAGCCTTACAGTTAGAGGATTTGGGATTCAGTCATGACTTGGACCAGGCAGTGAGACTGTAATGAGCTGGAGTCCAGCCACAAATTGTTTTTTGAAGCTCTTGTCATTAACAACTCTGCTGTTGTCCTTCACAAGGCTGGTCAGAAACAAAGCTACCTGCAGATGGAGGCTGGATGTCTGAGGAGGCTGGACAATAACTGAAAAAGAAGACTGGTGGAGAAGTACTGAGGTTTAGGATGAGGCTGGGGATTGTATAACAGCCTACCTCCTGTGTGACATGACAGAAGCCCAATGCAAGCTCATAGAAACCACAGAGAAAATTCTGGGTCTCAAGGAAGCAATTTCTGGAAATTATGGAAGCATAGAAAATCTAGCAGCCTTGGTCCAGGACACTAACGAAGACTGCAGGGTACCTGGCTGTCTTTGTTTCCTCACCATTTAGCTTTGGTGTTCTTTGTGAGTTTGTCTCTGTCTCTGTCTCTCTCCTCTCTGTGTGTCACTCTATCTCTGTGTCTCTGTATCCCTCCCTCTCTGGTCTTTAAGGAGACCAACTCTTCCCATGAGGGTGATCTCATGATCATTAACTATCTCGAAATTTTGCCATTGATAAGGGGAAACACAATTCTTCATAAATGTCAGTTATAAAGACTCCCAGTAGAGCCCCCTGATGAGCATTACTTTATTTTTTTCTTTGAAATTTTTTGTATAGTTCTGGGGATCAAATGCGTGACCTCAGCAAGCCTTCTGCCATGGAGCTATCCCCAGCTTCAAGCCTTTGTGCAAGAACACTTTGGTTGGAACCTTACCCCAGTGAACCAAATAATGGTGTAGAGAGAACTGTTTCCTCAGGTGGAAAAAGGACAGATATAAGTTGAATCATCAATAATTACATGGTATAAACCAGATTGGTCATCAGAACAACAGACGTAAGAACCAAACCAAAACAAACCATGCCTGAAAAATGTACCTTTAAATAAAAGATTTTATTTTGTTTGTTTTCCTGCTAAGCCAAAGGTTAAGGCAAGCCAACTCAAGAGCTATGAATTTATGGGATCAAGAATCATTCAACCTATGTTCTTCTTAATGTTTCCTGTGGTCCATCCACACTATCCTTCCTGGGTTTTGTTTGTTTGTTTATCTGTTTGCTGTTATTTATAACTTAAACTGTTTTCATATAATATATTTTGATTGTGTTTTCTCCCTCTCTAACTCCTCCCTGATCCTACCTACCTTCTTCCCCATCCAACTTTGTTCTCTCTCTCAAAAAAACAAACAAAAACCACAAAAACAAATAAACCAAAGAACCCAAAAGACCCACACCCACACACACACACATACACACACATACATCCCAAATCAAAAACAACAACAAAAAACCAAGACACAATACCCCTTTACCAAAACCACAAAAATGAAAATCCAAACAAACAGAAAAAAGATCAATAGGACAAGAAAATGGAATAAATAGTGCACAAAATACCATTGAGTTCATTTGATGTTGTTCATCTCTTTCTGGGCATGAGGCCTGCTCTGGAGTGTGATTGATAAATCCAGTGATACTCCATTAGAGAAAATTCATTTTCTCCTTGCCAGAAGGTATCAACTTTCCCATCTTAGCTGGGACCCTATCTGGCTTGAACTTGTACAGGTTTTGTGTTTGCTGCCACTGTCTCTGTGAGTTCATATGTGCATCAGTCCTGTTGTGTCTGGAACATGCTGTTTCCTTGGAGTCATCCATCACCTCTTTTGCAATCTTTCTGCTTCCTCTTCTGCATAGATTCCTGAACCTTGAGGAGAGGGGTTTGATGAATTCATCCCATTTAGAATTGAGTGCTCCAAAGTCACTCATTCTCTGCATGTTGTCTGAGTTAATTACCATCTGCTGCAAGAAGCAGCTTCTCTGATGTGGGTTAAGCAGGATAATTTATGGATATAGCACTATGTCATTAGGGGGTCATTTTATTGATATGTTCCTTTACCAGAATAGTAGTATGTTTTTCCCTAGGCCTACGGCATATCTAGTCTCAGGTTCTTGGACACTTTAGCAGTGCTAGGTATGGATTCCATCTCTTTGATGATTTAAACAGGATTGGATATGGAAGGAGAGAATAGAGGAGGGAATATGGGGAAGAATAACTAACATTAAAGGTTTTTTAAAAAACTCATATGGAAACCTATTCCTATAGAAGCTTACTCACACAGACACACACATAGGAAGATAGATAAGTAGGTAGATAGATAGATAGAGAATGAAAGAGAGCTTAAATGGAGTTGCCTTATAACGGGGAATCAATTCTCTTATTAAACATTATATGCTACTAAATAAAATTTCTAGAATGAGTAATTTGTTGCATCTTTTGGAGTTATCAGATCAGTGGGGTCACATAGATCTCCACAAAACATCACAGGTTATTGCCAATGCCATTGGTACCTATAGAACTTGATGGAAAGATCCTATCACTACAGCCATCATGTACTTTCATCATAGAACATGGAGAAATTCATCTTGTTCTAAACTGGAAGCTTCATCCCTATGGGCTAGCATTCCTTGTGCCAGAAGATGCTCTGAATATTACTTAAGGAGAAAAATAATCATCAGTTGTACCCAGCTATGAATCCTGAGAGCTACAATAATGACCTGCTTGGCAAGATGTAACCACTAGCACAATAATGGCATGGATAGGTTATGGAAGTAACTGATAATTTTTGATTGGATTTAAGGCCCATTCCATGAGATGGTTCACATCCTCAACATTGTCAATGAGGTCAAGAACCCAAAGCTAGATAGATCATTAACCCTGGGAGAAAATCTACCTCTCTTCCGACAAATGAACACAGCAATAAAATGACTCCTCATGACATTGCTATACCCACAGATTGGTATATCACTCAACCCTCATTAGAGATGCTTCTTCTTGCTAGAGGGTGGCCATTATCTCAGTAACCTACAACTAGTCAATTGCAGAGAATAAGAGTCTTTGAATGTTTGACACTAAATGAGATGATTATATTACATCCCTCCCCTCAATGCTCAGGGATCTATACAAAAAAGGAAAGAGAAGGAATGTAAGAGACAAAGGTGATAGGTAACTACAAGGAAACTGATTTTTAGACACTATGGGGGCACATGCACATATGAATTCATAGAAACTGACAGCATGCACAAAACCCACACAAGCTCAAGCCATACAGAATCCCAGTATGGTGGAGGGGAGATGGGCATGAAGTCCTGCACCTAGCTGAATGTCTATTGGGTATTGATTGGTTCTGGTAGAGGGAAAGTTTGTTGTATTCAGTAGAGCAACACCTGGTATACTGACCACACTCCAGGGCAGAACCAATGTCTAGGAATAGCCAGCCAACATAAACTAGATTTTATGGTTTTTAAATTTAATTAATTAATCAAAATAATTATTTGTTTTTATGAAGAGATTATATGGAGATGAATGGGTAGGGAGGTCTAGAAAGTCTGGCAGTAGTTGGTGGAAGATATGAATAGGATCAAAACACATTGTATGAATCTCTGCATCTGTTTCTATCCATTGCTGGATAAGCCTCTCTGATGATTATGCTAGGCTCCTATCTATGAGTATAGCAGAATATCATTAGGGATCAGTTTCTCTCCCACTACACTCTCTCTTTTTGCCAGGGATGTTTAGTTCTATTCTAGGTCTCTGGGCTATCCCGCCTCTGGTTCCTGGCCTTCCAGGCAATGCTGGTGGTGGGCTTCCTCTAGTGGTATGGGTGTCAAGCTGGAACAATCTTTGGTTGGCCACTCCCACAATTTCTGTGCTGCTTTTACCCCAGCACATCTTGAAGCCAGGACAAATTGTATAGGTCGTTAGTTTTGTGTGGGCTGGAGTGCCCATGCCTCCGTTAGAAGTCATGTCTAGTTACAGGAGGTTGCCTATCAGGATCCTTATCCCCCATTCCTGGAACTTTCCATTGTCCTAGGTTTCTACCTTGCCCTGGAAATACCTAGAAATTTCAGTTGTCTCTTCCAGTACTCTCTCCCTCCATTCTTCTCCTACATGATACCTCTTCCCCTTCCCCCAGCACAGATACAGAGACCCATGGTATTTGGTCTCTGTATATTCCCCAGCTCCTCCTAATATTTGGAGGAGCTGGGTAATCTTGCAAAAGAAGGGGAAGAAGGATTGTAGGAGCCAGATGGGTGAAGGACCCAAGAAAAAACACAGAATCAACTAACCTGGGCTCATAAGGTTTCAAAGAGACTGAATCAACTATCAGAGAGCCTGCATGAGTCTGACTTAGGACCCCTGAGTTTATGTTATGGTTGTGTGCCTTGGTCTTCTTGTTGGACTCCTACCAGTGGGAGAAAGGGCTGTCTCTGATGCTTTTGCCTGCCTTTGGGACCCTTTCTTCCTATTGGGTTGTCTCATCCAACATTAACAAGAGGGGAGGTGCCTAGTTTCATTGCAACCTGACATACCATGTTTGCTTTACATCTCTGGGAGGCCTCTCCTTTTCTGAAGAGAAACAGAAGTAGTAGATGTTGATGGGGAGAAATAGGGGTAAAGAGGGGAGGGGAAAACAGCAGATGGGATATAATATATGAGAATAAATAAAAGATTTTAAAAAGAAAATAAAAAGTACATTGTATGAAACTTTTAAAGACTATTTTAAATACTATAAAGAATACAAAACCACTTTTTAAAAAGTATAGCTTCAGATCAATACATCAGCATCTCCTGAGAATATGTTAGAAATGACAAATTTTAATGGTCCTTTTCTGTTCTTTCGAGTTAGAAAGTCTGGAGCAGGCTCATCTATTTGCTTCTTAACAATGCCTCCAGGAGACTTGGCCTGAGAGCCACAGCTTTCAGACATTTGCATAGCCAAGTGGTTTCAGCTGAAAGCTAACTGGATCCCTATGGAGAATTACAGCCCTCAGTTCTAGAGATTAAGGATTAAATGACCAATGGTTTTCGTCATCACTTGCAGCACTACAGGGGTTCCTAGAATGTTAAGTCCGCAGTTTTTAAAATATAGGATAATATTAGTAAACAGAATGAGTTGGCTATTGTAATATATTTCAACTGCTTGCCAAAACAAACAACCCCCCCCCCCAAATTTAAAACAATTAATTTGTGAACTTATGCTTTTGTAAGTCATCCTCTAATACAGATGTCACTAAGTGAAAATCAGTGTTGGCTGAGGGGCAGTTGTGTTTCTTTCTAGGGAGTTGCAGAGAATCTGTTTCTTTGACTTTCATGTGTTCAGACCTACTTTACTTCACCCTTAAAGCTAGTAACAAACAGTTCATCTTGGTGACCGTTCTTTTGTACTCACATCTCCCTCTGATCATAGCCAGAGAAGGTTCTTCAATTGTTAGGACCATAGATCCTGAACTTAGTTGATTTTTCAGTCTCTTTTGCCATTTAAGGAACCATATTCCCAGGACCTAGGACTTAAAGACACAGACATCGGGGAGAACATTTACTCTGCCTACCACCATTTGCATAAATGAAAGGCTGAGGTGTAGGACTTTGTCTCAGTCAGAGTTTCTATTCCTGCACAAACATCATGACCAAGAAGCAAGTTGGGGAGAAAAGGGTTTATTCAGCTTATACTTTGACATTGCTGTTCATCACCAAAGGAAGTCAAGACTGGAACGCCAGCAGGTCAAGAAGCAGGAGCTGATGCCAAGACCATGGAAGGAAGTTGCTTACTGGCTTGCTTCTCCTGGCTTGCTCAGCTTGCTTTCTTATAGAACCCAGGACTACCACCCAGGGATGGCACCACTCAGAAGGGGCCCTTCCCCCTTGATCACTAATTGAGAAAATGCCTTACAGCTGGATCTCATGGAGGCATTTTCTCAACTGAAGCTCCTTTCTCTATGATAACTCCAGCTTGTGTCAAGTTGATGTACAAAACTAGCCAGTACAGAATTTCAGTATAAAAAATAGAAAAGTCTTGGGCCAAAACCAGGACAGGGTCATCCCTTAATTGGAGAGCAGGGTACAGAGGAGAGTGACATTATTGTGATGGAGGTCACATCATGCAGTGTGGAGAGACCCTGGGGCCAATCTCTGTATCTGTGCAGAAGTGATGAGGAGGCAGATCTGCATTCCTCAGGGAACTATTCCTTGATTTTGTGTGACCTGGATCAAACTTTCTCATTCCCGTGCTGTGACAGGACCTCACAGTTGTAGATCTTTTCCTCATGGTGAGGATAACCATACTAATTTATTGCTAATCACTAATCATGAGTCATTCATTGTTGCTTATAAAATGCCACATTAACTACTGCTCTCATTGAGTTATCCACTTCTGTTAGTAGCAAAAACAAATCACGACATTAATTGTCTGAATCTGGCTCCATGTGTTGTGAGATCAGCATGTGCTGAGGGTCTTGCTGAGTCCTAAAGAGAGATGGCGAGACACAGTCACAGGAAGGCAGGCTATAGTACCAGCTCTTGCAGGGAAGCAATGTTCCATGAGTATTTTACTGTGTATAGTATATATTAAGAATTCATTTGTCCTGTGTAAACATCTAGCTGTTTTTACTTCTACCATCTATTTAGATAAGGTCCTCCCAAACCAAACTCCCTTTACTATAGAAAGCTAGAAATATAAGCATAGCCTTTTAATTACACAGCTGAATTCTTGTGATGCAATGTCAAATCAGTGCTTATCCCTTTGTCCACACTGACCAGCTGGGATTTGAGTTGAGTAAGGATTTGGCCTCCGTAAAGTGACAGGTACCAGACTTCGGTAGAGCCCAGAAGCTCCTCTGTCAGGGAAAGAGTAAAGTCATTTGGGCAAAAGATAGATGCTGAGAATCCAGCACCGCAAGGGTCATGACACAGATGGATTGCAGTTATAGATATCATTAGGTAATGGTGTTAAATATTTCCAATAAAGGGTTTGTCAGAGTGCTTTAGCAATACTGTAGCTATTTTCCCTCTTTCCAAAGCTCTCTATTCAACAAGTTCTCTGTATTGTGTCAGGTTAAACCTGAGAACGCTGGCTATGAAAATGGAAACTCCATCCTCCAGGAATTCACAGGCTCCCTGTAGAGACGACATTCTCTTGAGCTGGAAGTCAAGGTGATGATATTTGAGGGAACAGAGTGCATACTCACCTGGGAAGCAGTTATGGGCCGAACTAAGTAAGGCCCAGAGATGAAAGCAGTGTGATCTGAGCTGGGAGTCATTCCTCATTTGGCATTGCTGCAGGAAGTGAGCAGAGGTGAGGATGGAGATATCAGTGGGAGGTGGCAAGCTACTTTGTATCACTTTAGAGAATGAAGGATTTATCTGTGAATGGTGAGGATCCACTAAGATTTTTAAGGAAGGAATGGCCTGATGATGTGGATTTATTTTAAATATCAGCCCAACCATTATGTGAATAACAGACTGAAGAAAAGCCATGGCTGAAATTGGGTGAATGACTACCAGTCAAGGTATCTACATAAAAGGGAAACTGACTGTATTATCGTGTGAGAATTTAACTGAGGAACTATTTATAGAGTAAATTTGCATGGAGTTAAAGGACTCATGGATTCTACTAAAGCAGCTGGGAAGCAATTCTGGTCATGGAGGATTAAGAAGAAATAATGGAAGGTGGGAATATGAAGAGAGAACCCAGATAGGAACTACTGATAGTATGAAGAGGGATAGCTACTATAGGATACAGATAGGAGCTTTACCTAGACTCAGAACTAAACTCTAGGGATTTAATTCACAAAATGCTTCCTGGAGAAACTGAAGAATAAGAAAAAGAAGGAAGGGAAGGGAACAATGCATATGTATCACTGTCTCATGCCTGGTGGGAGAAACCTCTGGGACATGCCAGGAGTGAGCAGAAGCCAGGAGCATGGTGGCAGCCCTCAGATACCTGTCACTCAGACGCCATAATTTTTGGTCATCTATGTGGGAAATACACGATTATAGAGCTATAGCAGAATAAGAAAGGTGAGGATTTGTGACACGGTGTGCAAACAGAAGGGGTTAGAGTACTAGGGACATAATATTTTAAACCCGACTGGTCTAGGAAATGAATTCAGAACCCAGGTCACATGCAGAGGCTGATGTTAATTCCTTTGGGGTCTATGTTGATGCACTGTACTGACAGACACTGGACCAATTCCTAAACACTATTTGCTATGCCTTTTAGATGAAGAGAAAATATCATCCTAACTAGTACAATGATAATGATAAGAGAAATTAAAAAATATTCTTGTACTTTAAATTGGATATAATGCTGAACTGATGACATAGCATGTACAAATTACTATGGATACTATATTTTTTAAAAGCCAGTATGTATAACTTTGAACCTCTATGACAGTGTGAGTTCTGATGGCCAGCTACTTTACTGTTACCCACTATAATTTGAAAACTACAGGCTATCAAAAGAAATGCAGTCATAGCCTTCTGAAAGTATTTCAAAAGTTTAGTCTTGTCATTGCCATTTTGTGTTTTCTTCTAACATTATCTTGACATCTGGGCTAGAGGGTAGCTCTTCACACGATGGTGACATCTGTCAGACTGTGAGATGTTTGGAAGACTTAGTATCTTGGGCCGGTAAGAAAGGCCAAGTGGCCTAGGGAAGGGTATGTCTTAACACATGATTCCACTGTGATCACCTCAGGTTACTTCCAGTGGCAGCAGGAAATACTGGTAACCTTGGCAACAGCGCTCTAGCCCTTCCCACCTTCTTTTAATTGAAACAGCTGTTGCTAGGATACAGTCTAATGAAAAGGAAATAAAAAAAAAAAATAGGGAAAAGAGAGGGAGCAAGTGATTGAAAGAGAATGGAAGGGGCTGAGAGAAGGGACAAAGGGAAATAAGACATCTTGAGAGAAAGATAAAGGAAGAACTGTGGCATGGGAACAGTAAGTGGTACCAGAAGAGGAACTTGTGGACACGAGGTTGTTGTATTGTTGTAAAAATTAGCATGGGGTGGGAGTAGGCGTAGAATGCTAATTTCTAGCTTACTAAAAATCAATAATTCATACTTCATTTTGATTTTGATTTTTCTCAAGTAAGCTACTTATCTTTAATGTGTGTATCTTCACACTGCCTTGTAAAGGAAGTGCTCAGTAGGTTCCTTCCCCTTATTTTTCGTCAATTCTCAACCACCATCAGGGCTCTTTCTTCAGCTGCCTCATTTTTCTGCTGTAGCCTGAAAATAATATATCTGCAGAGACGAGCACGGTATTAAAATTCAGCGGCTGTTCCTCTGTCAGAGGGCACAGGAAGAGGTTCCCTGGTGTTGAGGAAGAGTCATGACCCTGTCTTCTACACTTCTGCTCTCATGCTTCTTTTCCCCCATCCATACAGATGCCTGGATATTAGGTAGAGATGAGTAGTTTAAGCAGCCCACATCCGCTGAGTTCAGGGGAAAGGTTATGATTGCTTCGGACAATGGTAGCTTTTGTAACAGCATGCAAGACTAACACATCATGAGAACTGGCAATTCTGTGGATCAGTTTCTGTCATCAAGGGTGTGGGAGAGAATCAATCAGTATGAGCATACCCCATATTTCCAGAAAACAAATGTGTCACCCAAGATAGAGACAACTTGCAACAACGTAAGAGCTTCTGTGTGTTTGTATCTGATGGCAAGTATCTATAACACCTAGAACAGTGAGATCATGGTGGGTGCTCAGTAAGTACTGATGGATAAATGTGGGGTAGGGAAGAAAAATAAAACAACCTACTCTACCTTACTGGGCAATAGTAACCTCACTATTTCCAGTCTTTTTGTAACAGGTACCTAGCTCACAGCCCTAAATTTCATTATCAGAACATTCTCTTCTCACAATAATGATAGATTCAAGGGTAAGTCTATGACTGGATCAAAGTAGTGGGACTAATTTCCAGCTAGAAACTTCTCATTTTCTCATTCTCCCCACTGGATGTGATGGAACAATTGTTTCTATTTTGTAGCCATTTATGAGTATCACTCATTCACTCACTCACTCACTCACTCACTCACTTACCCACTCACTCACTAACACTCATGTATGTTTGCTTCTTCCAGTAGCTTCAATCTATCCAGACTTAGTCTAAGTGCTAGGGCTTTGGCCGAGGGAGTGTCTTCCTTCTCCATCATTACTTCCCACCCACATATCTGTTTCTGATATTGTACACAATGGTTCTTCTACAGAATCTCTTCTGTTGGATTGGAAGATGATCCACTGGGCAAAGTGCTTGAGGAGCAAGCACGAGAACAAGGATTCAGATCCCAAGCACTCATATAAATACCTGGTGGATCTGGTGGTCTTTCTTTAATCCCAGACCACAGGGGGCAGAAACAGCAGATATCTATAGCAAACTGGCTAGATAGGGTGTCTTAATCACTGAGTTCTAGATTTCAAGTGAGAAACTCTGCCCCAATATAAGGTGGAGAATAATAGAGAAATGTCATGTGTAGTTTTGGCTGCTCGTTTTGTGGCTGGTCGTACTCATGCACCTGCCCTAAATAGAAAAAGGACACACACATACCACACCACACACACACACACACACACACACACACACACCAGTGATTATTAAAATGCCTCAGCTAACTCCATGACTGGGCACTCCTAAACCTTCCCCTGCTATCCCAGGCCCAGTCAGGGAAGTGGCCAGAGGCCACCTACCCAAAACTCACACAGTTGGCTTTATCTCCTGTGCTACTGTGTCTCCTTCTCTCTCCCAGTCCTCCCGATCCTCTCTCTTCCTACCCTTGAAGCTCTCAGTGTCCTGTACCATGCTCAGCCATTGGCTACAGGCAACTTTATTGGTAGCTCAAAAAACAGTTGAGGGCAAGGACCTTCAGTGTCAGTAAACACAGATTCCTGATCACAGCATCAGAACTACTCCCCTACAGAGAAAGACACTTGGTGTCAACCTCAGGCCTTTATGTGTATATCCACAGATCCGTGTGTGTACCTACACACATGCCAATACAGAGTATATATACACACAATCCATACCACATTTGTATACACAACCAGAGGAAGAAAACAGTATCTCTTGTACAAATGAAAATGAAGAAAAAACACAAGAAGCTATTCATATCCAAATTTACCAGAGCCATACAAATGTATGTGAGTTTTAGATAGCACTCAACCAGGATCTAGAAATTGAGACACATGATAGATAAATGAGTAATGTCCCTCATAACCTCAAATATTTACTTGAATCCTTTGTCCCCAGTGGGTGGTGCTTACTGAGGGAGGATATGGAATCTTTGAGAGTTGTAACCTTGCTGGAGGAAGTTACTGGGCCAAGCTTAATGGGTTCATAGTCTTGTCCCACTTCCAGTGGGCTATCCGCTTCCTGAATGTGCATGGAAATGTGATCTCTCAGCTTCCTGCTTGGTCAGCTGCTGTCATATCTCCCCTGTAGTTTTCTGTTTCCCCCTATTATGAACTCTTGCTATAGAACTGTAAGCCAAAATGATCTTTTTCTTCTATAAGTCTGTTTTATCACAGCAACAAAACATAATACAGGAGAGATAATTTGTTGCTAGTATTCTATGGCTTGGACAATGCTGATTGCTTTGTATAATCATCTAAAGAGGTATAACTTGCCGGGCAGTGGTGGCGCACGCCTTTAATCCCAGCACTCGGGAGGCAGAGGAAGGTAGATTTCTGAGTTCGAGGCCAGCCTGGTCTACAGAGTGAGTTCTAGGACAGCCAGGGCTACACAGAGAAACCCTGTCTCGGAAAACCATTAAATAAATAAATAAATAAATAGGCATAACTTAAAATTTTCTTGCCTTTAATTTCTATCAGGCAAATACCTAAGCATTAGGTACTACCTGCATGTACACTAGGAAACTTGGATGTGTTAAGCTTAAGTAAACTAGTTGGGGTAGGGAGTAGATACATCATAGATAAGTAAGATTTCAGGCAATGAGATTCACTACACAGAAACAAAAATGGGTGATATAACACAGGGCCTCTGAAATGGTGAGCTAAGGTGGCAAGAAGAGCTTTTAAAAGTGACAAGTAAGTCAGAATCTTAATGACTAGAAGGGTCTAATCCTGATAGCAGACAATGTAGGATTATGTGAAACAGAAAACCTTAAGTTTGGTAATCCTATGAAAAGAATGCATTTCAAATTCTGTAGAAAACCAGAAAATACCAATATCACTGAAGTCAAGAAGGTGCATGGGGATGGAGAGAAGGAAACTGTAAGGGGCTTTGAAGACTATGAGGCGAAGCTTGAAACAGGACACAGGACACAGGACACAGAAACAGGACAGAGGTCACACTACCTGACTTAAAAGTCCTGTTGAGTAGACCAGTTTACAATGAGCCAAATCAACACGCCAGGTGATCTGGTAGGAAATTAGTACCATAGTATACTTGAGAATTGCTGATGTCTTGAACTAGGGGGGGATTGTAGGGACTGTAAAGATTGGGTACGGCTGATGGCAAAAGAGAAAAGTCTCAAAGTTAGCAACTGGCTTCTGATCAGCGGGGTGAATGGAGGTCAAGTAAAAGGAAGGTCTGGATAGATAACATCTGGATAGATAACATCTGGGGAGATAACATCTGGGGAGATTAAAGTCGTATAATGTGTGTTAAATGGGACACTCAACATATTAGACTGTGGTAAAGGGAAGGGGTTTGAGAAGGAGATATGAATTTTAGGCTACCGGTCTGCAATGTTAGAACTAGACGAGATCATGAAGAAGAATGTAGATGTAGATGCTCAAAGGACCTAAGAGTCATCTCATCTAGAGGAACTGAAGTAGAGGAGAAGATGCAGACAAATTAGAAATTGACAAGTAAATCCTTAGACCGGGGAAACAAACCAGCATGCTATCGGTTAGAAAAGAGAAAAATAACCTGTACTGAACACAGCTCAGTGGTTGCCTGGATGTGTAGCATGCTGTGACTGTAGAAATGGCAGTTCTAGCAAAGAAGTAGGTTAGAGAGAAAGCAGGACTGAGTGGGAGAGTACACAGAGAGGCAAGCAAGCAAAGGCAGTTCTTTCACGAAGGTTTTCCAGTGAAGGAAATAAAAAGTGACGGAGTTTTTGGAAGAGGGTTTGGATTCAGCTAAAGCTCTTAGTTCAGTGGGTTGGAGGTGTTTAGACCAATTTTGAACATGAAATGGAATGACTTAGCCTGAGCCTTCTGATGACAACAACGGGGTGTACAAGAGTAGTTAGCGACTGTTTGCAAACAACATTAGGGGCCTGAGATCTGAGTCTCAATAGTAGAGTCCTAAGTAGTTAGAGTTTGGTCTACTACTCCCCAACCCTTGCAGCACTAGGTTATAGAGAATTCAGCTCTCAGTTGAGCTGACTTTATCAGGCTGTTCATGCAGAACTAGCCTTAGTGACTAAAGAAAGGGCAAAGGTTCTGTGGGTGATTTTAAACAAACCCCATACCCAAACAAACAGACAAAGCAAAACTAAGTTTATTCTAAGCTTACTACAAGTAGAAAAACAAGACAGAAAACAGGGATGACTAAAAACAAGCCACCCTTACCGAAGCAATTCATCTATTTTACCTTTTCATTGACCATTACTTTGGAAGAAAAATCATTTTCCTTTCTTTCTATTCAGAGATATGCCTCTCCAGGGACTTTAAAGAATTGATGGCATCGGTCTCAATCCAGGAATAAATATAATGCTTGCAAAAGTTTTAATATTTTTAAAACTTTAAAAATATTTAAATATTTTAATATTTTTGAAGCTTAAAAAATAGAAAACATTTAATCCATTATCAACAAGTCCCCGACCCCCATAGGGTAGAAATGAGAGTTAACTTTAAAATAATCATTTTTCTTTAATCATTTAACTTGTTTTGCTGTTCCTACTGCTGTTGTTTAGGGGAATGTAAGCATTTTATTTGTCTGGGGAAGATGGGACTGAAGACGTGCCTCAGACTGAAGTGGTTAAGAATCCTGTAGAGTATGCTTAGTGAACTCTAGGGGTGATTTCCTTTGGAGAAATGTTTTCTGTTGCTTTTCTAAAAAACGTTAGGTTTCGCCTACACATTATTAGATTTCCTCACAGAATTGCATGTACTTTCCCTTCAACAGTTGTTTGAAAGAACAGGAGGACTAGAGGGATTTATTACCTGAAAACTGGAAATTATGGATTGTGTTTTGCACATAAAGCAAGGCCTATTCTATTGGAGCTTCCTCTATGGTTTTTATCTAAGACAAAACCCTAGACAAGAAACATATTGTTAGATTGTTGATTCTGTCTATTTTGGGAAATAATGAAGTTGGTTTTTATCCTTAGAGTTAAAAGAATGATTTCCCCCTAAAATAGTGGACATGCATCTCCCTATCCCCCACAGCCATCCTAGAGAAAATGCAAATCTAAAACTGGAGTGAGAATTTAGAGAGAGGGCTACAGAATTACATGAGAAAAAAGTTTTCTCCTGTTTATAAGAAGTCGTTTGACCATAAGCCAGGGAGGGGTCAGTTCTAGGGAGGTAGTTAACTGGCCAGTCCACACAGATTTGGGCTAGAGACATTCAGAGTCAGGTATAGGTGTTACGGTAGGATATCAGTCATATATGTTGCAAGTTCTGTCTTCTCTATTATCCACAAGCTTTCCAGGAAAAGTATGGTAGAGATAGTGGAAGGAAGTTATTTTTTGTTAAAAAAACCAAACAAACAAAAACCAAAAAACAAAGACCCAACACCAAGTAGCTACTGTTTGTGGAATTCTCCTAAAGAACAATTGGCAAAGTTCATTGCCATCATCATATGCATGTTATTTATTTGATTGTTCATTTATTCAGTTTATTGAATAATTTTATTTCTTAGAGTCCATGCTCTATAAGCCAAGTACTATAAAAATGAATGAATGAATGAATGAATGAATAAAATGAAGTGAGCGAACTTGAGTAAATGGCCTTTAAAGGGTGATTCTAAAGTAGAGATCTAGAGAAAATAAGATAGCCAGCCTTGTGGCTATCTGATGGGGAACGTACCAGGCAGAGAGAACAATTGCTATGCTCTTTAAACAAGGGCATCGCCACTTATGTCTTAGTTAGTGCATATAGCGGAATACCATATACTGAGAACCAGTAGTTAAGTTAAAGAATTTGCAGCATCAGGGTCTGGGGAGTCTGTTTTTGCTCCCAGAATGGCACCATCCCCTGAGTCCTCCAGAGAAGATGGATGCCGCATCCAAACATGGATGCTAAAGGGTTCGTCTTAGTTAGGGTTTTATTGCTGTGAACAGACACTACAACTAAGGCATCTCTTATAAGAACAACATTTAATTGGGGCTGGCTTACAGGTTCATAGGTTTAGTCCATTATCATCAAAGTGGGATCATGGCAGCATCCAGGCAGGCATGGTACTGGAGGAGCTGCGAGTTCTATATCTTCATCTGAAGCCCGCTAGAAGACTGCTTTCATGCAGCTAGGAGGAGGGTCTCAAACCCACTCTCACAGTGACACACTTTCACCAACAAGGCCACACCTATTCCAACTAGGCCACACCTCCTAATAGTGTCACTCCCTGGGGCTAAGCATATTCAAACCACCACAGGGCTTAACTTATCCCCGGGTCCTTTCATCAAGCAATTAACATCATCTATAAGGGTTCTACTCTAATGATTTCATCAGCTTCTAAAGGTTCTATCTCTTTATGCCTTTACAGTGAGAATCTAAGTTTTTAATCTATGAATTTTGGAGTGATGTATGAATTACATTAAGTCATCACACTGTGCTTGAGGAATAGGAATGAATTGAAACGAAATGGGATGGAGAAGTGGCTCATTGGCTAAAAGTACTGGCTTCTCAGTTCAATTCTCAGTATGTGCAGGGTAGCTCCCAACCAACGAGCTGTAACTCCAGTCCAAAGGGACCTGCACCCTCTTCTTCCCACTACAGTCACTGTACACACATGGTGCATACACATACATACACACATGTAAAAATACCCATACACATAAAAGAAGATAAAAATTGTAAAGTGCTGAAAAGAATGGAAATATACCAAAAGACAGGCTTGTAAAACAGGCCAGAAAGTAAGGAGCCCCTTAGGGCACAACAAGAGCTTCTGGCAGGTGTTCTACAGTTAAGGTAGGAGGGCACTTTTACCAGGTAACATAACCTAATTTACAATCAGCTGAGGAGTGGAAAGCAGACTGTAGGGAATGGGGGGGGGGGGAGGATGCCACTGTGCACTTTGTAATAACTTAGATGAGGTCTGGCTTTATGCCACTCTTCTGTTTTAGCCCACACTCTTTCCACTGCTCTTCACCTCCAGACCAGTTTACTCATCAGTGTTAATGTCCTTCTTATCTGCTTCCATCAGCAAGAGCATCCTTTCACATAATAGATGCTCAATATCGTGTTGTTCAAATGAATATAAAGAACTCTGGCCATGGGGAAAGGGAGTGTGGTTGCCAGGTAACTACTAAACTTCAGAGCAGATGATAGTCAGTAGACTACACTCAGTCATCAACACAGGCATGTCCTTAGAAGTGGAGAGATCTGTGGATAAAACCAATCAGGAACAAAAAAAGGCCTCACAGTGATAAAAATACACATCCATGGAAGCATCTAACCAACAAAGTACTTGGTTCAGCTTAAACCCCCTTTACTTCAAGATGGAACAAACCTACATGGACAGTAATACAGTGTGTGTATGTGTGTGTGCGCGCGCGTGCGCGTGCGTGCGCTATGTCTTTTCTTTCCTTTTTTAAATGCTAGTATGTTCTTGCTTTAATGTACGGATGGTAGTGATAGATGATAGTTGCTGTTAGTCAATATGCTTAGAGAAATGAAATGGAAGCACACTGTATTGATCATTAACTGTTTCTGACCTGCTGTTCTGCTATTGTACTACTGTGCAAATATGAACTACCTCTTTCAGAACATATCAGAGAAAGGGGAGATAAAATTCTCAGTGTGCTGGCCTGCGCCCATTGAATGATGGTCCTAAGATTCTCAGTGGGTACTCAACACCAATGAGAAAGAGGCCATTGTTGTAATGCCTCCTAATGTCTCCTTATTGTTTGGATTTGTGTGATCGGAAGGAGGAACAGAAACAGAAGTAAATAAATGCAATACAAGTGATCGATCATTTCCCTTTCCATAAGTGTATACAATAAAGACTCAGTTTTGGGAAACTGTTTCCCAGACAGCTCCCTGTAGAAGGTCTCTCAGCTCTGCTAAGTCCCTGGTCATTCACTTACTACTCACATGCTTGGGCCAACCATGTAATTTTAGGTTGTCTCTACAAAAATGTTAACGATGAAACTGGGGGTTTGAAGGACACTAGGAACCTACAATGTTCATCTAATTGAGAAAGTCGGATTCAAAATCATGGTGGTCTGGCTCTTTATTCTTTGCTCCCTGTTCATATTGCCTCAGAGTTCAACCAAGTCAGAGGCAGGACTTGTAAGATTAAGAATGATTCCCCATAAAGATCTGGAGAGAATGATACTCTAGCTACCTCTATTGAAAGATTCAAGAATTCTTAGGGACAACACAAGTGGGAACTATATAAACTGTATTGGAGCTGTCCCTTATGTACCATTTGCAATTGATATTTATACTTAAGTGAACAGCCAATGGGCTGTTTAGTCAACTTCATAGTCTCTTGTCACTTCCTTGTGACTTTTTTGCCATCCTTTGTGGCTTTCTAGTTAGAGGAAACCATTGAAGAGAAAAACTTGTTCACTATTACTCTACATTTTGTCTACTTTCTTATTTGGATCACTAAATTAAACATCTGTCTATTAATCCTCTGCCCTGATTCCCCAAGGGCTAAGTTAAAGATGAAAGGAACTACCTGGGCGCAGTGGTGTTTCTCAAAAACTGATCTTTGGCCTCACATCAGCATGACATGAGTTGCTTAGCTAAAAGTTTACTTCTAGGGTCCCTTTCCAGATCCATCAGATTAGAATATTTTTAGATAAGCTCACAATTTGAGCATTTGATAATATTTCTAGAAGACAATGATCACTTAGTTATGCAGTCTGTATTGCTGAGCTCTTGAGATGGAGGGACTCTTGTCTTACAGCAGTCCCGATTTGTCCTGATCAAGTAGGATAAAAAATTGATAGGAATAGGGGGCAGTGTGGTGACTTCCTTGGTATTAAGGATTATTTTCCAGCTTGCAGATGTGTTTTAATTGTGGGTCCTTCATCCTTACCAGATAGATCAGTCTTTCAAGTTGGTAGCTGAGGAGGTCACACCTCTCTTCCTCCCCTTCTACCTTGTGCAGCTCATGTCTTTTTTGGCACATCCTTTCACCCCACAGTACTAGGTAAACACCCTCTTTCCAGTATGGGTTGTAGCTGCAGCATCATTTTGAACATGAATTATATATTTGGGATTTCCAGGGCTTCTCCCTCTGCCCTTCCTTGAACGGTATTTATATAAAATGGGCTGAAAGAAAGCAGGAAACAAGGGGCTATTCCAACCCAGGGGAGGGAGACAGCTCATTAACTCTTAAGGAAAAGTAACTGCCAATGTTCTACCTCTTCCACAGAGGCAAGCACATTGTCTTCTTCACCCTGAGGCTGGCCTCAGCCCAGGTGCAGGCCTACAGAACCTCATCATTTTGTCACTGAGACTGCATCTGTCATAATCTTCTCTGTAAACCTAGTAATATCAATGTTTCTCCACACCTGGGGCTTGTCCCTGAGCAATGATCTCAGAAAAACAATCCTGAGGTTCCTTTTCTCTGTTACAAGATTATCCTTATATGTCAAGGGTCTCTTTCTTTTCCCGGGAGGCAATGAGTTTAATGTTCACAGAGCCCAGTGACAAAAAGAATTTAAGGGTCTGATCTGAATTAAATGTCCTGGCTCATCCTTCTGTGGGACCTTAGCCAAGGATCAGACTAGGTCACCCTTCAATTTTCCAGACATGAAGGGCAAAGGGTAACCTAACACACTCCCTCTCAGCACACGTGCACACATACTCATTTTGTTAGTATTTTCTTAAAGGTTGATAATAATATTGGGCTTGTCAGCTCTGAACGAATTCTCTGGTTGGATTGAGAACAATACTGGAATTGTTTAGTCCTTCACATAAAGGCTTCTGAGTTCCAGAGCTTAGATTGTGCACCTGGTCTTTTCATCCTCTGTGAAGCAGAGAGCACCCATGTTGTTTTTAAAGAATACCAGAGAAGCAAGTTCCAGTATCTTCCACAGTGTTACAGCAGTGAGGAATTTTGTTTGATTGAAAATAAAGTTATTTTGTACGATGTATTGCGATTCTGTTTTCCTTCTCTCATCTAGTCCCAGATCCCCTCCACATTCTTATCTCCCAACACTATGCCTCTTAAGAAAATAAACATAAACATGAATAAAGTAAAGCAAACTAACAAAGAAAGAAAAGAAGAAACAAAGAGTGAGAAACAAATACACACACCACCACGCCCCCCCCACACCATGAAAACACAAAATCAGAAACCATGATTTACAAGCAAACAAATAAGGTGAAAAAAATATTCCCAGAGAAAGGAATGTAAGTCAAAACTCTTTGACAATCCCTTTGAGATCTTTTTGTGTTAGCCATCTACCACTGGGTATGGGGGCTGCCCTTAACTGTGGTTGATATAGCGAGCGAATCTCCCTTGGAGAAATTAATATTTCTATTGCCAACAGTTATCAAATTGAGAGAGCTCTTGGTTAGGATGGGAGCCTGTGTCTCAGTCCACTTTCTATCTCAGTGCTGGGCTCTGTCTGAATTGGACCCATGCAGACCCTTTCGCAGGGGTTGTCTAAAACCATCAGAAAACATAGATATTTACATTATGGTAAACATTTTCACAACAGTAGAAAATTACAGCTATGAAAGTAAGAAAAATATTTTATGGTTGGGGATCACCACAACATGAGGAACTGCATTAAAGGGCTGCCACATTAGGAAAGCTGAGAACCAGTGCACTAGTATCTGATATTCAGTAAATACCTGGGTAGCTAAAATGAGAATCTGCCCTAAGAACAACGATTATGCTACCACAATAGTTACAACACTGAGTGAAAAGGGTGAGAGAAGGAAGATGGGTGTCAGAAGGGGAAATTATAGGGCCAGTGCTATGGCTCAGCAGATAAAGATACTTGCCACCAGGTCTGACGACCTGAGTTTGATCCCTGGGTCCCCCATGGTGTCAGGAGAAAACTAATTTCCACAAATTGTCCTCTGACTGTACACATGTTCACATGTGCATACAAATACACACAATAAACAAAATATAATGCATTTTTAAAGAGGTGAAATTAGTAGTCTGTATGGGAAGATTTATACATAAAAGGATAATATAAAAATCTGCTTTCTATACATTTTTACTAGATGCCTGTCTTAATCATTAAGGTATTTTACCCACTAAATGCTTTCAAATTTTCTCCTTATCATTGAAGACAGCTTTGAATACAATATGAGAAAAGAACTCTAGGCACAGAGTCCTTAAATTCTCTTAGTGTCTAAAGTATATTTTTCTACAAGCCTTTTGGCCAATATAATATCAAATAATTGTTTATTATGACAATCAACTGTCCTAAGAATTTAGTAGCTGTTTTTTAAAGGGAAAATATATAAATTACAATTTAAAATTTTATGTGTTTATTTTATGTGTATGTGTACCATGTGGTTCTTGGAGGCCAGAAGGCAGTGAATACCCTGAAGCAGGAGTTACAGGTGATTGTGGGGCACCATGTGGGCACTACAAACTGAAGTCATTCCTCTGTAAGAACAGGAAGTGTTTTAAAACACTGAACCATCTTTCCAGGCCTAAATTTCAAAATTTTAACCTTATTTGGATGTAATTAATTATTATGAGATGAATAGTCCTGGTGGATACTGGTAAGGCTTTGTAATCCTAGGACCCGGATTCGATATTACTAGCTCACATCCTGTTCCACACTGATCCCAGCTTTGCACAGTTATGACATTTTTGAAAGTATAAAATGCCCTTCAGTACTGCTGTGAGCAATGTGGTGCTCCAGAGAATCTTAGCAGGTAGGAAATTGTGGGCTTAATGCATGGCACTTTGTAGAAGAATATTCAGGTCAGCAATGGGGAGATAGAGTGAATGTCAGGGCAGGGTGTGTATGGAATGTCTCTGTCTCCTCCTCTCTATTTTGAAGTGAACCCAAAGTATCTCAAAGACTGTCTTAAAAGAGATTGTGCAGTCACAAAATAACCACCTTAGATAAGGATTATCCCAACTAAATTTCGGATTATGCAAGTTTTACTCTGTCTGGCATTTTGCTGTTATTGGCAACTCTACCAAGACTTCCCAGGTAAGCCTACCTGACCCACTCATTCACTAATTCTTGAGAGTACAAATAGCTCATCTGCAGTGTGAGATAACCCCATGGTAGAAACGGGATACAAACAACAAAAGTGCAGATTCGCATCTATACTTTAATCCAAGATTAAAGGCATGGATTGCTCTAAGATTGTCTCCCATCCCCTTTCCTCTTTCATTTCATTTGTTCTTTCATGGAGGCCACTACTAATATTCAGCATGCATTAAGCACCAAGTGAAGTGTTTGGCTCCGCCCTGAGCAAGGTACACTTGACCCCCATGACGTAACACTTAAAATTTCCCTAAGTGTTATTTTTGTTCATCCTAAGAACAGATATTCACACATCACTCCCTGAGTCTAGGCTCTGAGCTACACACAAGAGTCGCAAAACTGGTCCTTGACAGAGTCCAGGCGTAGATTTTTGCTTTCTTGTTTTGACTTTGCTTCTTACATTTCTGGGACCTGGTTGTTTGATTGCTCTCCCCAAGATCTTTCAAGTTGCCATCTCTCTTGGAACCCACCTTATAGCAGAATTACTTACCTCCTAACTCCATACGACTGTTTAGTCAAATTGACATAAATATATATTGTTTGGATCTCAGCATTTCTCAATCTAGTTTTCAATAAGTTGCTATTGTTTGTCAGAAAACTATTGGCCCAGTTGTGACATATTCACTTTCACATGACAGCAATATTTTGCAAAGCAATGATATTATTTCAAGAAAAGTGTGTTGAGGAGACTTTTTTGGTAATAATTAAAATGTAAGATTTTTTATGTGGTCTAACTATGATCATTTAGCAGTTTTATAATACAGCAATTGATTTGTTGATCCATTCTTTGATTGTTTATTTACTGAATTGTGTATAAAGTATACAAGCAAACATCGTAGATTCTGTCTGCTTGTAGCCTAGTCACACAGAGAAAAGGAGCTCTATACATTAGGGCAAGTGTAGAGTATATGAACTGGAAATATTTTTAGAAACTTTAGTAATTAATTAAATACTGAGCATATAATTATATGTCACTACAGGGATTTTTTTGATGGCACAAAGACTTATTAAGGATTTATAGCATGAAGCAATATGAAATAAAATATACAACAAAGCAACAGCCATAAATTTACTGGAAATATGCATGTTGCAACATGAATATTTTCTGCCCCACCCTTGATGCTGCTGCTGGAGAAATGAAGAGTAATTGCTATTAAGGCATAGAATTATAAATCAAATTCAATTTTCCTCACTTTGGAAAGGTTTGTCTTCTCAGTCAGTGCTGGCTAAAAAATGCAAGGCAGATCCTAGTTAGATGCTTTCTCTACTAGTTAAATTTTGTAAAGTAAAAAAGGAGAAATTAATTTTTATATTTTATTTAACTCGATATATCCAAAACCTTATCTCAGCATATATTCCAGTTTTATTTGGTTGCTGTGATAAAATCCTCTGACCAAAAGCAACTTGAAGGAACAAAGGGTTTATTTCATTTTACACTTCCGGGTTACTGTCCATCATGGAAGCAGGGCAGGGCAGGACCTCAACAGGAGCTCACTTGCAGAGAAGTACAACAGAAGCCATGGGAGAATGCTGCTTGCTGGCCTGTACTTTGGCTACCTCACAAGCTCCTGGTGAACGAGCTTTTAACCCAGTGCTTTTAACCACTGCACCTCAGTGGGATGAGTCCTCCTCTATTAGTTGATATAACAAACAAACAGGCCTATGGGCTAATTTGATGAAGCCAATTCCTCAGTGGAAGCTTTCCTCTCAGATACCTCTAGGCTGTATCAACCTGAAAAAGCTAACTAGGACAGTAGAGAACCAACAGAACTTTTTGTTTTTGTTTTTGTTTTTCGAGACAGGGTTTCTCTGTGTAGCCCTGGCTGTCCTGGAACTCACTCTATTAATTAGATATTTATATTCTTTTTCAACTCTAGGCCTTTAAATTAAGGTGTATGTTTTTAAATAATTACATTTTTAATTCGGAGAAACTACATTCTCTCTCTCTCTCTCTCTCTCTCTCTGTCTGTGTGTGTGTGTGCATATGTGTGAGATGTATATGTGGGTATCCATGGCCATGAGCACAGCAAGAGACAAAGGAGGATGTTGGATGCCCTGCTCTATCCCTTTCTGCCTTAGTGTCTTAAGACAGTCTCTCTCCCTGAACTTGAAGCTTGCTGTTTTGCTCTTCTGGCTGGCCATCGAGCCCCAGGAGTTTTCTGTCTCTGCCTGCCAACATTGGGGTTATTGGCGTGTATGTCCATGCCTCACTTTTTCATATAGGCCCTGGGGACTTGTCCTCACACTTGTGCCACAAGTAGAGCCATCTTCTCCCCATCTTTTTATTTTTTGGCCCCCACTTTGGTGGTGCTGGGGAAATGAACCTGGTACAGGTATGCTAGGCAGCCATTCTGCCAGAGAGTTACACACTAGCCTAGAAGATGTGTTTTAAGGGCTCAGTAGCTTCAAACGCCTTATGACTTCTCTGTCACATTATAATAAGGATTTCACAGATCCTTTGATGAACTTTCATTCCTTCTCTTGTGAGAAAGACACACAGAAATGAAAAACCAAAATGTGTGTCAGCTGAGAAGGGAGAGAGAACAAACAAAATGGTAAGTGCTTTATGTATGTAGTAAGAGGAGAGGCAGGGTTTGTTTGGGCAGCTTGTTAGAAGTTAGCTGTTGCAGAGCTTGGAAGATTTGTATTTTTGATGAGAAGATACGGGGTGTTAGGAGTGTTGGTTTCTTCAAGCCTATGAAAAAGAGATCAAGGTATTTGGGGGACAGAGCAGAGTAGGTCTAATTTGAGGAACATGTGATATTATACATGCTCAGGATATCGGGTGAGTGTCAAGTGATCTCAGGAGTGATGTTTCATAGGTTGATGCGTGACAGATATCTAAGAACTTTGTTAGCTATAAATGAATTTGGACTTAATAGAAAGCCACTGTAAAATATGAACATTGTGTGTGCACATGTGCATGTGTACATGCACGCAAGCATACACACGAGCATGCATGCACACACATACACATGTGTGCATGCACACCTATATACACATACTCACAGTTCTATACAAGATAAAGGTGAGAGGGTTGAGGAAACCAATAAATAATGTTAACATCACAGAAAATATATCTGTAAGACATTTTGAGATGAGATAGCATGTTAGTGGTTAATTAAGATTTTTTTCTTAGAAGGGAATAATGAGGATAATCCTTAAGTTTTAAGGAATCAGCATCAAAATGAGAGTTTGGAGCTGGTTATGGAGCCTAAGAAGAAAATGACATCATTCCTGTAAATACAAGAAGATGCATTGCTTCCACGGAAGCAATGAATACGTAAGGAAAGTTCATGAATTTACAATTAGTGAAGTTGAGGTGCCCACTTGGCATTTAGGTGGACATCAGAGAAAAGTCTATATAAAGAGTCAGAAGTCTAATTTCCAGTCTACTCCAACTCCCTCACATGCCATCTATAATGGTCTATCATCTTTCCCTCTTCCTTCTACAAATCCTTCTTTATCCATTCTCTTTCAAGTTCCCATTTATATACTAATGGTAATAATAAGTAAAATGTATGAATCTTCAGAATCACTCCTTCAACACTCATGGGAAGGTAGGAACTTTGGGTTCAGAGCCCTAGTAATTGGGTTCAGAGCCCTAGTAATTGGGGCAAGGCCTTTTCTCTCTTGTATATGGAACTGCACCTCAAACTCAAGTGATTCAACTCTCCCTGGTGACTCTCAACTTGGTTTCATGCATTGGATAATTCTGCATTAAGATCTTTTCTCTGAAATCCAGACTTATATGTCAA
This sequence comes from Rhynchomys soricoides, assembly GCA_019843965.1. NCBI lineage: Eukaryota > Metazoa > Chordata > Mammalia > Rodentia > Muridae > Rhynchomys > Rhynchomys soricoides. The sequence goes on along the minus strand of JADRCH010000149.1, from coordinate 5,616,219 downwards.
GGTACTGTTTGGGTATTAAGTAATATGAAGGTTCCCATTGTCATCAAAACCCCTTCTTGATCTGATAACTCCTCAGGCATTTGGTCCTACATCTATCTCCCTCCTACACTCTATATTTGATGCTATTGAATTTCCTACAGCTAAGCAAAAACCCATGTGTGGTGGTTTGAATAGAAATGGCCTCATACACTCATGTGTTTGAAAGCATGGTCGTAAGGAGTGGCACTGTTAAGAGGTGTGGCCCTGTTGGAGGAAGTGTGATGACTGGACTATGAGGTCTTCTATGCTCAAGCTATGCCTAGTGTGACACACAGTCACTTTCTGCTGTCTGTGGATCAAGATGTAGAACTCTCAGCTCCTTCTTCAGCACCATGCTTGTCTGCATGCCACGATGCTTCCAGCCATGATGATAATGGACAGAAGCTCTGAAAATGTAAGCCAGCCCAAATTAAATAATTTCCATTGTAAGAGTTGCTGTGGTCATGGTGTTTCTTTACTGCAATAGAAACCCTAACTTAGACAAAATGCTTAATACCTGTTGAGAGTCAGGTTGATCCAAAGCTTTCTCAGAGGTCCTGATAAAAGGACACAGGGGAGCTAGTTTTAAGTTCTTATTCAGACTTGGCAAGATCTGGACTGGAGCTTGGGCAAGAACCTCAAAGGAGTTAAAATTTAGGTTCCAGGGAACTTGGCTTTCATCCTTGAAGAGACTAAAGTCTTCTCTCATAGGTTGGCTTAATCATCTGTTAGAATGGCATCGCTTTTCAGCGTCTCCCTTTGTTTAATCCTGTTCGCTTATATCCTGATAAGTATTTTCTTATATCCATAAATCAGATTCAAATCCTTTCCATAAATATACATTTGAGTCTCTAACTCAACAGTCTGTTTTGTGAGAGCCTCTTCTAAAAGCATTAATACCAGAGCTGCTGCAGCAGGTGATATGGAGCATTGTCATCCCTTGGCTGCCTGGCAGTCAGAACCGTTTTACAGGTGCTGTGTAAGATTTTGATGGCCAGTGGATATACTGCCATATGGTACAAGTTACACCTCCCATCAGCATCCCGAGGGCTGTACTAACAGCGGAGAGGTTGAAGGAAATAGATGTTATTAAAAATCATGGGTTCTGATGGCTTTGGTTATGTGCTGTTAAGGCATTTGAGAAAAGTACTGAGGGACTGAGATAATTAACCTAATATTTAGGGCAAACTCTGAAATTCAAAGATATTGTGGGTAGAGGACCTGGAGACTAAACTTAGAGCATAATGTTAAGTGTAGTAGGTTTTCTTAGAAGACGGATGTACTATCCCTGACACATCTGCTTCTCTGAGATATGGCTTTAGCTGGAAAAGCATGAGCTTCTGATGCTTGGAGTACTTCATCTAGGTTGATGCATTTGAAAAGAAGCATACTTTGTGAGGCACTATCCCACTCTTGCTGAGGTTATCTTGGAACTTACCAGGTAGCCCAGGCTTACCTTTCCAATGTGCACTAGCTGCAATACTTACAAATCTTGAACCTTTGATTTCCTCCGAGTCACGGAAGAGCTCTGATCCTTGCCGCTGAAAGCTATCATTTTTCCTTGAATTACAGTATTGTGGATCCTACTTTTCTTTTTTCTTCTCCCTCACTTCTGATTTCTTCTTCCTCCTGACCACCAATAGCAAAGATCATGCTGTTACAGTTTAACTAGTAGGAGAGAAAACGAACACATGCCTCAACCCTGCAGGGTCTGGAAAACATGTGCCTGTAGAACCCAGGAGTATATAGTAAGGTAGTGGGAGTTAAGACAGAAATTTGTATGAAAGAGAATGTATTAATATAGAAGCACTTTTCATTGGTGCAGGACTTAATGTCTTAGCACAGTAAAACATGCTAAGGTGCAGCTAGAATAGAACTTAGAAGTTGAGGCAAAGCTACCTGTCATATTGAATAATAAAAAGTCTAAAATCATGGCTCATGATGTAAAAATGATGGCTTGAAAAGTTCACAGAACTCCTTATGTTGGAAGAGACATGCTGTATAAAGCAAAATCCTGCTCAATAATCGTATTCTGCTTAGGAATCCACAGAGATCCATTTACTGGGTGATAAAGATGGGAAACGGAAGTGAATTCTTAAAGAAGTATGTAGTGGCTGTCCTCTATAGGCTAGACACAGCAGGAAGATGCTCTTACAGAGTTGAGAACCCCAGCAGAAACAAAGGAGACGCCAAAGCAATCGGTACCCAGTGGTATGTTTTTACAATTGGATACAACATGATCACAATTATAAGTGGGTCTGATGGTTGGAATGAGAAATCCCCACCATAGGCTCATGAACTCAAATGCTTGGTTGTGAACTGGCTGTGCTCTTTAGGAAGGTTCCAGAACCTTTAGGAGCTAGAGCCTTGCTGGAGGAAGTAAGCTACCAGGTTTCAGGATTTGAGGTTTTGTAATCCGGCCTCATTTACTGTTCTCTTTTTTGCTTCTATATGCAGATCTCTGCTTTCAGACTGTGGCTAGCCTCCCACTCCTGCTCCATGCCTTCCAACACGATGGATCTTATCTTCTTTGGAACTGTAAACTAAATAAACACTTGTCTCCTCTAAGTTGCTTTTATTTATTTATTTTTAAATTTTTAAAATTTTTTCATACTTTATTTACATTTCAAATGTTTCCCCCTTTCCTGATCTCCCCTTTGGAACCTCCCCATTTCCTCCCCCCTCCCCTGCCACTATGTGGGTATTCTCCCACCTACCCACCCACCCATTCTCGTCTTCCCTCCTTGGCATTCTCCTCTACTGGGGGATCTAACACTCTCAGGCCCCAGGGCCTCTGCTCCCCATGGCTAACAAGACCCTCCTCTGCCGCATATGTGGCCAGTACCATGGGTCCCTCCATGTGTATTCTTTGGTTGGTGGATCAGTCTCCAGGAGTATCGGGAGTCAGGCCAGTTGCCACTGTTGCTGCCTCCCTGGGGATGCAAACTCCCTCAGCTCCTTCAGTCCCTTCTCCAAGTCCTCGATCTGGGACCTCACACTCAGCCCTAGTTGCTGCGAAGTGACTCTTGTGTATTTCGAACTTTTGGTCTAAGTTGCTTTTAGTTGTGGTATATTATCACAGCAAGAGAAATGTAACTTATACAGTGACCATTTCTGAATAACAGCCAGGAAGGCCTGACCCACACTGGTCCATGGAGATGATTAATAGGGTACTTATAGTCAACTATCAAAGATATGCTTGATTGATCCATTTGAGTCAGTTAAAGATAGATAAAAGGAGTTTTGCAAGTATTTACGGTAAGGTCACATTCCCTTATGCAGTTTCAGGAAATGGAGTCAGTTGTCAGTTTTAGATTTCACTGCTTAATAGCTAAGATAGGTATCCAAGAAAAAGTTACTTATAACCTCATATTAATGCTTTACTCAAAACAAGTAATAGCCCTATCTACAACTTCTGTGTTACTGTAACACTGTTAGAGCTGGTTAACAGCTCTGGATTTCTTAATCTGGAAACTGATCTTTCTAGTCATTTTCAGGAAGATGTATCAGGATCAGCGTCTTCCTTTGGAATGAATATAGTGAGCATTTACTTCTCTGCCCTCTGTTACCATATAGTCCCAAAGAATATAGATGTTTTAAGATTATTTTTCTTCCTTTTTGTGTATTAGAAATGAGATCAGAGCCTTGCAGGAGATAAGGAGTGTTCTATCCCAGAGGTACCCTTCCAACCTCTGTCTTTTTTGTTTTTCTTCTGAAGAACTTTATTGGGACGACATTGGTTAATTAATCTGGATAAGAAAGAAATGAGTAGCAATTTGGAGACCTTGGTAAAATACACGTACTTCAAAGAATGGAAGACAAATGTCATGATCATTCAGGGCTATAACATATAATTTTAAGAAATATGGTTATTTTCAACATGTTCATATAGCCTTTTGAAAAAAGAAGAGAATATTTCATTTCATATTTTCCACTTTTGAGGCCTTTGTGGTTTCTGAGGACAGCATATTTCACACTTGGCACAGGCCACAACCCATGCCCCAAGCAACAGAGAAGATGACTAACTTTAATTAGAACTCTGAATAAGAAAAGGTTCTGTAGTATGCCTGGAACATATGGTCTTGAAGAACTAATGTTATGTATGTATGATGTGACAAGCTGTCTGAAGGTTTTGGAAAACCCCAGTAGGCAGATTACAATGTGATCTCCTATGATTCTCAAGCAAGACAATTTCTTCTACAGGAGAGAGTTGGAGTCCAGCCTATTATTGGAAAATTGGTCTGACTGTGTTACTGGGACTTGACAGAGAAAAATATCACTATCAATTGACCGTGCATTTAAAAAGTATCCATGCGAGCCATCTGATACATCAAGTCATAAGGTTGGGCTGAACCAATAGCCACTCATTGTGAAATGGAAGGACTATCTGTGGGCTTGCAGAGGAGCAGAGCAAGAAAGCACACATACATGGGTGGCAGTTGTCACAGACTTCCATCATAGCTACTGTGTTACCTGGGCTTCTTTCTGTCAGCTCACTCTTAGGGCCACATAAAGAAACTTCTCATCAACTGAGAAAAGAGAAGGAGGACAAGACTTTTTCATACATAGCTTGTGTATGTAGCTGTTAGCTGAGAAAGCACTTCTATAACTCTCTAGTCCCATATATTCCCAATGAACAGGGTTAGAAGGCCACAGGTGTCTCTCCATTTTGCAAAGTAAATAGGAATCATTGGAGGTAAGAATAAAAATGGAATTTAAACACTTTTGGAGTTCATGATAATGCCCATCAGAGATTTTTCATCAAGGAAGAGATATTAAATAGCTAAGTAGACAAAATGACTCAGCCATCTGATGTCACCCAGCCTCTGTCATCTATCACCACAGTGTTGGCATAATGGATCCAATACATTAAATCCTTCCCAAGGATGACTCATTGGCATTGGTCCTCACTAACCAGCTGTTAATACCACCTACATTCAGATGGGTCCAGCCCATCTCCCAGCACTTGTCACCATCCCACATATCAGTCCCCTAGACCCTACCTGATAGACTCACAGACCTTTGCATCTGCTAACAATGCAAATAATTACCGAGTCTCAGATACAATTTCATCTCTTAAGGACACCAAACAGCCAGAAAGGGGCAAGCTGATTATTTTGGAACTAACTTATCCTGAAAATAGCAGTGATTCATCCTGACTTGGAAAAACGTATATTTTGGTGTCAATTTCCTTTTCCTTACTGCTGGGTCTCATCCATCACTACCATCAGAAGATTTCACAGAACATTTAGTTATGCCATACACTTGAAACAATTCAATATGTGTGCAATATAGTATCAGTGTATTATTCTGACAGTGATTAGTATCCCTATGACTTCAGTGTATACTGCCCACATAGATATGTCCCCAGGAATCATTCTAAAGGAAGATTAGAAATCAACATGGAAACTTTGAAGCATAAATACAGAAGCATGGGTAGAAAAGGAGAAGGAATTGCAAAGCTAGAGAGAAAGATGGGCCAGAGATGGGAAATGATTTCTTTAAACAGAAGGGGATGGCGAGCTGCTCAGAGAGCTTAGGTAGCAGTATGCTTCACTGGGGAGTTCTCACCTGTCCTTCTCTCTTAACTTCAGCTCTTTTTTTGAAACAGTATACGGCCCTTTACCCTTATATATTTTTTAAATCATCCTGTTGAATATTGGGACAATTAGATTCTTTTTGTTCTCTTGAGAACTTGAGTTAGGGAACAGCAGAGAGGAGGAGTTAACAATGGGAAGGGAACCGAGACTACACAGTGAACCAAAAGGTTAAACCTAGACAAGGATAGTAGGAGCAGAGTTTAACTTAAATTCACTCTTGTCAATAACAAATGCCTATTATGTGTTAGACCAAAGTGAAGCAAGTGTCTTGGAGAGAAGACCGAAAGGCAAGGCAATGTGGTAGCTCAGTGTGAGATACGCTTGTACAGTAGATGAGGAAGTCAGCAGTGGGGAGAGTGACTTCCTGAAGCTGCTCTCTCCCAGTTCAGGCATTATCCTAGTTGTTAGAGCAAATATTCCTCTTCTCTGTGTAAACTGAATGAGATGCATGGTAATCAGAAGAACATACCTGAAACAGAAGCTTTCCAGGTAAAACTCGTGTTTTTCTTTTTAAAATTTTTGAAATTTTTTGAGATATGATATAATTGTCTAATCTTCCTCATCCCTTCCTTCCTTCCAAGCCTTCCCATGTGCATCTCCCTTACTCTCTTTTAAATGTTTGACCTTTTAATCTGTAATTGTTGATACATACATACATGTCTCTATATACATATATATGGATATGTGGAATATAAATATAAATGCAGCCTGGTCAGTTGGTATACTGTATAATATTACTTGTATGTATCTGTTTTCAGGACTTACTCCCAATACAGGGATCTTCTGGCCTCTTTGTGCCTGCCTAGCCCTCCTGTCTGCACATCCTGACCAATTTTCTCTATTGAGCCTTCACTGGGATAAGGAAACCCAACTGTTTTCTAAGACGTGATTAACACAACTTATATTTATTACTTTTAATTCTTTCCATTATTAAAGTGACTCTTGTGAGCTGATTATTTCCACATTGCCAACTTGTTAATAAATTTTTAAAAATCTCATGATGAATCTTCTTGTTAAATTTCTCATGAGTTATCTTATTTTCATAGGCATGACAAAATTTATTTTCAAGCATACCATACTAACACATTTAGCGCGATAGCTTTAGACTATTGGCGTGTAAGAGCTTGCTACACAAATCTGAGATTAATACGGCTGGCTATATATCAAGAACAAGCTTGAAATTCTCATATACAGGCTTTCCATCACTGTTGACAAACTGCTTGAGATAAAAAGCTTAAAGAATGGTTTATTTTGTCTTATGGTTCAGAGGTTTCAGTCCACGGCCAGTAAACCATACTGCTTTGGACCTGTGGTAAGGCACCTGTTGGGGGGAGGATGTGGAGGAACAGAGCTACCTCCTGGAGGCCAGAAAGCAGAGAAACAGAGGGGTTAATGTCTCAACATCCACTTCAAGGCACATTCCAATGACCCAAATCCCTCTCAGTAGGTCCTATCTCTAAAGAGTTCCATCATTATCAAATAGTGCTATAGCTGATGCCACAGTTTTTGCACATGGCCCACTGGGACCCATTTTGCCACAGCAAAAGAGAAGTTGTTTCTCAGTAGAAGAATAACTACATCATAGAAGCTTCATCTCAATACTTAAGGTCTATCTTGTGATCCTTCATCTACCCCAATTATGTAGGAAATATGAATTATAATATTTCTGTAGTCAACCTACCATATATTTCAATCAAATAATCAGGGTTCTACTAGGATTAAACTGGATAATTAGGGACTATGGCCTAGACAGTTTGGTACATTAAAAGATTAACAAAAGTCCCATGGAAGAAGTCCGCTACACAAATACAGAATGGACTTGTTATGAAAAGCCATAGAAATTAATTTTATTTCTCTAAGTTTCAGTTTTCGCTGGGAAAAAGTAAGCAAATGGAATTGGCCAATTTTCTAATTTGATGGATGCTTATTTGTCCCAATGCCAGTCACACACCATCCTAACCTTTTGCATTCATTTAATCAGTAAATATTGTCACTGTATCTTTAGAATGTATTGTGAATATGGTTGTTGCTTAGTTTTGTTTTCCTACTGCAAGTACATATCTTGACTCATGAATGATTGGAATAGTCTTGGCTATAGTGCACCTCCTTCAGTGTCCAGTGCAAACTAATCTCATGTTTCAGCTATTACTGTCTTTCTACAACTTGAGACAGATCATTTTCTTCATATGATTATGGTTCTCTCATTATTAAAAATAAAACCTAAGTTCTTTTTAATGAATTGTGCATTTGTATATGACCTAAGCATGTCCATCACTTGTTGATTTTCTTTGCTCCCTTTTGCTATCATAGACTTCTCATGTTTGTCCATTACTAAAGCATACCCTCTATCCAGGGCTTTTACATAAGTAATTTTGTCTGTGAAATATATAAAAAGAAATTACTTTAGGATGGGTGAAAAGACTCTGTGTGTAAAGATGCTTGTTGCCAAGACTGATTCCAGGGACCTATACTATGAGAGGAGAGAATAGACTCCTTCAAGTCGGTTTCTATCATGCTGCACATGCTACAAATCAGCCATCCCCACCTCACATAAACAAACTAACAAATCAGTAAATGTAACTTTAAAGAGAAGGAATAAATGGACTCCATTTCCTGGCTGCCTTCACCTCACAGTTCAGCTATCACCTTTTCATGGAAGTGTCTTTGCTCCACCCACTTGCAGTTTGTTATGATGTCATCTCTTCTTTCCTTGCCTTCTTTCCCTTTCCCTCCCTCACTTCCTTACACAGCAACCATGTACTTTCTATTTGTGTCTTCCATTTGATAACAGAGTCTTGGACTGCTTTGTTTACTATAGTGCTTGAAACAGTACCTGGGATGCAACTGAAATTCAAAAATATTTGTTGAATAGAGGAAAGGTAAAGAATATCTACTGTTGTGAAATCAAAATGAAAAGAAAACAAAACCAAAAAACCCCCATCAAGCCCCCAATACCCCTCCTTTGAGTATTTACAATGCTTTTGTGTTGAGGGGAAAAATCTATTCTATATCAAATTTGGCAAGGAATTCTGTCTGCTTTTTTCTTTCTTGAATGGAATTGTGCTGTCATGTCTCCCATGGCCATTCATTGAATGGGTGTTTCTATGGTTACCATGTTATTTCTAGTCAGAATCCTGTTGAGGAGAAACCTGAATTTGGTATCTCAGGAAGTCAAGATTCCCTTGACATCCTATAAAGATACCAATGACTTTCTACAAATCAGTTTCCTGCCTTCCAGTAAATTAGTTGGGGAGATGGATTAGAAGACATCTTTGGGGTTCAGCTTTAGAGTCCTGAAAAATGCACCACAGGAAATAAATAAAAGGAGTTACCAGTATGTTTGTGTGGCAGAGATGGTCTCAGTGAAATCAATCCAATTTTTCTTTGCCTCCCATTGAGGGGGCCTGCGTCCTTAGTGTCACTGTGCCCCCCATCGTTGTATCTAATCATGCTGCAAACTACATATGCTGTTTGTTCTTTCTGTTTTATTCTGTGAGCAGAAATACAATTTCAGATTAATATACTTCTACAGCCTCATTTGTTAGCTCACCCTAGAAAACAACTGAACTATGCCTAATGATTGCATTCAATGAGAACATCAGGAGCTGGCTGTGCTGCTGCCCAGAGCACCTAGCCACGTAACTTAGAAACACTGTATTCCATGTGCTCAATTTCTCCATGCCTAGAGAATCACCAAGGAGACAGAAATTTATTCCCTCCTCGGTCTTATTTTCTTTTGGTTTCCCCTATTCAATCCTGTCTGTTATTTATTCCATTTGTCTCTAAGCTTGCTTCTGTTACTTATAATCTGCCCAGGGCAAACCATATACATCTGTATCCTTATTGAATTATGAAATCTCAGAAGCACTTTTGCAACTCTGCAGGTATTGCTATAAAATCTTTAGAATAAGGAATATTGCAGAATGCAAGTTAATTTGCACGTATATGATGCAAATAAAGGAAAAATTTCATGGACAACTCCACCTCTGTAAGGAAATCAAAGCCAGGGTCAACATGATCTGAAAACACGCTATTTAACTTTTGGTTTAGTCTTTCCAAAACATGGCACAAGGAATTACATTTTAGGTCCTACAGTAATATATACACCCCATGTGCCTTATACTCTCTGTTTTCTGGCTTCCCTCCATAGGCCAACTCTGCTGGCCCAAATGTTTCCCAGTACACATTAACCTTGAAATAACTAAGCTTTCATTCACTTAGACCCCCAACATTTATTGATCACATATTATGTGCCATGTACTCAGCTAGGAATGATCACTGGTCTCTATGTTTAAGAGAAATTAACATACAATTCAACATCCCAAAGCAACAGAAAAGACGATATAAGAAGAATATCATCGGGCACAATGTTGTCAATTCCCTGAAACAAATAACTGCGTGGGTATGAAATCATTGCTGATCTCTATGGATAACTGTCCCTCATTCCCTTGGTGAAGAGCCTCATTGATTCCTCATTAAAGCTTTCCCTACACTACCTTTCCACATTTAAAATAACCTAAAGTGAGATTCCGACCGGCTTAAAATCTTCCTTCTTGCAGATGTGTTTTCTAAGTAAACGGCTATGTCTGTCTGGCATAGCTCATTGCCTTTCTGACTATGAGCTATGCTGTTTTCTAAGTCTATCTTTGCACTAAGTACCCACTACTTAACAAATAATACATCAAAATTGGTGATAACTGCTTGACTGATCATGGTCTACCCACTGGATTCCAAAACCTATCTTTTATTTTTGTCTCCTAGGGAAAATGGCAAATACTTGCCAGAGTAATTGAAAAGTTAGTTTAGATTTTTTTTTTTTTAGAGATTGAATAAGAATGGATAGAATCAATGCTTAGGTAAGGGGTTTCTGGGTTTGTGCAGACAGGAAAATACAACATCTTATGTAGGCCAAAGGACAGTGCAGCTGTATAGATCCTTACTCAGTTGAATAAGGATGAAAACAGAATTTTGCCAATAAAATAGACCAAGTCCCATAGTCAGCTCTAAGGCAGATCTCTTTCTGAATGTGCCTAAGGTGGCACAGTTGTGATTTCTTTCAGCCGAAAATGGCCTCAGATGTCCAATAGGAAGCTCCCTTAATTTATTTCTCTGATACTGAAATGGAAATGCTAAGATACTACAGGGCTTGTGGCTGAGCCCCTTTAGCTTGGAGCACTGATGACAGGGAACTGTCCCAAGATCTCACAGGGTAGGCTGAGCAAGACTCAACATAAACTCTGTTTCCTGGAGCTTCATGTTGGCTGCAATCTTATGTTTACTGCACTATGAGTGCTTGACCTTTGATTAGAATGCTTTCTCAGGCTAACCATGGATCCTGAGAAGTTAGACACTAGCACAATAAGATACTAGATACCAGTAAAACATACACTTTAGATGTTTGAGATAGATTTATTTTGATTTTCGTGTGGTGTGTGTGTGTGTGTGTGTGTGTGTGTGTGTGTGTGTGTATGTGTGTTTGTGGGTGTGTTTTGCCCTCATGTATGTCTGTACACCACTTTCATGCCTGGGGTCCACACCACAGAGACTAGAAGAAAGCACTGAATTCCCTCGAATTGGGGTTTCAGATGAAAGTTACCCTATGGCTGTTGGGAGTCAAACTCAGGTCCTCTAGTTAAGAGCCAGTGCTCTTAACTGCTGAACGCTCTCTCCAGCTTCAACAGTGGCTTAAGATAAAGCTTTACAAGACAAGTTTGAGAAAGCATGCAAAGCTAACGCCAACAAAGCTCTCTAGTCTTTGTAGTTAGTAATACCTATGCACTAAAAATAAAACCGAAACCAAGCAAACAACTCTTGAACTAATTTTCATGTCTCAGTAGTTCTAATTACCTGCTAATTTAACTCTTTTGTTTTCAGGCCTACTCAAAAGTCAAAAATATATTAAATATGTCCAATTTGCATAATATTGTAAATTCCTGGTTTATTACTATCAAGTATTTGTAATATGATTAATTTTTTAAAAACAGGGCCTGCAGCTGATCCTTACAAATAATGGAACACTGGCCAGCATTTCCTTTCCAGTTCCACTATGTCCATAGCCTGGAGCACATTTCAGGATTCCCAGGATACCTGAAATGTAATTTAATCTTATTGTTATCTCCTAGAAAAGTCTTGGGTTTATTTCTTTATTAGACCGACATTACTGAACATGAGACCTGACCCTGAGCCTACTTTGCTGATCGAAGTGTAAGGTTCCTTTCCATGCAGGAGGCCTGCCTAGGATTCTTACCTAAGTTCAATAACCTACAAAACAGCTGATCCAAATTCTTGTTTAGAACCTATTATCCTGTAGTATGGGGACTCTGGAGTGGACTAGAGGTTGAGAATCTTGTCTTACAACGAGGCTTCAATGGTAGAGAACATAACACAGCTTCCTACTCTTGGCTGTTCATGCTGTTTTGGTTCAATGGGTCTGGCTGTAAGGTTATCCATCCCACAGAAAATAAAGAGCATCAAAACAGCAAAGCCAGGAGCAAAACAAACCTTCTATCTCTCACTAGTTCTCAGTGTAGTAGGAGAAGCCCACAACAATTTTGTCTTGACTACTTACGATTTTAGAAAACTACTCGTTTGGCTGTTAGCACAGC
>JADRCH010000149.1:5538996-5601496 GCA_019843965.1 Rhynchomys soricoides | reverse complement strand
AGCATATTTGTTCCAGGATGAGATGGGACAACAGTGTTGAGTTCCGTCATCGTCAGACTGGCCTAGTTAAAAAGGAACACCATCCAGGAGTCCCACTTAGAGATTATAGAAGTTAAGCTTTGCCAAGAGAGACATAAAGCACAGACATGTCATTAATGAGGCTTGCTATAAGACATTTATTTATACTCATACATATTAGAGCATATTTCAAAATGATGCATATTATTTTAAACCATTAATTACTATTTTAAATAGCATTACCAGATATTTATTAGGGACAGGTGTTCAGACATGCTAAAGTATTATTTATCCCTGAAGTTTTATGATAAAGCTGAAGGAGAAAGTATTTGTGTCAAGTTAGAGATGAGAAAACTGATATTCCATCGGGTGAAGTAATGGGCAGGATTAAACCTGTCTTCTGTAGTTTGTACTAGTTTTAGAACCAAACTTTGAAAGATCTGAATTAATGAGGTTCCTGTGGCTTGCACTCTGGTCTCTAGAAGATCTGAGTCATTATGCGGTCAGGTCTACGGATTTTTTTTTTTTTTTTTTAAAGATATATGGACATTTCAAAGTTGTTTGCTTTTTCATCTTTTGATTTTGTTACAGTAAAAGAAGCCTCCATAACACCCACCCACATTTGATCTTTCATTAAAAAGGCACTACAGGGGGCTAGGAACACAGCTCACTGAGTAAAGTGCTTCTGATGCAAGTGGATCTGGGTTCAGATCTCTAGCACTTGCATAAAAAGGGGTATGTCCAGGATTATGCATTTGTAATCCCAGTTCCAGAGAAATAGAGAAGAGGACTCACGGAGCTCCTTGGTTGACCAGTCTAATCAAACTGGTAAGTTCTAGGTCCAATGGGAAACCCTGCTTTTATTGTTGTTGTCAGGTGCAGGATGATAGAATAAGATACTTGATGTTAACTTCTGCGCACACAAGCACATAAATACACATGTACCTCCCACACATCTGAACAAACACAAATGCGTACATGTGCATATATCACCCCCATACAAATTCAAGAGGTGTCATACCACAGATGTGAAACAAATAGGAAACAGTCAAGATTAAAGAAATTATATATTGATTTAGGATTATCTTGAGAATTTCTATTTCTAAAACACACATTTTCCCCTAAAGCTTTGGAGGTGAGGGAAGAAAACTTTAGAACCCGTATCAAAGTATTTCACTCCCTACTCGATATTATTTTTATAGGTTGTCCCAAATTTACTTGAAAAAAATACTCTATGAACTATTGGTCTTAAGAGTTTTATGGGGAGTACAAAAGCAACAATTTTTGATACATTACCAAACTTTTAATTAGACACTCAAATCTATTTCTATTTTCCCCACACATTATTAGTCAGATTGGTCTCTAGTCCAATTTTCTGTGTTTTCTCTCATTTGAAATATTTTTCTGCTAATCCTTAACCTTTGTACTAGTCCAGATTCTCCTGAGGAGAACCAACAGACATAGACAAATATGGCTAATTATGGAAGCTAAGAATGCCCCCCAAAGGTTGAATCTGCAGCACAGAGGCCATGGAGTGGGAGTAACATGGCAGAACCTCAGAACAAGGCAAGTAGATGATGCCACTCTCAGGCCAAGACCAGAGATGTGAAGATCAGGAGGGCCTGGACTAAGGCTTTGCTTTGGGAAACGCTCTCACAGCCACAGCCACAGATGCTGTTGTCTGTCTTCTAGGCATTCCTTAATCCAGTTAAATGGATATCTAAAAAGAAACACCACCTTGTCTCTACTTCATATACTTTTTACTGTTTTCTGCTTTCTGTATACAGAACCATCTTGTTCTATTGGCTATTAGTTTTTCTTATCAGTAATAAATGTCTATATGTAAGAACTATGTTCGTTCTCCTCATAGAACTAATGTGTAACTAATTTCATTCATGCATGCCATCATGTTGAGACAGACTTAGTTCTGGAACCAGATTTTGAAACTAGACTTTAAAGAACAGACTCAGATATACAGAGAAATTAGTAAGGTAGAACAGAGAATTCCCCCATAGTCTGCACGCAAGTCTCTGCTACAAGTGTTTCATGGCATTAGTATCATGCACATGTGCCCCAATCAACTAACATTGATATATTAGCTGAAATCTGCCTTTACTCAGCTCTCCTTAGATTTTTACCAAATGTTTTTTTCTGTCCCATGATCTCTGCCAGAACATCACATCAATCTTCATGACTCCCTAGACTCCTGTTGACTGTGACAGTTTCTGTGATACCCCTTGTTTCTGTTCACCTTGACAGGTATGAAAATTGGACAAGTGTTTGAAAGGGTTCCACTGCTGGAATTTTAGGTTTTCTTGGTTAGACAGAGTTTATGACTCTTTGAGAGAAAAACACAGAGCTGCAAAACATTGTATCTAAGGAATCCATAGGAAAATGATTAATCATTGTTGAACCTCACCTTCCCTAGAGGAGTGTTTTCAGGTTTGTCTGTCACAAGGTCCCTCCCCTACTTCCTGTCTAGCCTGTGCTATTTGGAAGGAAGTCGACAGTACTCACATCTAGATAGTAAGAATTTATAGTCCCCCTCCTTTGGGACAGAGGGGCAGAATAAATGATTCTGAATTCTTCTGCAAATGATGTTAGCTTATTTACTACCTTGTATCATTTATTCAAATGTTTGTTTGCATAAGTGTAGAACCATAGATATTATGCTTAATCTAGTCTCAAACTACCTTAGCTTAGTCCTCAGATTGCTCTGCCCTTGGCTGTTGGTGATTTATTTGGTTACTGAGTATTTTTTGAAATGCCTTATTAATAAAGGTTTTATTTTATTTAGTTGGTTTTACTGGCTTTTTAAAAAGCGACTTTTAAAATCTCTTGTATGTAGGATAATCTGGGATCTATTTTGTATATTTTATGCCTCAGGACAAGACATCCTTTATCTCCAAATAGCTCTTGTGTTTGGTATTGGAAAATGGTACTGAGGTCTGATGTGGGTGCTCATCCCCACTGCTACCAGGATGCAGTTCCTTCTAGATTCAGTTTGCTGACATAGCAAAGAATTATATATTCACAAGTATGCACATATCAATAAATGTTTCTACACTGTGGAGATCTATGTCGTTATTAAGCTGCCCAGAGCTCATACCAATGTCTATGATTCTGATCTATTACTCCGTGAATCAATCTTGCTTCCCGCTTCTGTGTATCTGCAAATTCACACTCCAATACTAAAACACCTGGTTCCTACCAACTGCCATCTGCCATATACACAATGCTTTCTGAATCACTAATCCAGAGAGCCGTGAACTGCACTTCTGTGCAGTTCCTTTTACATTTAGTCAGAGAGTCCCTACTCCAATGCTCATAGTATTTAACTTTTAAAAATTACTCTACTTTGATTATATATAAAAATTCATATAGCAAGAAGGTAACATGATGTTTCAATACATGCATATATCGTGTCATGTTTTGACCAGATTAAACTCACCTATTTCTTCAAACATTCACCATTTCTTTATGGTAAAGCTGTTCTACTTTACTTTTTCAAATGTACTATAATTATTGGTATCTCTGCTCTGTACACTGCTTTCCCTTCAACTCTTTAGTAACACAGACAAGTGCTCTTGTCCTAGTCAACCTTTGTTTATGAAACACTATGGTTTTCTGAATAGTTTTTAAATTTTCAAAATATTCACTTCATGTTATAAAGTCACATAGATTCTGCGGGAAATATACAATGTTTGGCATATAGGATAGTTTAACTTCTGTAAACTTCTTCTTTGCCTTAACTAGTCAATCTTCCCCCCTTCCCACAAACTCTTACTAACCAGCCATGCTTTTCCTGCCTACTATTTTTGCCTTTTCTACAGTGATGTGGGTAGAATTGGGAAGTATGCAATATTCTCAAACTAGCTGTCTTTATTTATTCATATGAACTTTAGGTTCACCCAGATCTTTTGGTATCTTCATATATCACTTGCTTTTATTGTTGCCTAGTATTCTCCGGTATAATTGTACTGTAGTTTTCTTACTTGTTAACTCATCACTTAAAAGACATCTTGCTTACTCCCATTCTTTGCAATTTAGGAGTAAAGTTGCTATAAACACCTATGTGAATATAAGCTTTCAAGTCAGTTAGGTAAAGATGTAGGGACACAATTGCTGGATCTTATGGTAAGAGTAACTTTGTGGAAAACAATCAGGTGGTATTCCAAAAAGGCTGGACCACTTGATTTCCCTTCAGCAATGATGCAGACTTCTATATCCTTGCTAGTGTTGTGTTTGGATTTTAACCATTCAAATAAGTAAATAAGGGTGCCTCACCTGGTATGTGATGTTGAGTCTTTTTTCAAAAGCATTTTTTCCATCTTGGCATCATGACTAGAGAAATGTCTATTTGGGCCTTTGGTGAATTTTGGTTGGTTTTTATTGGTATATATGACAATCCATATTTCTATTTTGAATTCCAAGCCTATACTACTTGTGTATACTTTATGAATATTCATCTGAGTTTGTCACTTTTAAGACTAATTCTCTTAATAATGTCTTTTCTTTTTGGAGTCTTTTTTTATTGGATATTTTATTTATTTACATTTCAAATGTTATCCCCTTTCTTGGTTTCCTCTCTGGAAACCTCTTATCTCATTCTCCCACCCCCTGCTTCTATGAGGGTGCTCCCCCACCCACCTATTCACTGCCTCCTCCCTGCCCTGGCATTCCCCTACTTTGGGGAATGGAGCCTTCACAAGACTAAGGACATCTCCTCCCATTGATGCCCGTCAAGGCCATCATGCCCATCATGGCTGGAGCCATGGGTCCTTCCATGTGTACTCTTTGGTTGGTGGTTTAGTCCCTGGGAGCTCTGGGGAGGGGGTCTGGTTGGTTGATATTGTTGCTCTTCCTATGGGACTGTAAACCACTTCAGCTCCTTCAGGCATTTCTCAAACTCCTCCACTTTGGTCTTCTTTCTTCTTGAGCTTCATGTGGTCTGTGAATTGTATCTTGGGTGTTCTTTTGGGCTAATATCCACTTATCAGTGAGTGCATACTATGTGTGTTCTTTTGTGACTGCGTTACCTCGCTCAGGATGGTATTTTCTAATTCCATCCATTTCCCTAAGAATTTCATGAAGTCAATGTTTTTAATAGCTGAGTAGTATTCCATTGTGTAAATGTACCACATTTTCTGTACCCATTCCTCTGTTGAGGGACATCTGGGTTGTTTCCAGCTTCTGGCTATTATAAATATGGTTGCTATGAACATAGTGAAGCATGTGTCTTTGTTATACATTGGAGCATCTTTTGGGTATATGCCCAGGAGTGGAATAGCTGGGTCCTCAGGTAATACTATGTCCAATTTTCTGAGGAACCACCAGACTGATTTCCAGAGTTATTGTACCAGCTTGCAATCCCACCAACAATGGAGGAGTGTTCCTCTTTCTCCACATCCTCACCAGCGTCTGCTGTCACCTGAGTTTTTGAACTTATGTCTTTTATAAAGCAGATTTAAATTTTAATAAAATCCTCTTATTTTTTCTTTAAGAAACTTTTCATTGGCCTTATTTAGAGTGTGTATTTGTGGGTGTGTAAACATGCACACATATGTGCCACATCATATTCATGGAAGTCAGAGGACAACTCTACCAGTCATTTTTTTTCTACCATTGAAGTACCAGGACATGAACTCAGGATGTCAGGCCTCCTGGCAAGGGCCTTTACTCACTAAGCCAACTCAACAATCTGTGGTTTTGTTTTGTTTTCTTTTTTCTTCTTTTCATTTTTTTATGAATCTTGGCTTTGGTACTTTATCAAAAAGTTTCATGCTGATTTTTTCTGAAAAGTATTTGTTGCATGTTTTGTTCATACTTATGCAAATAGTTATCCAGTGTTGAGATGAAAAGACTATAAGCTACCTTTTTGGCATTTGAAGTGACTTTGGGTTTCTATCAGAGATCAAATGACTATTTGCGAAAATAGTTAGGCTCTCTTTATTTGGACTTCTCTATTTTACTGATCTATGTCTTTTGAGCAATTATCAGTAGTTGATCATTATATCTTTATATTGAATCTTGAGATTGGATAGTATTGACCTACTAACCTAGATCCTTTTCAACATTATATTGAGTATTCAGTCTTTGCTTTTTCATATGTAAAGCTTTTAATATATCTCCCCAAATTTGTATGTTGGAACCTTAATTCCAATGCAATATTGTTGGGAGACCAGGCAAAACAGGTGGTATTTAAGTCACAGAGTCAACTACCATAAATTCTACCATTAGAAAAAGAAGTCCAGGGAGTTCATTTGCTCTCTTATGTCCTTGTTCTTCTATCTACTGCATTGACAGTGGGGTAAGAGGCTCCTCACCAGTTTCTGCTGCCTCTGCCTTAAACTAAGAAATAAATGCCTTAATCTTTATAAATAATATAGTCTCATATATCCTGTTATGCCAACACAAAGTGGACTAAGTCTCTTTATAAACTGAAGCATATATACCTAGATAACTACAATTTATGTGCAGAGAACATAATTTGGATTGTGTTGAATGGATGTATGAACAGAGAAGAATTTATATCTTAAAATATTGTGTTTTAGTCTGTAAATATTCAGTCTCCTTCCTACATATAGGTCTCCTTTGGTTTCTTTCATTGGAATTCTATAGTTTTCTACATGTGGATATATATCTATTTCACTAGATTTATACTTTGAAATTGCAGTCTTCTCTCCCCCCCCCTCATAGTGTGTGTTGACATGTGTGCAGGGACAAATGTATGTGCATGCATATAATGGATATAGGTTGAAGCTGGGTGTCTTCACCCTGTCACTAATTCAGCAAATCTGACTAGCAAGCTTATTCTGGAGGATCCCCTGTCTCTACTTTTCTTGCTTGCCCTGGGATTCCAGCCACTAGCATCTGGCATTCATATGGGCACTAGTATATTCACACTTGTATAACGAGTACTTTACCTGATGAGCCACCTGCCACCACTATGCTGTATGATTTTTTGGTTGTTGTTAATTTTAAATTACAATTGTCTGTTGATAGCTTCTATTCATTTTATTTACTTCCAATTTTTTTTCCATTTCATTAGAGATTTCTTCTTTGGCTTAAATGTCAGTTACAGGTAGTGTCAAATGTATAAACATTTTAGGATTTTCAACTATCTTTCTGTTATTGATTTTTATGTTGATGCAGTTTGGGTCGGACAGCACTCTTTGTATGGTTGCTATTGTTTTAGACATGTCAGAGTGTGTCTTGAGTGCTAGAACAGAACTTGCTCTGTCATAACGAGTTTCCCATGAGACCTTAAGAACAATGTTTATTCTTTGGCTGGAGAAGGACTTTCATAAATGTCAGTGAGCTTAAGTTAACATGGTGCTGTTGTTTGGTTGAACTCTATCCTTACTGATTTTCTGCCTGCTTGATTTAACAATGACTGTAAAAAGGGTGTGGGCACTCTTGCTGAAACAGTGGATTTGTCTTCTTTCCTTGTTGCATCAGAGTTTTCCTCTCATATTTTGACACATAAGCACATATCCTCAACGATTTCTGTGTGTTCTGGGAGAGCTGACCTTTCATTGTCCGTAATGTCAGTAATAACTTTCCTTTTACCGAAGCCCCTCTTTGTCTAAGATTAATACAGCTCCTCCCACTTTTTTATATTTTTCTGAACAATACTATTTGTTTAGAAGAATCCTTTGTGTTATTTTAAAAATTAAAGTAAGTTTGTTATAGAGCATATGTAGTTTAAAGCTAGTTTTTGTTTTTTGTTTGTTTTCATGCTCCATTCATTAATAGTTAGGATGATATCTGCTATGTTTGTATTTGTTATTCTTTGTATTCTTATTTGCTTCTTTTATTTTCCTCTATCATTTTCCTTCTCTGAGTATAATTGAATATTTTATATGATTTATTTTCTTTTTTCTCTGAACATAGAAGCTACACAAATCATATTTTAGTATTTGCCTTTAAGTTTAAAATATACATTTATACTGATTCAGTATAAATATGCAATTAAACACCACCATAATGCCTCACAAGTAACTAAAGGATCTTTTCACAGTGTATTGTCAATTCTTCCTTCTAACCATCATGGAATTTACGTCTCTACTCATTCCATGCATTTGAGTCACTCAGTACAGTGTTGTGACCGGTACTTGTAAGAATCATCAAGTAGATTCACCAAGAGCAAGAAAAAACAAACTTTGAGTATACTTCTCTTCTTTTCTCTATGTAGGCCCAGGTATCTGATGTATAACATTCTTTTTTTTTTTTTCCCCAGAAGAACTTCTTCTCACACTTTATTTTAAACTATTTGTGGCTACAAGAATCAAACCCAGAGCACTTACAAATGCCAGGCAAGTGATCTACAAAGCCAGCGCTGTGGCCCTCGCTTCTCCTTGCAATTTATATATTGCTGTTTTCTAGCCATGAATCCTCTTCCTCTTTGTTGATTGCAAATGTCTTCATTTTTCATACTTTATATACCTCTGTGGGATAATGAACTCCAGGTTTGTCATTCTTTCATTTTTGATACTTTTAATACATTCTATTCTTTTCCTGCTTACGTGGTCTGTGAGGAAAAGTCTGTAGCAAATTTCGTATCATTTTTTTCCTTTGTAAGTAAGATGTTTTCATTACACCACTGACCTTTAGAATCTTCTTTGGTTTTCTACCATAAGAATATCTGTCCATGTGAACTTTTTGATATGTATATTTTATGATTGTGTTTGATCTTCCTAGCTCTTTAGTTTGTTGTTTATCAATATTTTTAAAGTAATAAGTCATTATTAACTCAAATAAGTTTTCATTTTTGGTATTCTGGTTAACCATGTTTACACTTTTGGAAACTATTCATTGTCTCTTATCATTCTGGTCTATTTCTATAAAATTATTTTAGTTTGATTTTAGTCTGACAACTTCTATTAACATATCTTTCAGTTCATTCCTCTTGTCCTCAGCTGCCCAGTCTACCAATGATCCCATCACGACCTTCTTCCGTTTCTCTCATTGTTGTTGGTTTGTTTTTACTATTTTTTAGATCTTTCTTCTGCTATGCCCATCTGCTCCTGCATTGTCTCTACTTTTTTATTAAAATCTTTAGTACAGTAACTAGTCACACATATTTAAGTTATGTGTTTGCCTGATAGTTCCAGTTCTGGATGGTATCTGAATCTGGTGGTGATGCTTTTCCCCTCCTAACTATATTTTAACTTGCCCTTTTGGGCTTGTGCAATTTTTTATTTTTTTTTAATTGTAAGCCAGATAAAATATGTCGGGAAATTTGACTGTGAACCTTTGCATTTACCTCTCTCTCTTCATAAGCCAAGTTAAAAGTTTGCTTACGACATCATTTTTTTTTTTTTTTGATAAACCTGTTTAAAAAGCTAATCTATTTTCAGTTTTTTCTTTGTTGTAAACATGGAAACAATAGTCCCTCTTTGCCCAGAGATCCTTCTAATACACTAGTATGGTGTCTAACGTTAGCAAGTGTTTACTGAAACACAACTTTAAAGTAATATGTGATTATGTTCATTTTTTTTTTTACAACTTCTAACAGTGTAGGCACAGAGACTAAGATGTGAACATCACCAATCAGCCGTAGTTTCCCCTCCCAAATGTTGTCTTATTTTTTAAAATATGACTCTAATAGAGGTCTATAGCATTATGTGCATGCTTATCTGAATTCTTACACTTTCAATTGAGAAATGTCTGTTATGTGCTTATTAATTATTAGTGTTATTCCAGATACTTGGAGTGTGGCAGCAGACAAAACAAAGAAGCTGACTTGGCACCTTATCTATATAGATAATAATGACAAGTAAATGAGAATAAAACACATAACAAAAAGTTAGAAGGTTAATGACAAACAAGACTGGAGTGGTCAGGAAAACCTTTATTCTTTTCATTCTTTCATTCTTTTATACTTTCTTTCTTCATTTCTTTTCATTTGTTCAAGTCTTATATATCAGTATATCCCTGTAGTGTAAATATTACTGAGTTTAGCTTAACTCTACTGAAATATACTTCCTAGATATTGTTCAAGTATTATGGTACACTTACTATTTGTTTTTTTTCCTATTCAACAGCCCATCATGTGTCAGAACTCTTCTATATGCTGAAGAATGAGAGATGGCACTATATGCCTGGGAGTAGTGGTAGATGTGAACATTTAGATAATTTCAGATTGACATCACCTGATATTGGTCTGTTCTAAGATACTCAGGTATTGATTGCAGTGGTTCTTTTCTTGCAGCCTTCCATTAATGCTGTGTGAGTGTCAATCACCTCTGAGGTTACCTCTTCTTTTCTTCCTAAAGCTGAAACAAAAAGAAAATTTCAGTGTGTCCATGGAGTGTAAAAGCAGACACGCACCTAGGTTGTTTCTAATCTAAATAAAGATAATATGTACCCCACCAAAGGATGAAACAATCCTACTCAGTACTGCCATTTGTTCTGGGCATTAATGCTCTTTATTTTCTGTAGTCTGTACCGGCTGTTTCTCTTGTCTTACAGATAGCTTTGCTGAGAGTTTTCTTGAAAACAGGACTCTTAAAGGAACTTTAATTTCACACTTAAGACCAATTTGGGTGAGTATTTTGGGAGATTAGATTGTTTTAGTCACAGCAGCATGTAGCATTAAACAAGGAGGGAGGCAGACTCACCCCATCTGAAATAAAACATTCTGAAAAGAACATTAAATAAACAGAACACATGTGCTATTATTTCCCAAATGCTACTGTCTGTTTTGAATAAGAAAAATTGCAACTTTTAAAAGCACGAGAGTCAAAAATGTTGCCAAATATCTTGGAAAATGACTGAAGAATTGACAATGGCACTTGGCATTCTCTAGTCTGAATGTGATCACAAAATCAGAGGGTAGGCAGAAATGAAGAAGGCATTTCACCAAAGAAAGTTTACATAGAGTAAATAATAGAGTCAAGGAAAATAAAATTAACTATTCTGGAAATAAAAATGTAAAGCAGATGACATCACTACATATCACAATGTAGCTACATCATAATATATGTATGTGTATGTATATGATGTATATGTATGTGTATATGAATGTGTACATGTATATGAATGTGTTTGTGCATGTGCATGTGCGTACACATATCTATATGTATATATGTTTGTATGTAATGAAACTCCATGTATGCAAAGATTTGGAAACCATAGATCACTAATTTTACCAGTATACAAAACAATACAGATACCTTTGTTCTCACTCAAATGTGAAGTTTCTTAAATATACTGTATAACTTATCATGTGGTGCAGAAATTGCACCCCTAGGCATTTATCTCAGTGAAATAAAAATGTTTATATAAAACCCAAATACTAGTGATTATTGTAGCTTTTTTTCTGTAACAATCCAAACTGTAAATGATTCAGATAGTGAACAATAAATAAACAGCAGTATTCATGCCACAAAATACCTCTCAACAATAGAAACGTTTTGTACTTAACTCCACCATTGTCAGAATCCTGACACCATTATGGAATCAACTCTCTTTTTCTCTAACCTTCTAAAATGTTAAGTACACACTATTTTATAATGTTGGTGTTTTCTATTATATGTTCTAAATCCCCAATTGAAATATGCTCTTCTTGAGCTGACACATGGAGTTTCAGGTGACACAGAGCACCGAGACCATGAGAAATGTTCAAGGCATGTTTCAGCAAATCATTGGACTATTTCTTCCAGCAGCACTTCTCAGTGTCTTGGTCTGAACAATCTGTAATTACAACAGGTCACACTCAGCTCATAGAACTTCTTCACAGTCCTATAGCACCTGACTCCTTAAATTCTTTTTCTTGTCTTCAGTGACACACTGCTATTTTGATTCCTCTCTTTTATATTTTTTATCATTTATTATCTACTGCTAAATAGAAACATTACTTAATTTATTTTATCTAATGCTGGGGAAATGGCTTAGTTGATAAAGTGTCATCTAAACAGGGAGACTCAAGTTAGATCACCAGCATCTAGGTAAAAAGATGGGCATGGTGGTAATTACATATAAATATCATACATGTAATAATTACATATTAACCCAATGCTGGGTCAGGGTTGGGACAGAACTATACCTGTGGTTTGCTTGACAGTTAGTTGAGGCAATCAATGAGCTCAAAATTCAGTCAGAGATCCCGACACAAACTATAAGGTGGCAATGACAGAGGAAGACACCAATATTGACCTCTGTCCTCCACACATATGCACATACATCACACACATACATGTACACATACAAACACATATGCATCACACATCTTAAGTACATAAATAAATGTTTTATAAGCCTACTTCTTTTCTTCACTTTCATTATCATAGTTTGACCCTTAAAAGAACTTTTAGATAGTTCCTAATTTTTAGCCAGACTTAATTTGATGAACAAAGCTATCTTGATGTGTCTGTGGCTCTTCAAAAAAGAAAAGTATTTTCCAAGTACAGCACATTGTTTTTTTATCATATAGTATTCTTATTTTGGATTATGTTTTATAAGTATCTCACCAGTGCTAATAACATACTCTGTGTGATCAGTCTTGATTATGACCAAGAAAACTTTAGAAATTTGCCCAAGGAAGGTAGCACACTCTTTTCTGTACTGGAAAGGACCTCTCCCCTGATAGCTTCATCTCTAATCTCTGTATATTATGTTGGCTTGCCTGTTTAGTAACTGTCAGTGTGTATTGTGCACAAAGGTGTGGGCTGACAGAGGTTGACTGGACTAGACATCTTTTATTCTCTGATCTCAGGTTGTTATCCCATTTGTTATTTCCTGAAGAGCTTGCTTAAACATTCAGACACAACCATGTGGGACAAGCTTTGGCCAGTAGAGAATGAGAGATTGGGACCTTAGGTATAAGTCTCACCAACTTGACCCATCAAATGGATATATCTCAAATCTGTCCTCTATGGAATCTTCGGCACACTGGATCAACCCTCAGTTTTTTTCAGCCATAATTCCCTCAGCAACACTTCCTGGAACTGGCATTTCCATTTTCATCTCTCAGTCTTCTTACAATTCAGTTAAAGTTTCTTTTACAAACAGACTACATGACACTTTTCTTTTCTCAGACTTCAGCATTTTAAGGCAAGACAAGACTAAAAGTCAGTACCTGAAATGCCAGGGTAAGTAACTTGAATTTCATTCACAGAAAATGAAAAGTCACTGAAAATTTAGTAGCTGTAAGTTAGCAGGATCACTGTATTTCAGGGTTTAAGAAAATTGTGTAACAGCTCTTACTAGTTAGGGGTAGTGTAAAACCAAAGCATTGGATTTAAGGCTGAGGACTATACTAGAATATTGTATCCAACTTGAAATGATCTGATAGTTTGTGCGTTTGGGTGGTTGGAGGGATGGTCAATGAGATGAAGGTACAAATTTATATCTGGGTCTTAGAGGTTATGTTCTCACCCTACTTTCCCAGGTTCACATGTTGATGTCATACCCTTTAGTATTTTGGAATGTGACTTTATTTGGGAATAGGGTCACTGACAGTGTATTTATTTAAAATTACATTATTATTGGAGTAGGGCCGGCTCCTAATTCAGTATGATCGTTTTCCTAGAAAAAATAATGGACATACATAGACAATGGCTGAGTCTCACAGGAAGTTCAACAGAGCTTAGTGTGGTGTTGCTTCCAATCTACTGCCACCTTGATTTTCAGCTTCTAATCTCATAACCTTTAAGACAGCATACTCCACATTTATGCCATCCAGTCCACAATAGTCTGCTATGACAGCCCCAGGAAGCTAACATGCTAAAATGGGTAAGGAGACATCATTAATACAAGAAGCCAAGAGGGGAAGCCTACTGAGGCGAGGAGGAAACATGGAAAGAGAAAGTACATCAAGAGATTGGCATATCTGGCTCATTGAAAGGGATATATAAGAGGCATGAGTGCAAATTGGAATGTTTGTGTGAGAGGGTGAGAAACATGGTCCCCATTAATTGACCTGGAAAGCAGAGCCTTATGTGAATAGGAACGAACTCATCTTCTGCATGTAACTAATGAGTCTATGCTTGAAAAGCATGCTCTCTCTCTCTCTCTCTCTCTCTCTAAAGCCTTAGGTGCAGAGAGGAACCAATTAGGCAAATTGAGTGAAATTCAGATAAGGAATTTATGAGAATGGAAGACTGGCTTTGAGGAAAGATGAAAGGAAAGAAATGTACTTAGCTAGACTAAGTGATGATTAAGTGGAATTTGACGATAGGGGACACATGTTTTAAAGAGGAAGCATCAAAGAAGAAACAAAGTGACACAAAGGGAAAGATACACATGCAATACCAATTTTAGTAACAGTTTTATTTTTTATAAACAGAAAAATACATTAGTAATGTGCCCCTAAGAAAGTATTTCTAACAAGATACCAAATGCAGAAGTCACAAAATGAATAAATTAGATTACAAATACTTTAAAGTTTGAAAGAAATTTTAAGTATACATTAAAAGCAAACAAATAAAAATGAGAAAAAGTGTATCTATGTCTGGTATACAGATAATAGATAGCATTTATGATGTAATCTTATGACTAAAAACTTTAGTATATTTAATTTTAAGTTAGGAAATTTAGATAAAATGATAATATGTTAAGGTAAACAAAGAGTTGAAAAGATGCTTCAAGTAACTTCTCAAATCATGTAAATTTCAAACCATATTTTTTGTTTTAAGAATTGCATTGGCGAGCACACAGAAAAACTGGTACTCTCATACTTTAGTGAGGGCGTTAAATATATATAGCTTCTTTCGATATAATTTCAAAATTATTTTTAAAAATTTAAATGTGCTTGTGCTTTATTTTGTCCAATCAACGTGTAGGAAATTGTTCTACAGAACCTTTCAGAAATCCATGGAGGAATACATAGCATGATGCTTTTCTGAGTAATTGTTTGGGCTGGGGAAAATTAGAAACAACCTAAGTGCCACCATTAGTAATGTTTAAGGATGAATAGAAAACAATGGAGGATGCAGGATGGTAACTGCAGCTGTGAACAGGATGAAGTCAGTGTAATGATGAGGCTGTTTTCTGTATGAATGTTACAAGCTAGAAAGACATTTGTGACATATTTTAAAGTGTAGAAAGTTATAAGTGAAGTACTGGTAAGAAGCAAATAGATATGGAAATCATTGTTGAAAAGCCTTACTAATATTTACTATAGGTAGGTGAGAGTGTGAATAACTTTTATATCATTTTAAATATATGAGTCATTTGAGTGTGAATGCATTCATTTTATGACCATAGCATCTCATAAAAAAAAATTAAAGAAATCCAAGTTAAGAGAGAGAAAATCCAATAGACCTTTGAGTGGTGAGAGAATAAGAGAACCATCTGGAAGACACTTCGTGTGTGAGATGTCTACATGTCAACGTCCTTATAAAATAGCATATTTTTTTTTTTTTTCAAAATCAGTAAATTCAAGATGAAATTTTAGCTTGGTAAATCCATTCTAATATATCTTTAAAAGTGATGGATTTAAGTTTAGAGTTTTATTGAAAACTTTCTGATGCAAAGTATCTTTTTATTTCTCCATGGTGCAAGCTTTAGTTAGATGATGTAAAGATGGATGAGGGAGGAGAATCATTCTAGGGAGCGTGACAAATGATGGGTGTATTCATACTAATAAAGCATTGGTTCCTTTCTAATTTCATTACTGGTGCTAGGTGTCTCAGTTAAGGTTTCTATAGCTTCAGTGAAACCCCATGACCAAAAGGCAAGTTGGGGAGGAAGAGTTTATTCAGCTTGTACTTCCGCAGCACTGTTCATAACTGAAGGAAGTCAGGACAGGAAATAGAACAGGTAGGACCTTGGAGGCAGGAGCTAATACAGAGGCCATAGAGGGGTGCTGCTTATTGGCTTGCTTCCCATGGGTTACTCAGCCTGCTTTTTTATGGAACCTAGGACCACCAGCCCTTGGATGTCACTACCTACCATGGGCTGGACCTTCCCTTGATGGACACTAATTGAGAACATGTCCTACAGCTGGATTTCATGGAGGCATTTTCTTAATAAAGACTCCCTCTAGCTTGTTTCAAGTTGGTTCAAAGCCAGCAAGTACACTAGATGATATAATATTTCATTATATTGGGGTAAAAAAGATCAATAACAAATATAAAAGACATTTCCAGGTATGATTGTTCCTTGTTCCATGAAAAAATAAATATCAAGGTATTTCAGCCTATAAGACATTATATCTTGGAGGAAAGAGCCATATTATATGTGGATTAGCTATTGTCTAAGCGGATTCAGCACTTGGCTCCTCCCCTTGACTCTGGCTGAACTGCCCTGTTTTCCTGGTTTCAGGTATGAACAGGAGGCCAAGATTTACACCCACACAGCAACTCACTCTCCTGGGCACAGCAGTTACTTATGAGTTGAGATCGTTGGTATCTATCTTAGATTCAGTCCTACCAAAAGACCATGACATAAAGAGTGATGTGAAAGTGGTTTATTAGGAAATGTGACCTCCAAAAAAGATGTAGATGGAAGGTGAGGAGAAGGTGAGACAATTTGATTGAGAGGAGAGTCATGCAAAGGTTTAGTGTGAGGGATTATCCTGGAAAGGGAATCTTGATGGGACTTTCCCACCCACCCAGGGTTCAAATGCTCACTGGCTATACTTTATTGAAGCAGCAGGATTTCAAGTGAAATCAGAAAAAAGAAAAACATGGGATGGGGCTAAAAAGAGAGCTTTTATGCTTTTAATGCCAATCTCCCAGAGGAGTCCCACAGGATACATTTAATTTTTATAGTCTAGGAATTGTAACAAATTATGAATATTGCCAAACAAGAAATAGAGGTACAAGCCAAACAAGCCCAATAGAGGTACAGGGTTCAGTGATTTTTTTTTTTTTTTAAAGCCTGAGGCAGGCCATATCATTAGTCTCTGCCCAGAACATACCCAAATTTCAAGTACCCTAAGGAAAGCAGGTATTCAGCATCAAATGTATGATTTGAGCTATTGGATTAGATGTAGTGGCTTTTATCAGAGAATGATGGAGAATCTGCTGCTGTCCACATCCTCAAATGCAACCTAGGGTCAACCAACCTTGAATACTCCTCCCTACGGCTTGCTATTTTGTCCAGCTATGTTGATCCTTTGCTGAATAGATAGGTTGGGCACATTCCCATAGGAAAGTCCTGAATGCAGTGCAGGCTACAGTTCACTTTTCAACAAGGCAGCTAAGAGTTTATTTCCATACCTGTCTGTCATTGTTTAAAGGACACCTGCCAGGAACAGATTTCCAGGCACTTTTGGACACTTCAAGTCCTTCAACAAAGCAATGGAGGTGCTGATTGCAGTAAGTGACAGCTCACGCTGAGACGCAAGCCTAGAAGATGGACCTGGGCCTGAGGGGATGTAGGTAAAAGACTGACAGCATCTGTTACCCTTACCCACCTTGGAATGGTGTATCCTCAAGCAAAAATAGAGAAGACCCTTTCTTGAGATGATAGGTGTGAGGCAGTGTGAGCCTCAAGCTGTGTGGAGTAATGTGTGGAGGACTTTTCCATGGTGGCTGAGGATGATATCTGCACACAAAGGAAAGTCAGCCGAAGGCAGGCTTCAGTAAACCACACACAAATACTACCTGTCAGTTCTTCAGGTTTT
This sequence comes from Rhynchomys soricoides, assembly GCA_019843965.1. Lineage (NCBI taxonomy): Eukaryota > Metazoa > Chordata > Mammalia > Rodentia > Muridae > Rhynchomys > Rhynchomys soricoides. The sequence goes on along the minus strand of JADRCH010000149.1, from coordinate 5,583,900 downwards.
TCTTGAAGCCACAAGTCCAGCCACCTCTCCTTTGCTTTTAGTTACCATGAATGTCCCCTTTCCTCTCTGTGTATTTTGCATCTGCTGGTTTAATTTAGCTTCGTGACTTGCAACTACTTGACAGAGGCCTTGACTCTGTAAAATAGACTGTTTGAAATGTAATAAACCTACTAGACCATTGGAACCTGAGGTAGAGACATTTGAAGGTAAATTTTATTTCCCTTTGAAGGTAGGAAAAGGAGTTCATAAGTTTGGTCTGTCTCTTTTCTAACAGAGATTTTGACAAACTACAACCAGATGCCCCATTCCCACCCATATCACTAGCCACCTCTTTCACTTTATCTCTATAAGATCTATTTACATTTTAAAATTAATTAGGAATTAGGAAGTTCAAATTTTAGTGTTCTTAAATATACCTTTTAGTTTTATGAATAAAATATATATGGAAGACTGTTTTCTCTTTTGTCTCCACACCTACGCAATACCCTTGATTGTGTCTTTTGACCAACAGAGCCTGAGATATTTATAATCATGACTTTTTACAAAAATATTTACCAATCTCCATCATTTTAAAAAATAAAAGAATAAAATAGATATCTAAGGAGAATAACTGTCTTATTATTATAATTTTTAACAATCGTGTATAATTTTACATGTAAACCATCTATAAAACATTTTAAAATTCCCTCTGGGTAGATATATATAGGTTGTTGAATGGAAAAAACATGATGGTGTGCAATAGAAGCATCTCTCTTGGATTGTCTTAAGGAGAACCTCTTGTCCACATGCAGTAGAAGAATGGGCCTAAGTTACTGAAAACCATGCTTACAATGATTCACTTTCTGTTCAGTCTCTACTGGGAGATGCTCTTTGAGGTCCACAATGAGAAAGAACTCTAGAGTAGGACCTTCCTTGACATAGGACTTTATTATACAGAAACCTTATGTTAAAGAATTTATTGACTCTTAAATTCAAGTTTCTAATTGAGGATTATGGAGTTCGTTCAACACATATCTATGAAGCACAACTAATGCTCCTATTACTCTACTTGGACACAACTGCAGGTAAATAGAGAGAGAAAGCCTGTCCTTGTGATGTCATCAATTTGCCCAATAGCATTTACCCATATATCTTCCCTGTCTCTAGCAAGTCTTTGCATCCAGCACAGACTGTGTTCAGTCTCTAGTGCATACAATGTTCATTCCCATAAGAAATGATTCATCAAATAAACACACTATGAAGTTGGAATCAGCATGGTAAAGGAAGATACAGTGAAAATGAGCATTTCTTGGCCAATGGGATGCAGAAACCCTTATAAAATCACTGATTATTGCCAGTGGTAGTTGATTGTTAGTACCTACGTGGACTAGACAAAGCATTTCACCTAAAAAGGAAAGGCCACAAACCTGAGACACAGAGCTGTAGTACGGATTAGAGAAGTACTATATTCACAAGGGCAGTGAGGACCCACATTGAAGAATCATAAAAGAAAACAGATTAGGCTAAGGGCACATGCAGAAACCTTGAATGTCCTTAGCAAAGCACATACCTAAATGTCATAATTATTCAACTTGAGTAGTGGCTTGAAGAATGGATTTGAGTTGTTTGAATGCTTGAGTAGGTTGGCTTTGGATGATCGTGTTGAGTGGAGCTATAGAGTCCATATAGCAGTGGGTTGGTGTCCCCATCCCTACACTGGGGGGCCCTGTCTATCTTCTGGAAGTGGTCTCTTCAGGTTCTATATGCCCACTTGGGCATTTTGGCTAAAGTCACTCGCATTAAGTCCTGGGAGCCTCCCCAATCCCAAGTCCCTGAGACTTCCTAGAGATTCCACCTACTCACAGCAGCTGCATAGTTCCACTCATTTTTCTGCCCCTCTGGGCCTCTCTCCTGTCTCTCCCCATATCTCATCCTTCCCTCCTGTTTCTGTCCTCTTCCCCTCTTCCACCCAAGTCCCTCCCTCTTTCTGCCTCCCATGATTATTTTGTTGCCTCTTCTAAGTGGGATTTAAACATCCTTACTTCCTTCTTGTTTAACTTCTTTAAGTCTATGGGGTGTGTCATGGGTATTCTGAGGGACAGAGATACCAACCCACCTACAAAACTTTCTACCCAAAATAATTCCTGGCTAAAGAAATGCAGCAACAAAAATAGAGCAGAGACTAAAGGAATGGCCGACCAGTGACTAGACCAACTTGAGATTCATCCTATGAGCGGGCACCAATCCCTGACACTATTACTGACTGATAGTATGTTGTGCTTGCAGACAGGAGCCTAGCATGGCTGTCCTCTGAGAGGCTCTAGCTAACAGATGACTGAGACTGATGCAGATATGTTGGCCGCTTGCCAGCAGGTCCAGGAGCAAGGAGAGAACCCGGTCCAGCCGGTCCGTCTGGGACTGAGAAGGATGGTGAGTGTCAATGGCCCAAAAAAAACCACACCAGGCCAGGGTCCTGTCGAAGCAGGAACTCAACTTTATTGTATCAACCCCTCGCTTATATAGAGAAGGCAAAGGGGGTGGGCACTTAGGTATAGGAAGAGATGATGTAGGAGGCAGGGAAGGGTAAGGGGTAACTGACAGGGCCAATAGCAAAGCTCTACATCAGCAATGGCAGGGCAGAGGGAGGGCCAAACAGGTATTGCTGAGTCACCCCTATACAGAAGTGACTGAGACAGGTCTCAGAACTCCAGTCAGGCTTGGATTTGTCCTCAAGGCCCAAACCAGGGCCAAAATGGGGCCCAACACTACCACTGCCCAGGACCCCACCCTCTTGCCCTCGGGACATCAGGAAGGGGAGAACATACCCAGCACTGCACCTTAGGGGTCTGGTTTAGGCTGCACCCTATGGCTGAGCCCCAGAGAGCCACCGCAGTCCAACAGGGTGCCTAGTGCAGGAGGGCCGATGGAAAGTCAGCAAGGAATCGGGGCCTCTGCCGTCAAAGGCTCTCTCGCTGTTGAGGTTGCAGCTGTGAACCTGGGGCCCTTGTACATCCAGGCCCACCTGGGCCCTCACTTTCCTTCCCCTATGGCCTGGGTTGCTCCAGGCCACGCTCAGCTCTCCCTGTCTGTGAGCTGGAGAGGTGCACCCTGTGACCATCAGCATTCCTCATGGAGCAAGGGCTGCTGGCCACACCAAGACCATGGGTGGAGGGGGTCTCCCTGGTTGTGGGAGGGGACAGCACCTCATCCAGCCGCTGTGCACGCCCAGCCCCACCCAGCTACTCCCTCCTACTCACCTGCCCAAAGGGCATTGGTCGCCTGAGAGCTGGGGTGCAGGCCACCTGCCAATCACTGTCAGGGGAGGAGGCTTGGGATAGACCCAACTCAGATACCCAAAGCCAAGCATTGGATGGAGGTTCCGGACCCCTATGGAAAAGTTAGTGGAATGACTGAAGGAACTGAAGGGGATGGCAACTCCACAGGAAGACCAATAGTGTCAACTAACCTGGGCCCCTGGAAGCTCCTGTAGACTGAGCCACCAACCAAAAAACATACACGGGCTGATCTGCCCCTAGCACACATGTGCTGCCTTGTCTAGCCTTGGTAAGTGGGTAGGAGAAGATGTGATTAATTCTATAGAGACTTGATGCCACAGGGTGTGAGGATACCCGGTGGGGGGAACTCTCTCAGAGGAAAAAAGGAGGGGGAAGAACTCTGCAAGGGGGGATCTGGGAGGAGGGGCAGCATTTGAGATGTAAATAAATAAAATAATTAATTTTAAAAAAAAAGAATGCCTTTGTTAGTCAGCATTTTGTAGAGAATCAGAGCCAACAGGAAATATATAAGAAGGCAGATAAATAGATAGATAGATGAGCTAGACAAACATTTTGTAGTATTGGCTTATCAGATTATCATTTCTGAGAAGTGCCATGATTTTCTGTCTATAAAGAAGAAACTACATATCAAATGGAAGAACTCTAGTCTCATTTCAAAGTTCTGAGAACCAGGGGAGCCAATCCTAAGTCCTAGGGCCAAGAACAAGGAGTACCTGTGTCTAATGACAGGGGAAGATGGGTACTGAGGGACAGGAGAGAGAAAGTCCACCTTCCTCCATCGTATAGCTTATTTAGAACCTCAACAGACTGAATGGTAAGTGTAGTCTTGTTTATTCAGTCTACTAATGAAAATACTAATCTCTTAAAAACCATTTTCACAGGCATATCTTACAACAGTGTTTTACCAACTATTATCTCTACCAAGTAACAAGTAATGCATGCGCACAAACACACACACACACACACACACACACACACACACACACACATGAATAGTCATTATAATGTTCGAAGAGGGAGAAGATAGTTAAGTAAAATTAACTAAAAATTAACTAAATTTTGAGAACACACAGACACTAAAATATTGGCTACCTGTTATCCAAGTAAGTATGTTCTGTAGCCAATTTCAATATTTGACTTTTGGTAGTAGAGTCTGAATGAACATCATAGGGGGTTGTGACTGACAGTTAGAGGTGAGGTGATGATAAATGATCAAGATGATGGGCAGAAGCCTAAGTGTGTAGCTTTGACAGAAAACTCACAGTTTGCACAAGGATGGAGAAGAGCCAGACATGAAGACAAAGGATCCTTCACCAGGGTTATAGAGCTAACAAGAACTGTGTGATGGAACCAAGGGAAGACTGAGCATGAAGGGGCTGGCGCTGAACAGGATTGATGCCAGACAGAAGGCAGAAGGAAAGCTGAGCAGAGGGAAGGCCTGATGAACTGAGGTTTCTGGGGACAGGTGAGAAAAAATTTGTTGAACATAAAAGGGGCAGGATGGACTTAGGGAGCTGCTCAACCAGAATGTAGAGGTAATCACATGGGGCTGTGCTTTAAGGGTATGGTTCACAAAAGGTGAGAAATTGAGGTGTTTTGGTAAACCACAATCTTTATTCATATTTTAAAACAACGGGGACGTGAAAGATTCATCTGAGAGAATTTCACGTCCCAGTAATATTTTCTAGAACTTTCTCATCTTTTGTAGAAGATAAGCTGATGGTAGAAATGTGTCTTTTAAGCACTGCAAACTGAAATGTACAACTCCCTAAGTTGCCTTTCCATCGTTATTAACTTTACATTTTCCTTAGCATGTCATCTTTCTGTGCTGACAGGAAGACGATGGAAAAAAAAAACATGCTAATTGACTGAAATAAAAGTGGAATTTCTAAGGCTGCCTATCTACATCATTTCTCTGCCGGCTTTTCATGGGTAACAGAGTGTCTAATGTTCAGGGACAAGAGGCTTCAGACCACAGGGTGCCTGCCAGCTCTCCAGAGGGCAGAAACCCACATTTGCATGCATATGAATGAGGCCAGGAATAGGCTGAGAGATAAAAAAATGGAGCAGTTGCTAGAACTGTGCCCTGTGTAAAGGGACCTGGACTCCCACGATGGAGGGGGAACTTGGAAACTGGATCGGTAGAGGACATAATGGTGTTAGAAAGGAGCTATTCAGTGGCATGATATATTTTCCCAGCATGCTGTGCCAAGGCAGCGCGTTGCTTAATTGTGTGAAGTATGAGACCTAGTAACTCCTCTCACCTTCCAAAGATGCTTAGGTTTGCAGAAGGAAAATTTGGCATCCGTTTCCATTCATTTCAAAGGATGAAAGTAAAGGCCACTCTAGAGATGTATTGATCTTTGGAAAGGTCAGGTGAAGATTCATAGGTCAAGGTGTTACTTCTGAACAATTAAGATGAAATGTGAAGGGATGATCCATGGGAAAAATATAATAAAATGAAAACAAAGGAATATTCCATGTTTACAATCAAAAACATTTGTGACCTTTTAAAATGTAAAGCAGCATAGTATTGTATATGCTTATGTGTACACACACACACACACACACACACACATGTAGAACATTATCATTATTAACTTTAAAATAGAAGCCAATTTCATAAAATAAATTTAGTAAACTGTAAAAATTAGAAACATATTCATTTCACTGTGTAGACTTGGAATTAGAAAGGGAAAAGTATATCAAGAAATTTAAGGGGGAGAGCTCAACAACAGGAATGAAAAGAGTGAAGCAGTAGGTATATAAAGCAGAAAGTGGGAATGTAAAGTGAAAAATTAAGACAAAGTGAAGGAGAAAGAATGAAGAATGGCTATAGGAGAGGTTACCACTACTGACACTGAATATGTAGACCACAACTATATCCCCAGAGCACTGTAAAGAGCTAATAGGGCAGGTGAGCAAAGCAGTGGATGGGAGGAGATGGCATATCGAGCCATCTGAGATGAGCAAGATGTTTGGAGATCTTTTATATTTATTTTTACATTCTGTTCTTTGGGTAAGGGACTCAGACTGGATCCATACAGTGACCTTTTAAAATGAGAACAACCAGCTTAGAACAGTTCTTCAGAGTCTGAATTCTGTTGTTCATTTTTCAAGTGCACAGCAAATGTTTGAAATAAAAATGCTAGTTTCTTTGGGGGTCTTTGAAGTTCTGACATGTAAAAGAATGGCCGCATTTCAGAGAGTGACTCTAAAGTCCTCGTGACTCAGAATATTATTCTAAAAGTTGACTGCAATCGGTTCATTCTGTTGCTTTCCTTTTTGACCTGTCACTCTTTGTACATTCTGTGTATCTAAGTGAGAATGGACCCTAACTGGATCCAACCATCCATCCTCCTATCATCCCTGCATAGGCTTCCTATATAGTCTATAACCCTATGAGTACCTTGTTTGTATTATGCTGTAGGAAGGATGTTGTCTCTATCTTTGAATCACCTCCTGTGAAACAAACTAAATTCATTAGGATGGTGCATACTGACTCAATTGGGGCTTTCTCACTAAAAATGTGTGTACCTTAGACTACACAACTCCTGGTTCTGTCTAAAATGGTTACATGCTGACCACAAACTTCTGAAGAATTAAATAGCCATATGCCACATGTATGTAATTATATTTTTGCCATTTTAAAAACATCTAGATCACAGAAAGACCCTGCTCTCTCTTAGATGTCTCCCATAGGCATAACACGAATGTTCTTTTTATCTTTGCATAAGGCTGATCTAATACACTCTATCCCTCAGACAACTTCTAAGAAACAATTGGATGCATATATAAATGTCCACTCAACATACTTTGCATATTTATAAATGTATCTATGCTTTATTGCTGAACTCTTTCTAGGCCATTGAGAGCTAGCCTTTCACATTGTGTTCTTAGCTAAAAAAGCTATACATTGTTCTACAAATACTATTAGTCCAGGAGATCTCTTCTATCATGTCCAAAAGCAGATTTTTTTAAAAATGATGTTTTCTCAACCTTGACCTTTCTTCTTGCCTTTATCTTATCTTCTGGGATTCAGATAAGGACTCTCCTAGACAACAGAACCTCTGCCCTTCCTATGTTATCACATCGGAATTGCAACACAGGATAAAGTAGTTCTTGTGTCCTAAGAGATTGGCAAGAACAATAAATAAAGGAAAAAAAGCAATTGGAGTTGTTAGAACTTTAACCATATGAAGGGTGTCATAAATTCTATGGAATTCTATTGGACTGATTCAGAGAGTTAGACAAAACTCTGGGAAGACCTTGGGTGGCAAAGAAGGGTAAGAAGAACTTGTCTTCAGAGGGACTATATTAATGATGGACTCTTACTCTGCTTTATATGCCACTGACAAAGTGCTCCTAGCTCCACAAATGCTCCACTTCACTCTCCTACACAGGGTATGTGTCTAGAGAAGGTACAAAGCATGGACTGCCAGGCAGTCAGTCCACCATTTTGTTTTCATATAAAAAATGTTTCATTAGAACATGAAGAATTTTATGTCATTTTGTGGGGAGGGGTGATTTTCTTTTATAGCAATGAAGGTAAAAATTGTAGGAAAGACTACTTGGTCAATAAAACATATAGAATTTGCTATCTGGTTCTTCATTCTAAAAGTGTGCCAGTCCTTAGGGTACAAATTTGTATTAAGTGAATGTTTTACTGAAGAAACTACAGAAAAGCTTAATGTAGATTCTGAGCACTAGAAGAAATCCAAATTCTGCTGTACCTTACTCAAAACATCTCGGTGTTATGATGTGAAGCCTAACTCCCAGCCAATCAGAATGCAGGTAGGACTTTGTCTTAGAGTTTCTATTCCTGCACAAACATCATGACCAAGAAGCAAGTTGAGGAGGAAAGGATTTATTCGGCTTACACTTCCAATTGCTGTTCATCACGAGAGGAAGTCAGGACTGGAACTCAAGCAGGTCAGGAAGCAGGAGCTGATGCAGAGGCCATGGAGGAATGCTGCTTACTGGCTTGCTTCTTCTGGCTTGCTCAGCCTGCTTTCTTAAAGAACCCAAGACTACCAACCCAAAGATGGTACCACCCACAAGGGGCCCTTCCCCCTTGATTGATTGAGAAAATGCCTTACAGCTGGATCTCATGGAGGCATTTTTTCTCAACTGAAACCTTTCTCTGTGATAAGTTCAGCTTGTGTCAAGTTGACACACAAAACTAGCTAGTACAGACTTTGTCTTTCTGCTTCATGAAGAGGCTAAGCTGAGGAGCCTAAGAACAAGAAACACTTAGCTGAGGGACTCATTTGTCCACTTAGGAGAATTGAGAAAACATGTGACTTATAAACTGTAAGTGTAACTGAGACACTAAGGAGAGCCACATGTGCTTCTGCTGGAGACTACGCGTTCACAGCCCAACATCTTTTAGCTTTAATTCATAAGTAGAAATTGTGCTTTGTGTCTTGAGTTGTAATCTTTCCTCAGAGTAGTCATGTGCTGGACAATACTGTGTCTCGATGCTGGACTATGACAGAGAGCCACAGCTCTAACAGCTAAGCAATCACAAGGATAAACTGTGGTGTTTGATAGGTGTAGTAAGTGTATTTTTGCTTCAGTGGGATGTTAAATCATCCCAAGTTTAAGAGTATCAAACACGTACAAATACACATGTGCACACACATATGCATACACATGTGTATACTCAACACACAGACTTTACTCCTAAGATAGTTTTAATATATTAATTTTAAAAGAAAAAGAGGATTTCCTTTGAAAATAGTTACAAATTGACTGCTTATGTGAGTTTTCCATATTTTTAAATTTTTCATTGTATATGATCATATGTGAAATAATATTTCCATACACATATCTATTCTACATTTATTATATTCCCCCAACACTCTCCCTTTTCACCAGTGCAGTTCCTGTTATTCCCATTTGTTCCCTTATTACATCCCCACTTTAATGCCATGTACACATACATGATTTTCTATATCCATTTAAAATCTAAGAATGATGTCTGAGAGAAAACACATATAATATTTGCTTTCTAAGACTGGTTTCATTTGCTTCATAAGATTATTTTTAGTTGTATCAATTTTCCTGTGAATGCTGCAACTCCATTGTCTATGACAATGAATATACATATTCCTTATTGATTCCTCTGTGTCAGAAGAACTAGGTTGGTCCCATATCTTACTAGTGCTGTATAAACATTACCATGAAAGTATTCCTGTGGCAGGGTAACTTGGAGCCCTGTGGGTAATACCTAAGAGTATCAGCAAAGTGATAATCTAGAGATTAATGAGCTTTTCTTAGTGGGCAGGTAAAATAATTTACAAAGAAAGAAGTTTAAAAAGAAAGAAAATCCAACACCTGAATCATTGAGTGAAACCCATGGTGTCTAAAGAGTACAGTACTTTAGAGGGTCAGTTACTACCTTATTTCTTTCCAGTTTTACTATGTGCCTTACTGAGTTTTTACTTATCCATCGTATGACTTTCCATTTTAGATCTTAATTCAAAAATAGACCGTTTTCTTCCATGTGTTAATTAAAGTAGAAGATTCAAATGTAGATAAAGAACAGAAACCAACCAACCAACCAAAAACCATAATGTTTCATGAAAAGATTCTTTAAATTATATGCCACTGTCCTGGATGAGTACTCTTAAGATGTAATATTTGCCTTACAAGTAACGAATCTGACATATTCATATGATGACCCAGAAGATGGAACAAAACTAGTGATGTCAATTTTCACTGAGTAAACACAGTGCTTCACTAGAGTTTGACCTTAGGTTCTCATATGTGTTAATAGGCACGTAGATCTAGCTATTTCCAGTTGATTTGGGTTGTCAGAGATGTAAAGATGGCCCTCGCCTATACTGGGCAGTGCAGTGGAGTAGATGATCTGCTGCCTTTCATTCACATCCTATAGAAGTCAAGATACTGGCTTCATTATTGGGATAAATAAGTTTTCACCTCTCTATGTTAATATTTACCTTCAAGGATAGAAAGACAGAAGGCAAACACCTTATGAAACACCAATGAGTTGGCTCTTAGCAGACAGAGTCTCCAGGAGAGTCTTTTTTTGTCTGGGTGAGCCAACAAAAATGTCTGAAAATTATACACTATTTGCTTTAGGTGTAACAGCTAGTTATCATATTGGGAGAATTCTGTGGGTAAATAAAGATTACATAGACATCACAAAATACTGATTTCATAAATAATTATCATTACCTTTTATGTGGTAAGCTCTCAGGTTTCAAAAGTGAGAAAGGCCTAGTCTCATGGAATCTGAGGTCTAATGAGAAAAAAAATTAAGAAATGAATAAAATAATTGCAAATTAGAAAACTTTCAAGACAAGTAATTTGTTGTACTATTAATAATTTAGGAGTGCTTGGGTGGATCAGTTCTATAAGACCTTTCTGAGAAAATGAGATCTAAAAGATCTAATCCTGGGAAAGGGGGCATGGACAAGCAGTCAGGGCTGAAGGAAGTGAGTATGTAGAAATCCTGAGACATGTTGAGGCACTGAAAGAAGCCTGGCATCTTTGGAACCTTGTGATCAAAGGCAAGAGAAACAAAAGATGAGGGTCTAGCTTGGGCTAAGTGATATATAGCCTTCTGAAGTACAAGGCCATAGCTGGCAAGGGTATCTGGCTTATATCTTCAGAGACAACCAAGTCTGCTCACCTGTAATGTGAGTGAGTAGTCTCACTGAAACATGAGGAAGATGGATCAGAACCTGGTGCTCTGTGTCATGTAGATGTGTGTGTGTGCATGTTTGTATGTGTGTGTGTGCATGTGGATGTGTGTGTGGATGTTTGTATGTGTGTGTGTGCGTGTGTGTTTGTGCGTGTGTGTGTCGCATGCACAGACAGGGTTTCTCATTTTGCAACTCTTTTCACTATTGTTATTCTGTTTTTCTCCTGTTTTTAATAAATAGCTTCGTATTTTATTAAAGAGATAGGCTTCCTGTTCTATTAATTTATTTTCTTGTTTAAATGGAAAGCAGTTTAACTTTATAAGCATATTAATTTGGGGTTTTATTATATTTGAAACTTCTTACCCTGTTTAATTACATCATGTCATTAGCAGTTGGCATGCATCTGACTGGTCACATCACAAAACTACTCAGATATCTCACATCTTTTACTTATCTTTTATAGAAGTATTTCATATGTTTGTGGTTGTAATCTTCATTCTTAGTGTTTCATATTCTCTGGTAAAACTAACTGAGCAGATACAACTTTATAATAGCACTCTCTACATCTTTGTCTATCCATTTAGAGATATTATAATATAAAAAGATTCATGGATTATTTCAGAACAGATTCCACATTTTTTCTTGTTCAGATGTTAAAAATTTTTGTTAGAAAAGTTTGCTGTAATATTTGCATTAATTTGAATTTTTGTTTAAGATATATACTTGCAGGTATTAATAATAAAGGTTCATAAGCAAATGCTATTTGTGCAAGAATGAAATATTCAGAATGCTTGTGTATATCATCTCCGATTCCCTGCTTTTAGAAAGATTTTCTGCCTAACAGTGTTCTTAATATAGTGCAGGTATTTTCCAGATGTTCACAGAACAAATTGTGGTTTTCTTGTGGTAATGATGACACATAGGTATTTATTGGCCATTTCTTGGTGCTGATGCTAATACTGTAAAAGGCCTTTTAATTTAAAAACTAAAGGCATGGAAACATAATGTAGTATGTCTGCTTAATGGGATACTATTCTTCAATAAAAGAAATAATGTTCAAAACAATGCTTAAAAGTCAACAACAAAATAAGTAGCATAATGTAAAAATAGGCAAAGAACTAAAGCAGCAGTTTCTCTAAAGAAGATGTACAGAAAGTCAATAAGTGCATGAAAATGGTCTGCCATCACTAATCATTTGCAAAAACAATCAAAACCACAATGAGATGCAATCTCATATACATTGGGATGGGTACTATCAAATAACATTAAATAATATTGGTAAAAATAGAAATTTTGCATGCATTTTTTTTGCAACAATGTAAAATGTTGACCATTGTAGAGACCAGATGGATAGCTTCTTAAAAATCAAAAATAGAATGGTCTTTTAAGCTTGTTCTTTTCTATGCTGTCATTTACATGAAGGCTGCAGGTAATGAACACTTTGATTCTCTATCATCTTTATAGGGCAAGAAGAGTCTTCCTTTTCACTTCTCAGCTCTTTCCTAGATGTTTGAGACTCAGTGAAAAGAGTAGAAACATTCTCAACAGCTGAGATTCAAAACTTAAGAAAAAGACAATAAATGGCCATTATATATATTCATACTGATAGATCAGTGTTTCCCTCGACCTTTGTCAGAGAACTCTCTCTTTCTCTCTCTCCTTTCTCTCTCCTCTCTCTCTCTCTCTCTGTGTGTGTGTGTGTGTGTGTGTGTGTGCGTGCGCGCATGCGTGCACACGTGTGTTACAGTGAATACAGTCAATAAACAGGCAAACCTTGTCAACGTTCTGGGAATAACTCATTGTTGTGTTCTAAGCCACAAGTGGGATGTCTACATTAACCTTCTGAAGGCTTGGGTAACAACACTGAAGAGTGAATGAAAAAAAAGTAAGAAGAGTGAATGGGGATGAATGCTCTGAAATTCTGTCTTCTGGACATGGCAAGCTCACAGAACTAACAAATTCATGGCAGTGATGGTTGCCTGCCAGACTGTATGAGGTTAAGCTATTCACCATTTCTGCACTGATGAGGAAGAGGTCAATAAGGCTTGACTCCTGATGAAGATCTATTGGCAAGTGATTGGCCACTGTGGAGGAGAAACGCTTCTCGGGAATGTGGCCAGTGGCAGCTTATGCATGCCCTTGCGGGTACTACTAATTAGACTCAGTCTGCCATAATGAAAAAGAAAAAACAAAACAAAACAAAAACAAAAAACCAAAGAGCATGTGAAGATGGAAGAAAAATTTGTTGAAGGATCAAGGGAACAAGAAGGGACAGTTGGGTTGATTTGGTCAAGATACATTGTACATATTTATAAAATTACCAAAGAATAAATAAAATATTTTTAAGTGGAAAAAATACAGTAAATGAAGAATAATGGAGAAGGAGGAGGAAGAGAAAAAGGAAGGAACAAAGGAAGAAGAAAGAGAAAAACACAAAAAGCTAGAGAGACAGAATCTTTTTCCTCTGTGAAAATAGCTTTCCATTATTGGCTATAGTGCTGCAGCTATTGCTTGTCATATTGAACATAAGTATCACAGTGATATAATATCATCAGCAGGACAGGGTCCATGCACATTAAATTACACACAGGTAGGAAGACTGGAGACAGTGAGAGAGTGAGAATGAAAGTCAGAAATCAAAGCCCTGAACAACTAAAGGTCAATCCAGGCAATATGTCAGCTCAGAGCTCACGAGTCCTTTAAAATTCAGTGTATGTTCATCCATAGGTTTAAAAACACAACAGTATGGACTTCTTTCTTCTTCTTTCATGTTATCAACATCTTTCATGTTTCCAACTTACATTTTGAGGATCTCACTCTTTATTTATGTGTTTTTTCCTGTGGGTCTTTATTTGGAAATGATGTCTACCTTTAACTACCTCTTTTCCCACCAAGCATCTTTTCCAACTGCCTCTTTCAAAGTTAGAGCCACCCAAGGAATCACTTAGCAATCCCTTATAACTGACAGGCCCATCACTTCTCTGTTATACCCTGACTTCTCTCTCCAAGGTTGTTTGGGTTGGCACCCTCAAAAGCGAAGGATGTGATTGCTCTGTGGAACTCCACAGGGCAGAATGAAGATTAATAGTGGGAAATAAGAGGAAGAAAAATTGTAACAGCATGTGGAGGCCCTTTCTAATAACTTGAACTATGTGACAATCCCTGGAACTGTTCAGGTAGGAGCTGGCCATTTGTCATTGCACCTGGAAAAGGGTTACTTGTACTGCAGTGTCAGAGCAGAGGACAGTCTCCCTAGGTCCCTCCCAGCTCTGAGGCCATCATTCAGAGAGGATATTTTTCTCAATGTCTTTTATTTTTTCATTTCCAAACGCTAAGCAAAAGGACCAAAAATAAAAATAAAAATAAAAACCTTGTTGGCATGGCCCCTAAGTGGTTCCCTTATGCACTTTGCAATATTAGACACCAGTGCTTCCACTGTTCCATGCGTTGATGGATCCTAGATGTGTCTGTAAGCTACATTTTTATTTTCTATGTTAAAAACATTTAAGACAAATTGGCATGAAAAAATAAAAATAAAGGACCACATGGGCATTAAAGGAGGCTGAAGAGAACTTCACATTATTCTGATTTCTCAGCCTTCTATTCTCATCCTTCATCACATCGAACTGAAACTCCATTTCTTAGGACTCTCTACAACCCAGTTGACATTTTACATTTGTAAGGTGAAAGGATTTTCTAGATGAAGACTGAACGGATCCCTCCATCATCCTTTTTTTTTTTTTTAGCTTCTAGAAGTCATATATTTTTCTTTGGAAATTTTCTGCTATGCTCACTGTCTTAACAGAAACTCTTTTCTAGACAGCTTTATTATTATTATTACTCGGTGTAGTTAAATTCTCAACCTGATATCTAATGTACAATACTAAGGAGACAGTGGGAATTCTTCCCAGACAGTGTAAAACGGAAAATTAGACTGAAGCATTTTGAGATTGGCTACCTCCGAGAGAAGCATTCTTTCTGTGCTGACCTAAGACAGATGTGAATGTTTCAAAGGTGGAAGTTATATGCTTCTGCAAAGATTTAATGCATGGCATGAGGGAGCATCTATATGACCTAAGATAATCCTATATGCTGCAGGATGGGAGGGTGCTTGCTCATTCAGTCTCAATGACCTTAGTCGTTCATTAGCTGCCCTGGTTGTTAAGGCCAGCTTCGTATGGGCTTTCAGAGCCAATGTCATATCTAGATTGTTAATGCTATAACATCCTTTGTAGAATCAGTCATGCCCTTTACCAGCTTAGTCATTCCAAGACAAAGGCCTTCAGACACACAGGATACCGACCCAGTAATGGTACGCTGAAGTCATTCAAGACAAAGCAAGCCTTCCCCTCCCTTTCCCACACTAGCTCGCTATCCTTCTGTTTTGTTTAAGCTCTTCAGCAATAAATAAGCATGAAATGAAATAGAAACGACACTCTTGCCATTTCCATTCCTTTGAGGTGGAAATATGAATCCAGCCTTTTCTTGATAGGTTTATTCCTCACTATATGTTCAAATGCAAGGGCTGTGAGAGAGGCTCATAACACACCACACACACACACACACACACACACACACACACACAGAGCCATATACAGCCTTTTATACAGTTTCACAAAGTCTTTAAATCCAGAAAATCTGCTCAGTCTATTTGCATTTTTTTTTTTTGCTCTGCCGTTTTTCAGCTGCTTTCTTTCCCAGAAGTCAAGTCCATTCCTCTACTCCCTTAATGTTTCTGTTAAATTAAAAAAAAAAACAAAACCATAAAGCATGCACACAGCACCTTCCTTTGTCACCATAACATCCATGGTCTTACCTACCTACTTGTAGAAATAACAGAGTTTATCTTATACGTTTTATACCCCTGGAATCCAGCACTTTAATTCATTTCCAAGGCTGCTTATTTGGCTGAAGGTAGAAGCCTGAGAAAATCTTGTGATTTCTGTGTATGTCTTAGAGGGGACAGGGAGGTTGTGCACTACGAGGACCAGCCTTAAAAGAAGCTAATGCTAGCCCGCATCATGCTAGCGCCCCGTGAGCTGTAACAACCCGTTACATTGTCAGTGTTGATGATTACAGACCTAAGGGAAGCTTCCTCTCCTACTTCCCTCTTTCCTAACAGCCAGATGACCTGCAAGTGAATGGAGTCCGGTGGGAAAAGGCTAAATTATCCCAAAGAATGAGGAAGTGGTGTCTTTCAATCCACTGGCATAAGGTTTATCCTTTTGAAATGGGATAGACATTTTAAAAAACAAATATAGTAAATATTCAAATCAGAAAACACAACAATGAGCCAAAATCAGAAGTGGAAAGCAGTTACTGTTTCAGAAGTGGGGGACGAGTAGGGGGTAGTGGTGGCTTCTCACTCTAGCTGGTACTTGGACACACTGGCACCTTCTGGCCTTTGACTTTGAAGGTCAGAAGGACAGTGACCAGACTGTCAAGGGTGTACAGCAGTGGCAGAAACTCACATCTTCTACTCCAGTCCCAGGATCTGGTGATTGTTTTTGAAAGTTAAGTGCCGAGAGTCTAGGGACCACAAGAACTTCCCTGAACTTCTTTATTTGAAATGACACTTTTTGAGGCTGGAGAGATGGCTCAGTGGTTGAGAGCACTGACTGCTCTTACAGAGGTCCTGAATTCAATTCCCAGCAACCACACGGTGACTCACAATCATCTGTAATGGGATCCAATGCCCTCTTCTGGTGTGTCTGAAGACAGTGTACTCACATACATAAATAAATAAATCTTAAAAAGAAAAAAGAAAATGGAAAGTTTTGTACTTCTGCCTTTCTGGTCTTTCTCTATGTTTCTAAGATCTTCATATGGTTGCCACCTCTTTGGGGGACTACCTTATAGAGATGCCCTACCCAGATAGCCTACCACAACCTACCACTATGCAAAAGCTGCTAATGATCTCTTGTTACCAGAGTTAATCAGTAAACTTCCAGAGGCTTTAGGTTTTACTAACATGTTTACACTAATGTATGTTGTATTCTTAAACCTGTGATTAACCAATTTCTGAGATTATTTGAAGTTTTCCTCTTTTCAAAATTTAACTAGAATAGATATCTGACCCTCCCCACTCCACATCTCTTCCTATAACAATGTATCAGTTGACTGAGCTTTGCTACATCTAACCACCATTTCCAATGTTATAAAATTCTTCATTCCATGGTGCTCAGTGATGTAAAGGAAAAGGCATATTATCAAATACATAAATTGGAAATGTAAATATTGATCATGTTCTCTTGTCTATAATCTGACAATGTGCTCTCATGTACATACCTCCACTTTTTGAGATGTGAAGGACTCTACCGGCTCCCATTTAGTAGATCGCATTTATTTTCATAGTAAAAATGGGAGACAAAAAAGAAAACCTACTCAGTTTAATGTTTAAATAACCAAGAACCATTATCCTTTCATTTATTAAATGTATTTTAACTGTTAAAACAATAAACTTATAGTGAATGAAGCCACGCACATCTGTGTATGAGACATACATTTATGTAGAGAGTATCACACACGCTGTGAAGTAAGTTGGATATTGGGTATCTTCAAAAAAACGTTTCTCTGGTTAGTGCTTTTATATATTTCAGCTTTGACTAACATCTACTGGATTACTAAAATCAAATTTCATATTATTTTTAGGAAATGAATTCCTATAGATCTTCACTATATGTCTAACAGAGCTACTTTCCAGGGTATGCCAGACTCAGGATCACAGCTGGTACAAGTTTTCATCTTGGCTTAATAGTTACCCGTGCATAGAAGATGTCTATGAAAGCTGTTATGTACCATTTGTACATCTGACACTCATTACATAGAAGATATTAGTGTATAGCAAGATGTTAAAATAAATTTCTTTAAACCCCTTGTTTAGCTTGAGTCCCTAAATATCAGACCAAAACAGATAAGCATTTTCCCAATTTATATTCCAAAGTGAGCTGATTCATCAAGGAGGCTTGGTGAATGGTTTTGTGACTGATAACTGATCACATAAAGGGAGTCAGAAAGGCCCAGGGAAAGGATTTGGGAAATTTGAGAAATAATTTCCTAGAGAAATATTCTAATGATGCAAATTCATACTCTTTGCCCTGTCCAAATGGAGCATGGAGCTTAATTCACATGTTACAGGTATGAGGACTTTACTGGTAATTTATGTAATTTTCATGCAGTATTAAAGAGTAAAGTTATGGTTAATGAATACTCAAGAACTGAGTAAGGGGTTGTGTCAATAGCTGCTTGCTCCTGGAATAAGTAAATAGGTCAGTTTGATGGAACATTCTTCGTGTCCCCAGCTTGGTAGGTCAAATATTCAGGATATTTTTCATAGGCCTGAAGGGACTCTCTACAAGAACCTGCTAATGGCTACCTTATGGGTCTTGTCTGGTGAGCTAATGAAGGAAAAAAGGAGCAACTTGGAAGGATATATTGTGCTGTCAAGGTAACTTCAGGTGGAAGATCTTCAACAGTTAAGTAGAGGGAGTGTGGATCAGTGCAGAGTGTACCTCAAATGTGGAGCCGGCACTACCACAGCTGTACAAAACCTACGGCAGATGATGAGTGGGACAATAAAGTAACACCTTTCTATACAGTCACACACACACACACACACACACACACACACGTATACACATGTACACATGCTGTGATGTTTGCCTTCTAGTGGCACAAAACCCACCATTGCTTCCCCAGAGGCAAATACCCTTGCTCTAAACATGAAAGTGACTCTTTTGTCTCAAAAAAGAGTTTTATGATTTAACCATTACTGAATTGGAACATTCAATTCACTTATGTTTGGTTAGGCTCTAGTCATTTATAGACTCACCCTAAAATGTGCCATACTTTTTAGCTACCATGTTAACTATTGCCACAGTAGGATTTTAAAGAATGAATGATTGGAACTACTTTGTTATGATAGCTATACTAGTTGTCTAGTAAAAGCAACTGAACGGAAGGAGGGAGTTTTTATTTTTGGGCCACCGGTTGAGGGTCCAGTCTATACAAGCATGGTGGCAGGAGTGTGAGGCAATTGGTCACATTGCATCTGCAATCATAAAGTAGAGAGTTAATCAAAGGGGACTCTCAGCTTCCTTTCTCCTTCTTATTCAGTGCCTGATGTCACTCACATTGAAAGGCAACCTTCCCTCCTCAGATAAAACTTTCTGGAAACCTTATTATAGACATCAGTAGTGTGTTTCTACGGTGATTCTAAGTCTGGTCAAAGAGCTAACCATTAGCATAATCTTACTATTTTGAACACTTCAGTTCTTTTCCTCCTGGATAAAAGACTTTTAATTCAAGTTTCTAGATGAGTCTAATAAACACCTTGATAAAAAAAAGAAGCATTTGATGTGGGGGCAGGTTAGGGCCAGAAGACCAATCATTGCCTTGTCTTTCAGATTTTTCCACTACTATATATCCAAAATAAAATATGGAACACATTAGTGAGACTAAGATTGTACATTTACTAATTTAAATGTCTTATGTTCATAAAAAGTTTTCTATTAACAAAACTTATAGGTTAACATTTATAAATGCTATTTGTCATCTTTGTATCAGAATACCTGAGAAAACTATTTAAAAACAGGAAAGTCATGTTTTGGGCCGTGGTTTCAGATGTTTTGGTCCATAGCTGGTTGACTCCCTTGATTTAGGTATGTTTTAGTAAGGTGCAAACATCATGACCGAAGGACATAGTCAAGAAAAACTACTTACCTCATGATAGACAGGAAGTAGAGAAACAGACTGGAAAGAAACTGGAAGAAGATTTGCCTAACACATTCATGAGCCTAGAAATCTGCTTCTGTCAATCACATCCCACTTCTTAATTATCCACTAAGCTATGAATGATTTATTGATCCAGTCACCTCTCAGACTTTCCTCAGCAGGGAACCTAGCATTTAGTGCATCAGCCTTTTGGTGGTATATTTCTTACTCAAATAGTAATATGTCGTTATGAATTTGATACAATGATATATCACATTAATTATATACTCATTCATTTATTTTAAAGTATATATATTACATTATTTTGAAAAGTTCACATTATCCTTTATACCTATTTAAGAATTATTAATGTACATTTAAAGCTGAGTAAAACTGATAATTCTAATTTGTTATTTGCGTAAAGGATTGAAGTACATGTATTTCAGTGAAAATAGTTAATTCTGGCATAAATAATTTGTAAATTACTAATTTAAACACATGGACTTGAGAGTTTATTAACATCTGTGAAAATGTTTGCTGAACATTGGATGCTAAGTAGTGCTAGAGAAGACAAAGTATTATCATGTATTGTCTATCCATGTCTGTTAACACAAAATTGGAAACTATCACCAGAATTGAGTCTTGTGTTCATTTAAAGAGTTCCACAAACTCAATATTCAGATGTCATTATAAGTGAACAAATCAGCTTAAAGAATCACTCCAATGATGAAATGTTAGAAAAGTGCTGGATCCCCAGACACACAACTGGTAACTAATCGCAGATCAATGCTCTTATACAGGACTCCTGTAAAGAGCCAAAAGGGGCCATAGCCTTTAATAAGGTTGGGGGGAAGCCAGGTAAAATTACATAGGAGATATACCAAAAAGATTCAAAGGCTATCTGAAACAACAACCACAGATGATAGTCCAAGAGGTGTATTAACAAATGTGAAAATAATCAAACAATCTACATATTCTTTGCAGTGAAAACTATTTGGTCTTTCCCATAGATAATGAGATGAATTCCATCTCTTTAAAATCTTTAAAATCTGCATCACACCTTTCTGATAATTAATCTTAGCTCTTATAATTTAGATATTTTGATGACATGTCAGGATAGGACAATCTAAGTGATGAAATATACATTTCAATATATTAAATATGATTTTATGTGTTAAGAACAATCCTACTTTGAAATACAAGACATTATAATACAATATGGCATAATACATGAACTAAAACTAAATGAGGATGAAAAGATGACCAAGTACAAAGAGAAGAGTAGAACTTAGCACAAGACCATAGCTCAGGTGGTTGAGCATATTGGATAATACACAAAAGGATCCAGGAATGTGCTTAACATAGGAGATCATTTCTCAGGGTAGTGATGAAGTTGACCAACTAAAGCTTTCTAATTTTTCAGATTTCAGGTTATATCTAAGACTTTGAAGCATGCTATTGTAAAGAACTGGAACAGTCTCCAGAGAAGGAAGGTAAATTCCTATTGTGGAAGACAATAAACTTCAGATACAGAGGGCTCTGACCTGAATTCTCCCCTTCCTTGAGACTTGCTTTCATGTTGCCATAGGTGCCATGCCATGCAGGCTTTCAAAGAGGGAGGCAACCAACAGTCTACCAAGCTATGATACCCATGAACCCCATCAATGACCAGCACAACACAATAATCCTAAGTGTATTGCAGTGGCATGCATGCCTTAGTGGTAACCAACATATCTCTAATTGGACTGAAGACTCACTTAACAAGAGGAGGACCATGTCTGATACTGGAGACCTAGACTACTGCCCAGGGCTAGTGGATATTAAAGAACTTTCGGCCACCACTTTTCTAAACCAGCATAACCCCAAACTATATTTTAAATACTTGTCCTTATACCCAAAAGTAATGTAATGCTCATGTCTCATTGAAATTTTCTCTTTGCAACAGACAGGGAATGTTACAGAAAATCACAGCCAATAAAAATGCTAAAATTGTGAAGCCCAGTTTGAAGGGCGGGATACATGTAAAAACAACTCCTGTACCTAAGACCCAGGGAACATTGCAGAAGTGGGGTTGGAAGACTGTAAGCGTCAAAGGACCAGGGAGTTTTCTGTGAGACTGTGTCTCCTAGTAATATCAAAAGCTATGCTCATAAAGTCTCACCAGGATGACTGCTTAAGCATGAGCTTTATGCCAAAGTGGACGGGGAAAGCCCAGGAAGCCTCAACCCAACAGAAAGAACTACAGGCAACTAAGATTGCAGAGAGTGGGACAAATAGTCTTCCCTACTGTAGAGCCCAACAATTGGTTATCCAATGACAAATGGTCAGCCCTGAAAGCACACACTCAAGTAACATTATACAGACTGACCAAGTTATATTTTTGAATATGTGTAAGTCTGTGAATTGGTGATGTTGTCACTGTGGTAGAAAGAATGCGACTGAATCCTCTAGTAAGAATTTTAGCTCCAGATAGTCCACCTTCTTTGCTTCCTTTTTCTCACTAATGAATTCACATTTGTCATTTAGCCCAGTTTATGCTATGCTGTGGACCTAACTGGTTTGTGTGTGCTTAGTAAATGCTCTACCAAATGAGCTAGGATCTTATGCTACATTCAATTCTTCTTGGTGTCATTACTTGTCTTTTCTCGAAATCATCCTTATTTAGTGGTTTTTTTTTTTTTTCATGTATGTTCTATTGTAATGGGAGTTACTACTTTAGTGCAAAGGAATCTGGAGGTTGGACTCAGAATTGGCTTAAATAAATTACAGTTACACATTAGTCTACCACGTATCCTTCCAAGCTTTACAAGCCAAGACTCCAGTCACAGCCCCATCCCCTCTGCATTCCCTCATTAAGAGATCATTTTATAACCCAACTTAAATAGTATTTCCAACACCTCTGTGCTTTTAAGAGATTTAAGAAATTATCTTTCAAGCAAGGGAGATATCTCAATAAATAAAATATTTTCTGTGCAGGCATGAGGCCCTGAATTTAAATCTGCAGGACTCACATAAAAGCTGAGCAAGCATGTCTGCCTTCATACATTCCCGGTTGTCAGAGGGTAGAGATAAGCAGTTTCCTAGGCAAACTCTCTAGATGGGTTAGCTGAACCAGTGAGTTCAGGGTTCAGAGTGAGGCTTTACCCAGGTAAATAAAGTAGAAATTGGTGGATGAAGACATCTGACAAATCACTGGCCTCAACTTAGCATGTGCACACATAGGCAAACAAAAACACACATGCATGAATGCCACATGCACATACACACACAGTGAAAACGAAAATCTTTCAAAATATACATATTGCTATGTGGTATTATAGATGTAAAGAATAACAGGTTACCTAGATCATCTCTGTAAATATAAAATGAGATAAGAAATTGCAGACACTAACAGGATGATCCCAGTGTCAGCCCATATTGTTTTTCTTGTCATTGGTGTACTAGAATTCCCTTGTCATGTAGTATTTATATGCACATGCTTCAGTAATTACTATAGAAGAATTTTTCCCGCATAACCTGGAACAAGATTTTCAGGCATATGGCCTCAAGTCAGACAGTCTGGTATTTGGGCCTTTTATCAAATAAAAGAAACTGAAAGCCAGATGTGAATAGCCATTGTTTAATTGCTACAAACAGGTCTATTCAATCTCATAGTGGGTTGCTTTGTGAGTAGATTCTCAAATTTATGAATTGTTAATCATTAAGAATAGAGATAAAAATGTTTTCCTAACATTTCCATGCACTTGCTTCCTCTGGTCTGGGAATGAAGACGGGAACTTAGTTCATAAAAATAGCAGTCACTGAGCTTGTGCATAATCCCTTCCTGTAACACACATCAATGGAGGGTTAGAAAAAAGAACTCAAACCTTTCTTTCCTTTTCTTTCTTACAGCTTCCATTTTCTACCTTCCTGGGCACCTGGCTGCCATTTCTTAAATTCCAGTGTGATTAATGAGTGGCAGAGATAGCAGATGGGAAGGTAAGTTTCCCTTGTCTGACTCTTATATTAGCCAGTAGGATTTCTTGTTATTTCCCATAATTCTCCATTCAGCTGATCACTAAACAATTAGGTAATGAGAGAGGCATTTGATATTTGTTCAATACAAAGATCTGCATCAGAGATTACCCAAGACTCAGCTGAAAACATCATTTGTGAATCCATTTACTAATCTCCTTTAATCCTCAACCACAAACATATTTTCAAGTCCTACAATTGATAGACTGCCTACACAGCTCATCTCTTGTGTTTTATTCCCAGACCTAGCTACTGAACCCTTACTAGACAGTGTGAAATTTTACAATACATCTCCCCTAACATTGGTATGAAAATTGGCTTCATTATGCTATAGACTGTGGTAAATTCCTACTGGGTTTGCAAAGAAATCCGTGCATTCCATTTGTGCAGAATCCTGAATGGTGCCGGGCATGCTCCCTGGAGCAGCTCCCATTATTCGGGGACTATTTTCAAGTCAGAAGCCAGTGGTGTCTTTGGATTGTTCTTTTCTTCCTATGGCAGTGTGTCTTTTGGTCATTTTGCTTCTCACAAGAGCCCAGCAGGTGGCCATGGCAAAATGAGTAAAAATCAATTCTATTTTGGTGGTTGTGGGTAATAAAATCAGCTACTGTGATGATGGAGAGGACATGGAAGTTCCTGGCTGTAATGAGGTTTATGGATTATCTGTGCCTGGGTGATCAAGGCTCACCTTTCCTCGGTGGGGAGCTGGGAGATGTCTATGAAGAAAAAAAACTTCAGACTTTATGAATTTGTTTTGCTATCACCTTGACTGTTCACTTTTCTTTAATCATAAAATGGTGGTAGTTAAAGCCCAAGCATGATATGTAGGTATGAAATAAGAACAAAATTTTCCCTCTCCCAGAGTTCTGCTCCCAAGAAGTAATCTGATTTGGGATGTTTCTGTTTTTAAACTTCTGTTGTATCAATAGCATTCCTATTTTTTGACTAAGAGCCAACAAATTCAGCCCACTTATGCAAACAGGCTTCTCTTCTGTTCTGCCTCATTTTAATATTTTAGCTCTTTCATTGGCTACTTTTACAATTTCAAACAGTATATTTTAAACAAATACTGTAATTTCTTATGAAAATCTATTTGATATACATTCATATATATATATATATATATATATATATGCCATCTACAATCTGTTTGCGTATATCTACTGTAGGTTATTTTTTTACTTTATACCATGTAAGATAAATAATAAATATTTATTGCCTAAATATACTTTGTTTATATTTATCTTTAAAAAACAAAGTTAAATAAATTGTATAAATATTCATTTGACATAATTCAGTGTGGATGAACCTATACAGAAGCTAATGCTTTCCTTGTATCAAAAACAGAACCTGCTGAGGAATTTCTAGTGAAATGTTCAAAATTATGCTCTGTTTTAATTTGTATTGTAAATATATAAAAGTTCTTTAGTATCTTCATGCATAATAGACATTAAAAGTTTCAACATTTTGTGGATTTTATATGAAAAGAATAATAAAATTTCACTTAATTCCGAAATTACTTATACTCTGTAACAGGAATTCATTTTCTTCTTGAAGAAATTCTTTTTCAATGTCTGCTAACTACCTGCTTTGATGTTGCTTAACCCATTTTCTGGATTTATTTCTTCATAGCTTTGTCATAGCTAGTTTAATTCTACAGCTCTAGAAATCCCTATGCCAATCTTTCTTGGATTCTCTTTCAGTTTTTTCTGCTTACCCTAGAAATACTGTTTTGTTTTGTTTTGCTTTTTCAGAAATATTGGGTAAAAGATTAGAAGTAGTTGTATGCCTGAAAACATTCCCCTTTTCTACTGTACTATGTTGATATTTGGGCTGGGTATAGTATCATGAGTGAATACTGAGTATATATATATATGGGTACACACATGGATACCCATGTAGACAAGTTTAATAGTATTTCCTGTATTGTCTTTTAGTGTCTTAGGTGGTGACAATTTGATAATTGCTTTTGTTCATAATACTCTCTTCTCTTTGGTTCTCGAAAATTTAAATAAATACCTTTCCTCCATCTTTGAAATTTGAATTCTTTTATTCCCCTTACTCCACATTGAGCTAGCACTGAACTTGAAGACTTAAGACCCATTTCAGTTCTAAATGGGGATGTGTTACATTAATTTAAATTTTATTCTTCTCTTCCACATTCATTCTTTGTAAAATATTCATTGTGTTGCACAATCCCTAATGGCTTTCTAACTGAACGTTCCTATGCTATTTTCTACCATTTTATATATTGTTTTAAAACCCTAAGGAAAAAAGTCAATTTTACCATAGCCCAGTTCATAATATATTTTCTGTTGCAATAAGAAAATGCCCAAGGCTGGGTAATTTATTCATAAAAACAAAATGTTTATTTGCTTGTAGGTCTTCATGTTTAAGACCATGGTGCTGTCAACTGCTTGGCTTCTGTGAAGGCCTTGTGCGTATGTATCACATGATGAGAGTGCATATACAGAGAGAATGTTTGTGGGAAGTAGAGAGGAGGTTTTATAACAACTTACTCTTTCATAACTAATTTAAGTCAAACTTATAAGACCCAACAAGTCTCCTGAGAAAAGCATGAATCCACCCATGACAATTCTATCTTCCCTGAAGCACCTTTCAATAAATCTCATCTCTTAAAACTTCCATCATCCTGGAGACCAAGCATCCAAGCATATGAACCTTTGCAGGACATACCACATGTGAGAGTCCACTATTTAAAAAAAATTTAAAAAGGCAATTATACTTTAAAATCCTCAATACTCTTTCTTATGGACTGGTTTATTTATTTTGAAATAGCAATGTTTTTTTAATTTTTGCAATTTACAATTTTGTGAATCTCTCTGAACATACTAAATAAAATATTATCAAATTTTGAATCATTCCTTATTAAGATTCCTTATTAAGATTTAGTACTCCCCCTCCCCCTACTTTGGTAGCTATTTTTCCCTCAAAATCTAAATCTCATCAATTCTAATACATCCATTCTTCTGAAATCAACATTTGAGTACTTCTAGGATCACAATTCATCTTTGAATTGATAGTATTTCACACCATAATTGAAATGCATTCTTCTCAAATGGTATATAAAACAGTATGCTCTATTATAGATGTCATTTCTGTTATAATTGAACAAATGAATTGGCCATCTGTAGGTGAGTTTTGTATCCATACACGTTTTGTCACCTGGTTTGGGTTTTTAGACAGATATTTAGGTTCCCTGTGTGGGGATTTGAGCCATTGATAGTGGGGTTTGATTGGCCAGTTTCAGTTGAGATTGTACGAGTGGAGAAGGCACAGGGGTGGATGGAAAAACCTTTGCTCTAGAGTGCGAGACACAAAACAGCCATTAATCTTTGAAATGAGGTTCTCATTCTGACAATAAGTTTTTTTTTACTACATGCTAAGACAGAGGTTAAAAATCAGACATTAATTATTGTTACTGTTCTCTAAGATGCTTGCCATCTGGACTTTGCCTTACTCCTGGTGAAGATTCATCTTGTCAACTAGACAGGAGTTAGAATCTCTTAGAGATTTTTTTTTTCCTGTGAACACCTATAAGAGCATTCCCAGAGAGGTTTACATGAGGAGTGAGAGACCAACCCTGAGTGTGGGTAGCATCATTCCATGGGGGCTGGGGGGTTCCTTGAAGGAATAAAAGGAAATGGTGAGTCCTCTGAATTAATGTCTCTCTCTTTCCTGAGTGTGTATGCAATGTGACTGGCTGCTTCACACTACTGCAATGGCTAGAGCTACTATCTTCCCCACCATGAGCCAAATATACCTACCCTCCCTCCTTCCCTCCCTCCCTCCCTCCCTTCCTTCCTTCCTTCCTTCCTCCCTTTCCTCTCTCCTTCACTCTCTCCCCTCCCTTCCCTCCCTCCTCCTCCTTTTTATCCTTCCCTCCATCCTTCCAACATATATTTGGTCACATCAACAAAATCAGTAACACACTTCCCATTCTTAAGCCTACACCAGTTAATTGTCTTTGGATGTTTTGATTTTAAGCAGATCTCCTACTCCCAGCATGACAACATTTTCTTGTACTGCTTTGAGTCATATTGTCCACTCTTGATTTACCTATTGATAGGATCAGAATGACTGATCTTTCTTCTTCAGTTTGCTTACATAGGTAGTTATCAAACTTGTCCCTCACTGCAGTCATCATGAGAGCTTCAAAAACCACTGACCTCTGTACCTCACTCTCAGAATTTTTTTTTTTTCCTGGGTTGGCTGGATAAATCTAAATCTTAGCAAAGTTTAAAAGCTATCTGCCTAGAGCAGCTCTGAAATTGAGAACATCAAGAGGAAGCAGGATACAGTATTGATTGCAACTCTGTTGCCAAATAGCCTGAGTGTATTTCCCAGGTTTTTCACTTAATATTGTGTGACTACAGGCAACTGCATTTCTCCGTGCATCAGATTTAAATTGTTGCTATAACTCCATGGTACTGGCAATTTGAGGAAACTACAAATTGGGCTGCACTATAACAATAATGGCTCATGAGATCGTTAAATAGATTTAATAAATTGATATTAAATAATACTTAGATTATACTGTTATGTAAGTGTAAAATAAATATATCAGCTACTGAACATTATTCTTATCTCTTAAAATCTTGGTCTCTTACTCTCCAACATTCTGAATGCTTTATTTTCTCAGACTATCCACAGCTTCCAATATTTTCATAAGTATCTTTGACTCTATAGTCCATACTCTTTGCAACATCCGTAAGTTCTTAGCTCTGTTGTTTTGCTGAAGATACAGCTATCCACTAACTCATCCTTATTGCTCTATTCCTCAGAGTATTGAACACTGTTGAGGAAAAAAATGGTGTCATTTCAAATTTAGAGTCTCATACCCTGTGCTACACAGGATAGCAGCATTACTCTGACATTATTTTTTCACCTGACTTTGGTGAATTCTTCCATGCCCCATAGGTCCACTTAAGCCTCCTCTCTTTCTACAAACTGCTTGATAGGGTTACTCTTGCTCTTAGGAAATATTTTTTTCTTCTATTTAATGAGCAAAGACTCAACAGTTGACTCTAGCTTTCTACATGTAGATCAGCTGTGCTCTCTGCCTTTCTTCTCATTCTAGACCCAAGAGCACCATATTTTCTGCTCAAAAAGAAGTTATTTTCTCTTTTCCTCTGTATTCTCCTATTCTTTTACCTGGATTATTTTTTTCATTTTAATTTATTAGCATGTAAGCTTCAATTGGAGAAATCCTTCTCACTAAAAATCTATAATCCCCGTGGCCTTTACTTCACAGCTAAACTCTTTGAGAAGTGCAGTACACTTATCTTCTTCCTTGTCTCAGTTTCTCTCTCTTTGTTCCACTGAAATTAAATGAGTCTCTCACAAGCCAATAAAGTTTCATGATGACAGAACTTCCAAATTTATTGATTCCCCCACACACCTTTCATCTCATTTGCTTGTATAGAGCAATGGATACAATATATATTTTCCTGCCAAATGGTACCATTCCTGTGTCTTCTAAAACATTTTTCTCTTTAATGTTCCTTTCCAGATTTGTCTGTGGGTTTATTTGCTTGCCCCCTTATTTACTATCAGTATGCCATATTATGTAGCTTTCCTAACTCTGGATTTCTCCTCTAGTATATTATTTTCAATAACTGCTGTGACTAACTTGTGTCTGCAGCCTCAAACTTGTTCTAATCCTTATTTCTTTAGACACAATTGCCTAACATGACTTTTTCATTTGGAAGTTCTGAGCAATTAGTAAAATGGAGGGGTTTCTGCCTCCATACCAATCTAGTCTTCTTTCACATTAGTGGAGGGTTGTAGTAATTAGCAGGCGACTACTGTAGTGAGTGACTTCTAAGACTAAGGTCTAGAGTCACTCTTTCCATCAACCCCACTTTCATGCCACATATTGGACAGGCTTCTGTGTCCGGTTGCTTCTACTTCTGGAGCCATTCTCTTGGTCCAGTGTGAGGAAAGAGCGAGAGCAGCTAAATCGTTTCGAAGTTAACAGCCCATCCTGCACTGGAGGAAAAGCAAGCTACACTTCCTCACACTGATGGACCATTTATCTCCAATTTGAAGCCATGGAAGTTGCTGTTGGGAAAGAAAAATAAAAAGAATATAACATTTCAAGAGATTACAAATCCAAATGTGTCACTTTTAGTGTTCTAGTAAGCATAATTATGGCTCTTAAGATATATCCCAGGACAGCATGATTGTCACTTGGAACTCAGCAGAAGCACAGACTCTTGTTCCTTCTTCCAGATGTGCTGAATCAGGGATCTGGTGGACAGAGACCGGTGGTGTATTGGATGATGCACCCTGGACAGTTCTCATGTGGGCCAAAGTTGGAGAATTTCTGGCCTTGATTCCTATCTCTGATATCATGGTTTTGAGGAGTAGTTCGACAAAAATAAGAATGAATATTGATATAAAATAAAAAGACTCTCTATTGCTAGAGAAGACAAAATGGAAATCTCTATGAAATGTGTTAAATCAGAATTCTTTCCAGATAGCCACTCTCTTCACGCTAGAGGAATTTTGGAGTTACCTGGATCTTGGGGCCCTAGTCCCTAGCTAGTTTTAAAGAATATGGCCTCCCTTTAATCTGGACTCAGGACTTTTCATTCCCCAGTCTTCCAAACTCCACAACTCCCAAATCAGTCCCTGGATACCAACTAGAGACTTTGCAAGGCGCTTGGCTTGAGAATGTCTGTGAGGAGTCTGAACAGGATCAGAAAATGGTGAGTATTCTAATTCCATATAAGCAACATGGGGGATAATGGAAATATGCGGGTTTGGCTGTAACTTTTGCTATATCCCATACATGGCAGGTGTGAAGTAGCATCAAGCACTTTATTGCATATTATTCGTGATTTTATGTGGGGCTTTATGGCCAGCAGTGGTTTAGAAGAATGGAAAGAAGTCATCTCCTCCTCCTTGGAATGACACGGTAAGTTGCAGTCTATGTTCTAGATTAGAAGACAAATGGCTGGCATCATAACATCTGGACTAGAATTTACAACTGAGTTTGTTTCTTATGGTTAACGTACCATCTGGGTAGAAATACTGATGAGATTTTTATGAAGTTCCAGTCAATTGAGCCTAACTGGTTTCCCTCAGAGAACCATGAAACATAACCCAGCTCCTTTTATCTGACTCTCTCACAAAAATATGACCTCATTCTAAAGGGACACATCTAAACTCTGGGTGACATAGTAAATACAGCTAGGGAGATAGGTTCTATATTCAATTAAAAATAACCTCTTACAGTTGCTTTGAGAACAAAATTTCATTGTTGCATCTGATGGATGCAACTGTGAAGAACTGAGGTTTGCAGGGGAACTGTTTTTCTAGTGCTGGAGCCCCTGTAAGTCTTCACTACAGTGAGTCATTGCAGCCATACAAAACACTGGGCTCATGAGCCTAAAAAGTGCTGAGGGCAAATGATATATCACAGAGCCCTTGCATGTCCAGCTGCAGAGTTTGTGGTTATTGGAATTCCCACTGGTTAGCTTTTCAGGGTTCGTTATAGATAGCCACAATAGAGTGCACAAGAAGAAAACTGGAGAGATGGGCAGGTGTCATGTCTCAATGTCTATGAGGTTATTGGGGAAAAGAGCTGCATGTATCATAATGCAGGAGAACCAACCCAGAGAACACCAGCCAGGGGAGCTTTAAGGAGAAATGGTTAATGATAGCTACGTAATATCAGTGTGGGCAGGGTTTCTAAGTGAATTTTGCATCCTCAACTTGGCTAAAACCAGACCACTCTCCTTCAATCTTATGAACGTCAGCCAGGGTAAGGAAGAAAAAAGGAAATGTAACTGCTTCTTGAAAAACAATGTTTCCCCACCCACTTTGCCATGGAAACTAGTGTAAAAGATTATCACAATAGCAAAAAACTTCAAACACAGATTTATGGGGATTCCAGAGCTGATGGCTTGTGTACTTCACCACAGGTTATTAGATGGCCACTGATGTCAGTGGAGCCCAATATCCCACCAAGAGAGAACGTGCCTAGCCTATTCTCATGGGCATAATGAAGAACAGTCATAATGAGACAGTGGTAAGAAGTTGTCTAGTGTCCTATAGTGTTTTTCCTGGACAACTTCAGTGGGGCTCTTTCAAGTTTAAAATGTTCCCAGAATTACTGAGGATCTCTGTGGGAGTGACAGGGCTGGGAGCAGGAAGTGCATTTTATTATTGGGTATTAGACTACCAGAGATCATTGTTTTGACATTGTTTATGGACAATGTGTATCCTGGAAGTCAATCTCCCTAGACCAGAAATGGATATGTCTTAGGCCAGCTTGTCTTCTTCTGTTCCTTTGTGTATGTGTATGCATGTGTGTACATGTGAGTGTGGTATATGGTATTAGGAAATGAATCCAAGGCTTTGTAGATGCTAGACAAATACTCTATCATATAGACAAATACTATATATCCCAGTTCTCCTGTTACTTTTATTTTGACAAAGGATTTTGCTAAATTACCCAGGCTGGCCTTTATCTCATTCTACAGAAAAAGCTAGCCTTGAACATGAGATACTTTAGCCTCTGTCTCTCAAGTACTTTGGGTCACAGACCTTATTTATCCGACCCAGCTGGACTGGAATTTCTTGAGATAAAAATGGCTACTGGTCAGTTATGAAAATCACTGAGTTAGTTATAGCCCAAAATGGAAAACAAGCATAGAGTCCCTTTGTAAATTGGAAGTGAGTGTGACTTTTTAAAAATGATGGCCTACTCTAGAGAAAGCATGCAAACTGGAGGCCTTCTATGTTTTCCTTCTTCATGGTCAGTCCTTTGATGCCTACAGGGAATTCAAGGCACACTGTGATGTTCTATTTCTTTTTCAGAGTCTGTGCCTTGGCTACTGGTAAGTCAGCAAGACAATGACACGAGAGCTGCTGAGATGGCCCAGCAGGTAAAGGCATTTACCACAAAGCTTGGCAACCTTCATGATCCTCAGGACCCACAAGATGCAAAGAGAAGGCCAACACCCACGAGTAATCTTCTGGCCTCTACACATATGTCATGGTACACCTATCCCCCCAAAAAGAGTAAATAAAAATTCAATTAAAATTAAAATAGTAACATTTTAAAAATAAAATGAAATGAAATAAATGAAGAAATAGAGAATAGAAATTTTGTTGGTGGGATTGCAAGCTGGTACAATCACTCTGAAAATTAGTCTGGTGGTTCCTCAGAAAACTGGACATAGTACTACCTGAAGACCCAGCTATACCACTCCTGGGCATATATCCAAAAGATACTTCAACATATAACAAGGACACATGCTCCACTATGTTCATTGCAGCCTTACTTATAATAGCCAGAAGCTGGAAAGAACCCAGATGTCCCTCAACAGAGGAATGGATACAGAAAATGTGGTTCATTTACGCTATTCAGTAATACTCAGCTATTAAAAACAACGACTTCATGAAAATGGATGCAAATGCAGGCAAATGGATGGAAATAGAAGATATTATCCTAAGTGAGGTAACCCAGTCACAAAAGAACACACATGATATGCACTCACTGATTAATGGATATTGGTCCAGAAGCTCAGAGTACCCAAGATAGACTACATGAAGCTCAAGAAGAAGGAAGACCAAAGTGTGGATACTTTGGTCCTTTTAAAAGGGGGGAACAAAATACCCATGGGAGGAGATACAGAGACAAGGTGTGGAGTAGAGACTGAAAGAAAGACCATCCAGAGACTGCCCCACTTGGTGATCCATCCTATATACAGTTACTAAATCCAGACACTATTGTGGATCAAGAAGTGCTTACTGATAGGAGCCTGATAGAGCTGTTTCCTGAGAGGCTCTGCCAGAGCCTGACAAATTCAGACACAGATGCTAGCGGCCAACCATTGGACTGAGCACAGGGTTCCCAATGGAGGAGTTAGAGAAAGGACTGAAAGAACTGAAGGGATTTGCAGCCCCATAAGAAGAACAACAATATCAACCAACCAGATCTCCTGGAGCTCCTAGGGACTAAACCACCAACCAAAGAGTACACATGGAGGGCCCCATGGCCTTGTTGGGCATCAATGGGAGAAG
Organism: Rhynchomys soricoides; assembly: GCA_019843965.1. Lineage (NCBI taxonomy): Eukaryota > Metazoa > Chordata > Mammalia > Rodentia > Muridae > Rhynchomys > Rhynchomys soricoides. The sequence continues at coordinate 5,550,167 of JADRCH010000149.1, read as the reverse complement.
AGGCCCTTGGTCCTGTGAAGTCTCGATGCCTCAATGTAGGGGAATGCCATGGCAGGAAGGTGGGATGAGTGTGGGTGGGTGAGTACCCTCATAGAAGCAGGGGGAAAGAGTATGTGATAGGGGTTTTCAGAGGGGAAACTGGGAAAGGGGATAGCATTTGAAATGTAAATAAAGAAAATATCTAATAAAAAATTAAATTAAGAGCAATATTCTCAAATTTTACTGAAATGTACAATGTGTTCAGGGTGAGAACACAAAGAGATTTATTAGATAATCCTGACGGTTTGAATCTGGAACTGTCACACTGTATGAAGGATCTGAGGAAGATGTTTCCGAGCATCTGTGCATCTCAGAATGGGTGTGCTCCTATTGTGTTCCTTACCATAGTGCTGACTAGGAAAGTGGTTCTGAGAACTGATGCTGCGATTCTCAACCCACAGTCTTCAGAGTTGATGACCCAAAATCTGTGCATGGCATATAAGATCCCTTCAACTGAAGCCTTGAAAACCTCTGTGGTCTCAGCTTTCAACAAATTTCTAGATTCCCAAATGGATCCTGAATTATGGAAAGCCCAAGATATAAAGGTTTGCAAGACAGCCTACTATCTGAATCACACTTTCTGAGAAAACTATACAAACCCACTTCTCCCTCCCCAGACAGAACAGCTCCTTTTTACACTTCTCTAATGGCATTTAGCCATTGGAATCCCTAATACAAGGACCATACCATTCTCCTAGGTACTTACAACCTGTAGTCTGAAGTATCTATGAAACACCCAATAAACATGGAATGAATAAACGAATGAGCAAGAAGAAACTTGAAATGAAACAAATATAATTTCTCTACCCAGGAAATTTTGTAGAGAGGAGACCAGGGCTGATAATGAAATATAGACAGCTTGGGCCCTGTCTCCTCAACAGCCTGCCACAAGTTCTACCTCAGATGAGCATTTTTTTTCTTTGTTTTGCATCGAATATCTATAGCTATATATAAAGTGAACGCCTGGTGAGTGGGTGGAGGATGGTGCTCACTCCTATTTAGCGGAATGTGAATATGTCAGAATCACAGAAAATAGAAAGAAGAGGTTTACGCAAAGCTGTCAGTTTCCATGCCTGTCTTTAAAATCTGAGATGGTGCCGAGATGGTTCAAAGTTAATATTCACATCCATTTTATCGCATCAAATATGATCATTAGCAAACAGTGTTTGAATGGTAGCTATTTCCTGACTGACAATAGCCATCCGGTGGTGCCCACCTCCCCATATGCTTAGGACTGATAGAATTCTGATAGTCTGAAAAACAGTGGGAGGAAGGAAGTAATTAAAACTGGAGGGGAAGCTGTGGGCAGGGGATAGGCACCAATTTTATCTCACACAAGAGTATCTCTGTACCTATTCTTTTGAAATGTATGGGTGGGACAGTAATACTATTTTTAAGTCCATGTTATGACCTCAAGTTAGCAAGCAGTCTTCCTCATAGGATGTCTCAGAAACTCCTGAGGGTGGGCACTACTGTTTAAAATAAGCTTACGTTGTAGATTAAGAAAACAGGAAGATGTTAGGTCTGAACACTACAAATGTAGAGGAAACTGGAAAGGCAGGCAGTGTATACCTGAATTCTGTATCCCAAAGTGGCAGTGAATTACTTGCTTTCCAGTAACCCAAATGATACCTGGCTGTCAGCAGCCAGTTCCCTTACTCAGTCTGGGAGGACAGGGAGTGGAAGTTGGGATGGAGGCTTGATATTAGCATCTCTGAGTGCTTCAGCATCTTCTTGGGCAGCAGCTTTGCTTAGGAAGATGGAGAAAAAGAAGGTTCTAGGCAACAATTTATGAGCATTGGAATGGCAAAGCAAGATGCCTTAAATTGCATTGTGTGTGCATGGTGTGGTGTGTGTATGTGTATGTGTATGTGTGTTTATGTGTGTGTGTATGTATGTATGTGTATGTGTGTGTGTAGTGTGTATGTATGTGTGTGTGTGTGTGTGTGTGTGTGTGTGTGTATGTTGTAGTGTGTTGTATGTATTGCATCCATTGCTTCCACAAGGATCTCTCACTAACCCGGGAACTCCCCAGGAAGACCTAGGCTGGAAGGCCAGGGACCTCTGAAGAGCTAGATACTGATCTCCATCCCCCAGTGCTGTGGTCACACTCTCCCATACCCAGCTTTTACTATGAGTGCTGGGACTCAAACTCAGGTCCTTGTGATTGCACAGCAAGCACACTGACTCTCTGAAACATCACCTCAGCCCCCAAAGTTACAGTTTTAATTCGAGGCCTAGCCAGTTATAGGAAGGAATTTATTCATTAAATTTTTGTGCTATTCTTTCTCAACATTTGGTTAAAGTTACAGCTGCTCCTGTTCTTGGGTAGAGAGTATGATGACTTTGATGATAAGCATACAAGACTGATAGGCTCTTTAGGATTCAGTGATGTTTCTCTCTTTGTCCATCAACTGAGTGGAGAAGAATCGAATCCTATAGCAGGAAGGTACCCTAAGACAATGTGTGGGTCCTCATATGAACTATTCATATGGTGTCTACTACTATTCTTCACAGCCATTTGGGTTTTATATCTTTCTATGAAGCCACTGAGATTTGGGAGTTTACCTGTTATAGCAGAGATCTTTATCTACCTCCGAACCTTTCACAAATATGGCTCAGATGATCCCACTTACCGTGTTCTCTGATGCTCCCTGTCATTCTTAGGGCATCTCCTGTCATTACCCCTCCCATATGGGGCATGCAAACAATCTATTCATTCAGAACGTCAAAAATGCTCTTGTGGCTAGAATAGCAATGCCATGGAAATGGCTGAGGGGTCAACAGAGGTGCTCTTTTTTGTTTTGAGAAAAGGTAAAAGAATTGAAAAAACACAATGAACAATGTGTTTAGTTATTATGATACTTCCTCCACAAAGATTCATACGTGTAGTTTTAATTAAATTTCAAGGTCCAAGTTCATGCAGCTTTCATTTTTGCTCTTGAAAACACTTGGATTTAATTAGAATAGTGGGCAATTTAAACAGTTTTGAACTTTCAATTTAAGGTGGGGATGATGGAATAAGGGATTAATATAAGTAATGAATCCCTTGCAAACCTAGAGTATAATCCTGGGAATCCAACACTGGATAAGGACCGGACAAGATATAAAGCAGGCATTCTGGGAGAGAATTTCATCATGTTCTAGTGTTTATTTGATTTGATTTTCAGTATTTGGGTGGTTGTCCTTTGTTTGTTTTTGTGGTTGTAGGAACTGAACCTATGGCTTTATATATGCTAAGTGAGCACTCTACCCCTGAGCTACATCTCCTGCCTTCTTTCCTTTTTTTTTTTTTTTTTTTTTTGGTATTTTTTTAATTTCTTTTTCATACTTTATTTACATTTCAAATGTTTCCCCCTTTCCAGATCTCCCCTTTGGAACCTCCCCATTTCCTCCCCCTCCCCCTGCCACTATGGGAGTATTCCCCCACCCATTCACTCTCGTCTTCCCTCCTTGGCATTCCCTATATTGGGGATCTAACACCTTCAGGCCCAAGGACCTCTCCTCCCCCTGAGGCTAACAAGGCCCTCCTCTGCTGCATATGTGGCCAGCACCATGGGTCCCTCCATGTGTATTCTTTGGTTGGTGAATCAGTCTCCAGGAGTAGGGGGGGGGGTGGTGGAGGCCAGTTGCCACTGTTGCTGCCTACTGAAGGGGCTGAGGGAGTTTTCCTTCTTTCCTTTTTAAGATGAAGTCTTACTCAGGCTGGACTTTCACTCATTCTGTAGCCCAGGCAAGCCTTGAATTGTGATTGCCTTGAATCAGCTTCCCTATGTCAGGATTTTAGGTCTGCATCATCAAGCTCTGCTAAATATTTGAATGGTTAACTACACAGCCCTCTCATTCACCTGGGTAATGAACTAAAACATTGTGCCCCTGTTTAATGCGAGTGCCACCTCTAAGAGATTAATAGTCTTCTAGGTACATTTTGACTCACTTGTCAATCTACCTTTTCTATTGCCTCTACCCAAGGATAAAAGAGGGATCCTTCCATCTATGAAGATGATCTTTGGCCTTCTACATTTTCTCATATTTCTGCAGCCTGTGGGGCAACCCTGATTATGTAGCAAAAAAGTCCACTTAAGGGTAGCACTTCTCAGGAGTGCCAAGTGAAAGAACTTGTGTGTGTAGCTATATGCAGAATGCTGAACCCCCAAAACACAATGAGCTTTGAGTTGGCCACTAGCTGACTCAGACAGAAAGGAAAGAATTCTGCCTACTCATGTCTGTCAGAAGCTGTTAATGAACTATTAAAGTCATAGAAACAAATTTCAGGTGCTCTCCCAGCCCCAACTTCTGATTTCCAGGGATATTCTCCTGATTGTTCTGAGAGGCCCATCTTCTAGGACATGTTAGCCATCAGAGGCAATTGCTAAAGCATGTCTTTGACTCCTTTTCTTCCATCCTTTGATGTCTATTATTTAAACTTGCATTTCCACGAGGACACTTCTATTCTTCATGCATACAACGGTCTGTTGTTTGTAGTGGATTTCCTACCAACTCTTCTTCCATCTCAGAGGGATGCTATATACTGGTTCTGCCTACAAAATTAAAGGAAGATCCCCTTACTGACAGTTTGAGATAAAAAGAATTTACAAGAAAAGTACTACTCATCTTAAATTACATCATTACTAGCAAGTACATTATCTTCCCTGTAAATCCTTTGGCTTTTGTTTACTTATTTATTAACTTGTTTACTCATTGATGTTGATGTTGAGCTTAGCTGTGCAAGGTGCATGAGCTAATGAATGTAAACACATTCTTCCACCTCTAGAAATATTGGGAAACATTTAAAAGATTCTGTCAATTATTTTTGCTGGTTTTTCTTGCCATGAAAATGGTGCAATTTGTAATTTTTTGTTGTTTTTCTACCCACGAATTACCAGACAGATGGAGCAGAGCCAAGAAGAATCAAAGCCTCTGCAGCTCCGACTCTATCATGTTGTCTGTTGCCACTAAGAGCCCAAGTAGGTTTGTGTAAGCAAAACCTGATAAAATATGACTTGGCCACCAACACTAGTGCAGATTTTGTGAAGGAGAGGTAGACTTATTTATTGGGTCAATCTCTTAGGTTTCCAGTGGTTCCAACTGTATTTACTCTTATTTAATAGTTTTTTTCTCTCTGTTTCAAAACCCTAGGGTGCTCACAAGTCCCTGAAACAGGACTGTGATGTTATGGAGGGGAAGCATTTGCATCTTGGTTGAGATTGTCAGGGACTACTAGCTTGAGACCTCTGCAGAGAGCCAGGACAGTAGTGAGCACCCACTGTATACATTTTCAACAACTCAGCATCTCACGAGTAGGCTATTTTTCATGTATACTCTGCACGATCACAGAGAGCAACTAGGTTTATCTGTTCTTTTTCGTCCTAATTGTACCCACAGTAGAGTAGCTTCTCAGCAGCATAATTTATAAGGAGCAAGGTCCTTTTCCAAACTTCCCCTGTAACCTGAAGATGCCCTTGCACATGACCTCTGTGTCCTCTCTGAGACATTTCTTAGATTCTCTAGTTCTTACTTAAAGCCTTTGAATTATGCCTTCTCTGTGAGTTAAACAGAAGTCACCTTCCTGCCAGCTTTATGCTGGTCTCTACTCTGGCTTCATTATGCTGATGGTTTTCATCCCAGCTCTTGGCTTTATAGGGAGAGGGGCAACTGCTTTTCTTAACTTACCCTTCTTTTTAATCCTTTCTCCTTCTTATTCACCAAGTTACTGGTAACCTACGCCATTGCACCACCAAAAGATAGTTTTCCAAAAATCCCTTGTGTACTTTGGAACATCTTGGGAGGATTAGAACTTAAGAGTCTTTTGCTTTCTACTCTCCCTATCAAGGATGTTTGTTTGTTGTAGTGAATAGCTTGGAAAACAGAAGCATCTTCTTGTTCTAGAACCAAAGCAGGCTTCTTTGTTGTCCATTAGAATAATGGTAATGTCTTTCTCTGGGGCAAAGACTGGATAAGTTTGCTTTTAATCTATTTCAGAGGACTGTTTCCTAATTTCAGTGTTCCTTAGATGTGACAAAACCCAACTGGATGTTTCTACCCCACAGTATTTCTCTATGCCTACCTATGTCATTCCAGAGATCTTACACAGAGAGCTGGCACAGACATGAATCTTGTGCTACCTGCTGTTTTGTGGGTAATAACTCTTTGTCTCTCTGACAGAGTCTCAGGCTTCTTCCAGTGTCTATAAAATAAACTTTTGCATTTTTAACAGCACTTGACATATTTTTATCTCCTGTAAGTTGTAATTAGTCATAAACTAATATCTATAAGTACACATGTTTATTTTTATCATATATCTTTTTAAAACATGGTTGTAAAACAATATATCTATGATGTACTCCATTGCTATAAATTCCTTACCCAATAAAAAGCTGTTGAATGACTGAATGGATTTAAAATTATAAAAAAGATTATATACTATCTGCGATAAAATGTTTAATACTCTTATACTTGTGGTTACTGCCAATACTCTCACTAGATGAGAAGAAAGTCAACAATAAGTTCAGGTGCCCAAACTAGCAGCCAAATTCTAGTCAAAGTGTCCTAGAAATGAATGTGCTGGTTTTACAAGAACAAACAAAACATCTCTTTGTTTTTGACTGCCCAAGCCTCTGTAGTCTTGAACACACTCTTATGTATAGCTCCATCAACCCTGAATATTAGATATCCTACTGAACATTGTGTGTGTGTGTGTGTGTCTGTGTGTGTGTGTGCGCGCGTGTCCTGCTATTTTCAAGGAAGACCTAGGCCTTTAAACTTTGACCATAGAAATAAAAAGAAAATCTAATTAGAAAATATTAAATGAAAACTGGGTGTGGTAGCATATGCCTATAATTGCAACACTCAAAAGGCAGAGACATGAGAATCTCTGTGAGTTCAAGGCCAGCCTGGCCTTCATAGTGAATTCCATACCAGCCAAGGCTACATAATGCGACTCTGTCTCAAAATAAAAAATATTAATTGCTAGAGCTCGATTAAGAATTAAAGAATCACAGAGAACACAGAGGTCTGGGGCTGTAAAGCATCAATATTAATATTCTAACCTGGCTTAGGAAACTCATTCACCTCATCTTAATTCTTTCTGGCTTTTTAGTCCTCGCTTTTACCACATTAATTGAGTAATCCATTTTTGTCTCTCTTCTGATACCATACTCTAGTTTTTTCTAATAGCCTTTTGCTATACCTTGGCTTGGTTTTATCTCTCATAGAACGTCATTCTGGACATTTCATCTTAGTGTTCTGTTTTCCTGGTTGACCTGACAGGGTTTCAACCTACCTAGCTCTCGTACAGTCTAGGGAAAGGCATCTGTGTTTCTAAATATGTCACCCCCCACCAATGACTTTAGTATAAACGAGTTGTGGAGCCCAGTTCTAAGCCTTTCTACCACTCTATCAATTCTGAATTTAAATGTGCTATGCAAATTTGTAAATCTATCCTAGTAGGTAGTGTTTGTCTTATTAGCTTCTCTCCATGATAGCTTAGATTCTCCCCCACTTCTACATTTTAGAAAATAGAGGAGATATGGCTAGGACCATGTTAACATTATAGTTTTAAAAACTAGAACTAGAATCCAGGTGTTTTGAGTCTTTATTGGTTTGCTGATTGACTAACCAGGTATGGACAACTTTAGTAAAACCTGTACACACAGTAGACCCAGTAGAGAAAAATAGGTGGGGAAAAGAGAAAAGCATACACAGATGATGGGAAATGGGTTGGGAGTTGTCATGGCAGCCTCAAGGCCCCCTACAGAAAACAAGCTCTTCCTTGCCTAGTGGTGGAGGAAGAAGACATTTCTTTTGAGTCTCCGCAGGGACAGTAGGTAGTTTTTAGATTAAATATATACCCTTGTTCCAGGGTCATAGCTGTAATGTTGGGCTCCCTTTATTTATTCAGGATGTAGTACATCCCTGCTGAGTGTGACAGGGCTTCCAGTGACTGTGAAGCTTGAGCACAAGAAACCCACTGCTTTCTAAAATTAGGTAATCACAAATCAGCCATATTCACACATCAAATATTTCACATGTAAACCAGAGCTGCTGAATTAGAGTCTTTTTACAATCGTTGAATTTACAGTTTAGTTACTTTAGGAGATAGCTATAATACCAGAGAAAGTAACATCACATAATGGTGTTTATTGGCCTTCAGAACATTGGCTAGAGGGTCCCTTTCATTTTAAGTTTCTAGTGGAGTGCCGTGTGGTCTGCTTTCAGGGTTCTCTACCTTCATCTTTCTGTAACTCGACACCTGAGTGGGGTGTATGGTCACATGATTGTTGTACTAGGCTAATTAATTCATAAAACACGTATTGAAAGTCTATTGTGTGTTAGTGACTATACAATATGATAAGGGTATGTGGACAAATAGAAGGGAAAAAAACCACCTTCTCTGCAAGTTTTTGATAGAGAAGGGGAGGCCTTAAGTGACAATTTCAAGACACAGTGATGAGTGCTGCAGCCATCACTGAGGAGGTGTATTTACTTACAGAAGAGGGAGCGCCCATATCTATACAGGCCAGGAGTGACTGAAGTCACGAGGAAAGAGATGATGTGTCAGCTCACTTTTGAAAGATATAGTAGGAATTTGTCAGTTGTAAAGTATTACAGAATTTGCCGAGGAGCAGAGATTACACAAGCTAAAAATATAAGGCAGTGTGTTACAAGTGATGCATACAATTTAGAATATATATATATATGAAAAGGAGGATACTAGTAGGTGTGTGTGTGTGTGTGTGTGTGTGTGTGTGTGTGTTCAGAAACTTTTCAAACACTAGGGAATGGCTATGGTCAAGGAACTTTTGTATAATTGCAAAGAAGACAACCAATGAAGACGTGATGCATATTCTGCTATACTAATAGACAGGTGCCTTGTTCTGTTGACATCAGAGAGGCTTCTTCTGGCAGCGTATGGGAGCAGATGAAGAGATCCACAGCCAGATATTGTGTGGAGAGTCTCAATGGGAAGTCTTCATTGTGTCCCTCCTCTCAGAGATCAGGGACGGCCAGCAGAAGAGAGGGAGGAAAGATCATAGAAGTCAGAGGGGTTGGAAGAAACCAGGAGAACATGGCCTCCTGAATCAACTAAGCAGGGCATGCATGGGCTCACAAAGACTGAAACAGGAAGGATGAGGCATGTATGGGCCTGCACCATGTCTTCTGCGTTGTATGTTATGACTATTAGCTTGCTGTTTTTATGGAACTAACAGTGGGAGTGGGAGTATGTCTGACTCTGGTGCCTGCTCTTGGGACTTTTTTCCTCCTATTGGGTTGCCTTATTCAACCCTGACCCAAAGGCTGATGCCTTATCTTTGTGGGTCTTGTTTTGTCATCTCCTGGAGACCTGTTCCTTTCTGAAAAGGAGACAGAGTGGGAGTGGATTTGGGATACACGGGAACTTGGAGGGTGGGGAGGAGTGGTGGGAGAGAAAACCGTGGTCAGGATGCATTGGATGAGAATGGAGTCTATTGTCAGTTTTAGAAAAGGGATGTGATATATGATGCAGTGCTGACATAGTTTATTGCTAAGGGTAGTACTGGAATTGTAGTCCAGTGGTAGAGTACTTGCCTAGCATGAGCAAGGCCTGGCTTCTATTCTCAACACTGTAAAAATAAGATGTTTCTGAAAACTGCGTGCTAAGAATCATGTATAAATATGTAGAAAAGAAGAAAAAGACCGTATGTGTTTTGCATCAGGTACTTGAGTGGAGCTTTCATTTACCAAAATAGAATTAGAAACAAGTTCATTTGAAGAAGGTGAATTTTAAATGCTTATGGAACATCTGGAAAAGATGAGTAACTAAGAACTACTTTTCCTGTCCTCCTTTTGTATGTGACTGTGCAAGTTCATGTATGTGCAGTTACATTTATGTTAGGGTGGATGTACATACACATATATACATGTACATGCAGAGGTCAAAGGTCAACCTTAGATGTTATGCCTTAGGAGAAGTTTATGGTGCTTTATGAAATAGTCTTTCACTGGAACCTGGGGATCCCAGACTGCACTTGCTTCACTGACCAGGGAGTACAGAGATCTTCCTGTCTCTACCTCCCCAGCTCTGGGACTATAATAATATCTCCATGCTCAGCTTTTTTACCTAGGTATTAGAGATGGAACACAGGCCCTCATGATTACTTCACAGTTACTGTACTAACTGAGATAACTCTCTAAATCCCCTTCTCCTCTTCCTCTTCCTTCTTTTCCTTCATTGTTCTGGGAATTGTGCATGTTAAGCAATTCTTCTACCAGTGTAGCTATTCTGCAGCCTACCTATTGATAGTTCCATTCATGAGTCAAACCTCAAAAAGTGACAGAGACAAAAGGCATAAATTTGGGACTTATGGCTAGAGATGGAGAAGTAGATCACAACTTGCAGGCAATTAGTTACGTAGCACAAAATTATATATAGGTGTTTTCTAAGCCTTAGTGTATATACAGATTGTCACAGTTCCAATCTGAAATGTTCTCCCATAGACATATGTGCTTGAGTAGTTGGTTGCTACATGGCAGCTCTGATTTGGTAGGTAATCAAACCTCTGGTATCTATGTTCTACCTGGATATAGGACTCTGGCAGCATGTTTTGACCATTACCATAGCTTCTGGAACCTGTCCAAGCTCTCTGCTTTCTGACACAGCAGAATATGAAGAATGCATGTGAGAAGCTCCAACCATCAAGGACTGAGCTTCTCCAGCCACTATGCCTTCTCCACTATAAAATATAGACTATAATCTAAAACTGTGAGCCAAAATAAATATCTCTCCTTATGAGGTGCTTCTGTTAGGCATTTTGTCAGACCAACAAGAAAACTAACACACAAGGTATTCTAAAAAAAACTGTTAAGTAAATTTTGATCCACTAGATCTGCTGATATTCATAATTTTTTAGCAAGCTTCCAAGCTATCATGTCTAATAAGTCCCTATAAAACATTAATTTGCAATCATTGTGGTGGTTTGTATAATATTTAAATATTTTGTCCCCAGTTGGTGGAACTGTTTGGGAAGGATTAAGAAGTGTGGCCTTTGGAGGAAGCATGTCAGTGAGCATGAGCTTTGAGGTTTCAAAAGACCACACTGTTCCAGTTCTCTCTCTCTCTCTCTCTCTCTCTCTCTCTCTCTCTCTCTCTCTCT
>JADRCH010000149.1:5444654-5538986 GCA_019843965.1 Rhynchomys soricoides | reverse complement strand
TCTCTCTCTCTCTCTCTCTCTCTCTCTCTCTCTCTCTCTCTCTCTCTCACACACACACACACACACACACACACATGGATCAAGATGTCAAGCTCTCAGCTACTGCCCCATGCCACTCCTGCTGCCATGCTCCCCACTATGATTGTCAAGGACTAAGCCCCTGGAGCCATTAACTTCAAATTAAATGATTATAAGTTGCCCTGGTCACACTGTTGTATCACAGCAATATAAAAATAACTAAGACATGGAGGCAGATGACAAGATGATAACAGAGTAGTATCCAGAGAGGATAGAGGAGGAGGGGGAGAAAGAAAGATCTTGGAATCAAAGGAAGAAAGTTTCATACAGAAGGATGTATTCAGAAATGTCAAAGGATGCTAGCAAGGAAGTAGAAGCTGACTGGTAAATGTCATCTGAAATTGGCAATTTGAAGGTAATATTGAACTTTGGTGTGATAGTTTTCCACTGTGGCGAGGACAGAAATAAATCCTACTGGGGAGCTAAGTAAATGGCTGGTGAGGAGATATAGATAGTATGGACTACTTTTTGTAAACAAAACATAAAAAAACTTGTCTATCAAGGGAAAAGACAGATTCGGTGATAAGAGAAGCAAATGGTTGATGACATGGCGCCATATTTAAGAGCAAAAACCACAAAGTATTCGGTAGGTAGAATAATTTGCAAAGGGATTTAGTGGGTGTAACTGAACTGCGGTTTGAAATGGAGATACTGTACTGCACTATCTAGATGTACACCGTGGACACAGAAGTCTTTACAAGAAGGCAAAGAGGACAGGGCCAGCAAAGGAGATGAGACCACAGAGATTCCAGGGATGCTGATGCTGGGTAGGGATACTAGAGGGCTGAGAGTCAAAGTGCATAGGGATGCTCGAAGACCACCACAGATACCTCGGTCTGGTCCAGTAAGACCTCTGATGTCCTTCCAGAAATGTATCATAATAAAGGATTATGTTCAGCAAATACATTTTTGTTCATTTGCTGCATCTGTGACAGGAAAAAACAAAACCATCTTTGAGTATGCCAAGAGAGAGAACTCTAGAGAAGGAGGAAGAGACATCTCCTTTCTCACCACAAGAGGATGGCTCACATCCCTATCAATAAAAACTAACAAAAGAAAAGCAAAACAATTTTACTTAACTAAAGTTGCATGATGTACTAGGACCTTTAGAAGAGAAGACCCAAAGGTCCAGAGCAAACAATTTCAGTGGACCCACAAATGTAACTGAAGGTCAAAGGTCATGACTTACTGACAGTAAACTGGGGAAAGCCAGCAAGGTCTGTTTGTAGTCTTCTACTGAACCTTCATGTTTATGACAGAACTACCCCCTGGAGAAGGGCTTTGAGACCTCCAGAAGAGGTAGGCTATTTATTACAGGATCATGCTTCAGTACAGATGGGGTTAAGTGTGACCATAAAGGTGCCATTCTCGACTTAAGAGAGCTAGCTATGAATGAAGATTTCTATCAATTAGGAGAAGGGGTAACAGAGTTCTGGAGGTACAAGGAATTTTCTCCATGCCTTCAGGTCGGGTGGGAGACTATGCACTAAATTCTCATGTACACTTCTGTCTGTGGCATGGGGATCTCATAGTGTACATAAAAAGAAAATGGAGTAGACTGTAGCAACACCTCCGTTTTCTTATTAGTTTTAAATGCTTTTTAAAAATGCTTTGCTTTTGTGTGAAATGTGGTCGGGATTTCATTGGAAAGTCATGCCTAAACAATCGCCATATTAAACTGAGCTCTGTTGGATGCTGACAGATTGGGGGTCATAGACCTTGACCTTGAAATTTCTTGTTTGGTTCCAAGGTCTCCACTGAACTGTTGTTGAACTGAAATAAAAATTGAAAGAATCTGCACCCTTAGCTCTTTTATCTTATCTTATACCACTCTGCCTAAATTCGCTTGGCTCCTCATCAGATTCACGTTAGTCAGGAGACCTCTTTTTTCTTGCAGCTCCCTAAGGCCCTGCTTCACCTAGAAGAGAGAACCTGGCTCCAGGATGCAGGAGACTGCTTCTGGTTTCCATGGAGACCCTGTTTGAAGTCAATGGTGGCTCCAGGAGGGAGAGAAACCAGGACATTTGTATTTAAAGGATGGAGAGTCTGGGAAGGAGGAGGGGTAAGAAAAGGGAGTAAGGCAGGCAGACAGTGAGGCTAATCTAGCCCGCGTTTCGAGGGTTCAAACAGAGGAAAAGAAAAGTTCAGCTAGGTTATTCAATCTCCTAGCGCTTTGAGGATGAATCAAAACGGAAGCTGTGGGGGTGGGGGAGGTGGCAAAGGGCTGTTTATTGCGCATGTGAGAAATATCCTGCAAATGCTCCTTTCTGATACCAGCATGTAGGGTACTGAATTACTTAGGCAGCTGGGAGTCCCTGTCCTTGTGGGTGGCTCCTTCCCAAGCAGCTTGAGATTTTTCTCTTCTCCCCAAGTCAATTCGTAAAGGTTCGTACTGCTGTGAGGGGACTGAGCCTCTCCTTCCTTCTCACACCTCCCCCCAGAGGGTAACTAAATACAAACCTTGGCAAAACGCTTTCAAAAGCTTCGTGTTTCGGATTAACTGCTATTTATTAGCCGAGTCTCTGTCTACTAAGAGACAGGGGGCAGGATGGGGGAGGTACTCTGGCGGAACACACTCTAAAATTGAATTGCATGAGGATTCAGATGACGTCATCTTGGATAAAGGTCTGACCCAGTGAATGTTAAATGTGGCTGACCGACTAAATCCTTTGAGAGAATCAGTGGCAGAGACCTCTATGAAAGGACCATGCCTCTTGTTTAAAATATTAAGCATGTAGCTCAGCTGATCTCCGGCTGCAATTCCCAGGGCGCTGGTGGAATCTCAGTTTTCTGTTATAATCACTTGAATGTTACTTACTGCCCTAGAAAACTGCAGTCACATGATGCTTGCACCAAAAAAAAAAAAAAAAAAAAAAAAAAAGCCTTTGAATAAAAGAAAAGAAAGAAAGCCATCACAAACTATCAGTTTCTGCCAATTTTAGAGAAACGAAACCAAGTCAGTTCATAAACACTTTCTGAGGTGTGCTGCGGTCTGAGTGTGCCTAAAAAGTAAAGGGTGGTTTTTCCTTCAAGGTACTGATTCTCAGTTGGGTACAGCAATAGTCATAAACATCCGGAAGAGCTGGATAGAAGTCATTAATGATATGGGAACTCCAAGGAAAGGTTAAATTGATAAAAATATAAAGGAAACTCAATTTATATAGGTGTTTCCAGAACCCACACTGGTTGGCTCACAACGGCCTATAATTCTAGCACGCAGATATACATTTATATTTCAAAATACTTATAAAGTAAAGCATGTGTTTAAGATGAGGAAGAACTGTATAAGTATGGAAGACTTTGCAGACCCCTTGGGATCGAGGCAACACTAAAATAAAAGGACCATTTGTGCTCGCCAGAGCTTGTCTTTAGAGGGATGGTGTAGAAATGAAGAGGCCACTCCCACAATGCAACTGAAGACTCTTCAGTTTCAAAAAAATGCAGTTGGAGTTGAATGCCTGCCTTCAGTCATCAGCCTTGTAGATTTTGTTCCAGAATTAAGGAAAGCTTTGAAATAAGTTAAAGCACGTGGAAGGCAAAGGCTATTTCTTGGCTTTAATTTAAGTGGAAAATATCAAAAGGAAAAGGAATTAGAGGAGGGCTGTTATTTCTACAAGAATAAGAAAAGACATACATGCTCAAATTAGTCATGGTTTCTGTGTCATGAAAATGTTAGTTACCAAGGTTTTGCTTTCAGTCCTGTTCGCTAAGGGACATACCTATAGTAAAAACATCTCCCAAGAGTTTTGGCAATGTAGCTGAATGTTAACAATTTGAGGGTGAAAGCCTCATAAAAGCACAGACTACCACGAGTCAGTTCCTTTTAATCATTTTTATGTTTTTATTCTTAGTCATATGGCAGTCTTCCGATTTGCTTAAGGGTAGACTGACAAGGTTCTAAATCACAGCACAACCTCTCTGGCTTCCCAATCTCAAATAGATACCCCACTTGTCATCTCAGTGAGCTTGGATGTTCTTACATAGTGCGTGTCAAGGATTTTTTTGTTTTTTTGTTTTTTGTTTTAATTAGCTGTCGATATTGCATGACGGTTCCTAGAAATGCGTATAATAATAAGATGAGTGACTAATTGACAGCATTAGTAGAAGCAGAGAAAACAAAACAAAAACCTAATGACAACCATGAGTACCAAACAATAGAAAGATAGAGACTAAAGCAGAAGTGAAGAAAAGATGAAAGGAAGAAGGGAATAGAACAGAGCACGTGATCGCTAAGCCATGATCTGCAATGATTGACTTCTAGGTTTAAGATAGAAGTTTTGAGACTTAGAAGGGACCTGGTGATCATCCAGTCATCTTATTTCATAGACACCAAAGTAAGAGCCAGGAGGACTCTAAGGTTGACTAGAGACAAAAACCAACCTTGGGTGCAGGTTTCTGCCTGTGGCCTGGGTGGTAACATCACTATGTCATTTCCTCTTCCAGAATGATTGACCAAATACAAAGCTCTCTTGAAATGTAAATATGTTCCCACTTTCTACTGAGCACTACATTTATATTTGTCTTGTTTCTTTCTAGCTTACAATGTGTTTCAGCTTACTTAACCCTTATACTGATTCATTAAAAAAAAAAAAAAGTATCAGTTATAAAATGACCCACTTGGGGTCCACCTAGTAGATACTGATTTCCATTTGTAAGTACTGTTGCAATGAATGCAAAGTAAAACAAAACAAAACAAAACCAAACCTCAAAAAACTGTACTGTTCTCATTATTCTCTGTTGTACTATGGAAGAACCCGTTGTGTTTTTTTAAAAAAATAAAATATCAGGCCAGAGAGAGAGAGAGCTCAGTGGATAAAGGTGCTTTCTGATAAACCTGATCTCCTGAGTTTGATCCCTCACCCCCACTTAGGGGAAGGAGAGAATAATTTATTCGAGCAGTCATCTGACTTATATATACACTGTGGCACTTGTGCAGCATCCCCCAGGCACACCAAATAAATACATAAAATGAAGAAAATTTTAAAGAAAATAGAAGGAAAATGGACAATTTGACAGTACAGCTTTAGCAAAGAAAGAAAGAAGAAAAGAAAGAAGACAAGAAAGTCATGCCACAGAGAGAAGAAAAAATTACAAGATTAGTCAATCAGTGATGACTGAATTTGCACTGTTTTAAACACTTAGCACAGGATGACACTACTTTTAGTTGCTTTTGTAATATGTGTTGGTACTTCAGAAAAGCTCTCTTTGACGCTGATGAAGAGGGTTCCCGGAAGACAGCATGGGTGTGATGTTGGGGAAATGAGTTGCCCTCTTGACTATGAACTCACTTTCAGATGCCCAGCTACTCCAGGCAGGATAGTTTCAGTCACCCTGCCATCCAGTCATAGCTGGCGTCTTGGCAGCTGGCCTGCCCCTAATGGAATGTGTCCTGCAGCTGGGAATTAGGTCATCAGTAATTCACTTAATAGCATTTTATGAGCTGGGCTCTGACACAAAAGAGTGATCTGGCCTTACCAGCAGGAGCTTTCATTGAAGTGAAGGAAAGAAAGAAGTTGATGCCATTGTGAACAATCAGACTCTATTTCCAGAAAACAATGAAGAAGGGTCAGAAACATGGCTATTTCTTCAGCCTTTCTGTTATCAGAACAGGTATGTGATCTTAGGCAAGTCACTGCTTGTTTTTGGACCTCAGTTCCTCCAAGGTTTGATCAGGCCTTGGAAATCTCAGGATATTTTAGGTCTTTTCATTGATGGTGTTCTAGAAAGCAAAATAGTGGGCCCCCTTTTTCTGCTTCAGCTATGCTCAGACAAGGCAAGCACTGATTTGTATAATTCACTAGTTTGCCTGGTGTAAGTTTTCTCAATATGGCTGATTTCTGGTACCAGTGGTATAACAACTAATTTTGAAATCTAAATATTGACTATTTTGCTTGGATGAGCTGGTATGAGCCACTTCAGCATATCAGTAAATCTCCCCAGCTAGGAAGAGCTATATGAATAAATATGGCTCATATGTAAGCACATTACTACATTCCCTACATACTACATGAAGTGCACTTTTGTGTGTGTGTGTGTGTGTTCTTTTCTGATTCTACTCCACATATCACACCTTGGAGTCTTCTTAGATGAACATGTAGAATCCTCATTAGAAAAGAGTCCATGCTCATATAGTTCTTGACTCAAGTTTCCATGTTTGCCACCAGAGTGCTGATGTTCCCAGGATGTTTAAGAAGCCACTAGACTCTTATTTTCTTCTGAACTGTAGGACCCCCCAACTTTCCTGTTAAAAAACCCAATATATTTCTCATGGATTATTCAGAAGGTCCACTGTTATATAGGGCCTGCAAGTTAGAAACAGTCACCACAGTCCTTTCTCCTTTTAACATTTTACTGATGTGAGAGAAAGGTCTCCAGGACTGTGGAAATTTAGTGCACAAAATCTTCTTATTCAAGACATTTGGAGTGATTAGTGCTGAAGTCAACACCTGGAAAGATGAAGGAGAAGATGATGAATTAGATTTGGATCAGCCCCTCAGGTAAGTGATATGTACAAAATCTATTCAATTGATAGGAAGCCACAAAACATTTACTACATAGACTGAGCCAGCACAGCAAGCTCTTGTGAAACTCAAGAGCAGGAATGAGCTGGGATACAGCCTTCAACTTCAACTTGGGAAGATAAGCTTAATATGTGCAAATTAATGAAAATCAGTTAAAACACTTTATAATTAAGTGTTTAATGATGTGACAAAAATTATCAATGAAACAGAAGTTCAGAGGAAACAGTCATCTGAAGCAAGCCTTGTCCAAGCTAATGGAATGACAGCACTGTAGGGCAGAAGATACCCTTGATGTTGGGGTTGTATTCCCATGGTCAATAAAGGCACAGGACAAGTTCATGCCCAGGGAACTGCACTTAAAAGCTTGGTAGAAATGAGTAGGATGCTATAGAAAGGAAATTAGTAAAAGGTGAAGAGAACGTGAGCCTGTGGTCCTAAAGCTGGGTCCTAGTATTTGTAAATGGTAGAGGGACATGAGTGCCATGTACAAATGGTCAGATCTTACATGACAACAGCTCTGACCCACAATCCCCACAGCCACCATTTCAGGTTGTAAAGCCACATCTTCAGCAATGAGCCACTAGCATTCAGGACTTGGTTAGTAATTGTTCCCCTCTTTAAATTATTCTTGTGACCATTCCCACTGCTTTCAACTCAGGGCCAATGAAGGAAAGGCATTCATACCCCCGGAACCAATCACAAGTGATGTCCTGCCCCTGACTAGAGAGCATCTATCTATCTTCACATGCCCACAGGCTCCAGTCAGAACTTACCCGAAAACTTCCCTTTCTTTTATGAGAGCTTGATAGTTCTACCCTCCACCTTAGAATCACTGCCAAACACAAGTGGTGGCTAGTGGGTCTCTTGCTATGCAGCATATTTGTGAATAAATTTCTGTTTGTTCTCGTCAGATTGGCCTTTATTTAATTCCACAATGGGAAGGGAGCACACCCTTGTGGTTCTGTTTGCTTCATGTTGCATGAATACGCCCCTCACACACACACACATGGGGGGGTCCTTTTTCTCCCCCCTGTTATCCTTCTGCCCTCCTTCCTATGTCTACACTCTGTATAGGCTTTCCTACTGATCTTTGTAGAAGCTCATATCTGGTCCCCTAAATACAGAGCCGGAAATGCTCTTAACTGCTGAGGATCTCTCTAGCCTCCTAACCTTTTCTTCCTTTCTTGCTTAGCAATATGTCCACTTTCTGTTCCATTGGTTTCAGTGTTTCAGCTTTTATGTTGAGGTCTATGATCCACTCAGCCTTGAGCTTTGTGCAGGATGATAGAAGGGATCTATTTGCAGTCTTCTACATGCGACACCCAATTAGACCAACAAACCATCCTTTGCTAAGAAAAGTCTTTAACGAAAGCCTCAAGTTTTAAAGTATTTGTCCTAACATTTACTAGGTAACATTTAATACTTTCATAGCACATTTAATATATCTAAAGTGGCTAATCAGATGTTTTCTGATAACACAGAAAAACTGCACTACTATTGTGTTTGATAATATATATTTGTGATCAAACTAAAAAAAAAAAACACAGCTTATTAAATCGTCATTACTACGTGATCTCATACAAATCATGGGTTCTACTGGAGCTACTTGAAATTCTGAAAATAATTCACTCATTTCCGTCTGTTTGTGACACCCCTTGGATGATGATATAATAATTTTATAGTTTTACAAGTTCCTGAAGTCTTTTGCCTTGTGCTCTGAAAGCCTAAGGGAAATTCCTCTTTACAAGCAGAAATGTATCATTTTCGGTATTTAGAGGAACTTGACACCCTACATAATTTGTACTAATGGATACAAAAGTCGGCAGACAGATGGCAGTGAGATTTTATGATTGAACATCCTATTTTTTCACATGATCACCACATGATCAAAGAGATGGAGGGAGAAAAAAAAACAAAACAAACCAAGCAGATACAGCATGGTTAGGCTGAAATTCTCCATGGTTTTATCTCATTCAATTCTTGGACATGATTCTCAAGTTTGTAGACTTAGAATTTGATTTCCTACCTCACTCTTAAGGGGTGATGCTCTCCGCCCATCTTCCTTATGCATCCTATCAAGCATTGCTATTAGTGTACTTACTTTCAAGTAAGTCTTCCAATTACCCTTGGAAGGGTATGATGTTAAAAAGTGTCTCATGCTCTTCATTTGTTTGTCTGTTTTGTGTGTGTGTGTGTGTGTGTGTCTGCAAGTTTTAAAATATCAACATTTTTTTCCTCAGTTGTATTTGATTGAATTGAGGGTACTGATTCCACAGAAGGCTGACTGTATATTAATTCTGCTATAATAAGGTGTTGAGTTGGGGCTGGAGAGATGGCTCAGTGGTTAAGAGCACTGACTGCTCTTTCAGAGGTCTTGAGTTCAATTCCCAGCAACCACATGGTGGTTCACAACCATCTGTAATGGGATCTGATGCCCTCTTCTGGTGTGTCTGAAGACAGCTACAGTGCACTCATATACATTAAATAAATAAATCATTAAAAAAAAAAGGTGTCTCATGTTCATGGCTACTCTATTTTGTAACATGTATGATCTTGATAAATATAGCTGCAGGATCTGGGCTTTCCTCACTGAGGAAACATCTCTTCTTACTGAACCTATGATATATGTCCACAAGATACATTGATTATGATGTATGTCTGCAAGATATGTCATTTATGATGTCTGTCCGTAAGATATATTTTGGGACACACTGATAAGGTAAGCTAGTATTCTGTAACAAATATATGAAACTGAACAGTGTTTCTGTATGAAGGACATTTATTCACTCAACAATTGAAATTCGGTATCCATTCCTAGCTGTATGACTTTTTCCACCTAGTGATGAGGAACCCAGGTTTCTTTTGTGCTGTGGACCTTCCATCCTATATGAAGGTTCAGAATATAGATGGGGGAATAATCTACGTTAGTAGTTCTTTAAAAATACAAAAACAAAAACACAGCAGCAACAGCAACAAAAATGTATCCAAACCAAATGATATGCCTGTAAGCCTAGCATTCAGAGGTCTAAGCAGGGGAATTGGGATTTTACAGTCAATCTCAGCTATATAGTGTGTTTGACGTCATCCAACCTTCATGAGACTCTGTTTGAATAGAGCAATACCAACAACAACAATTCAAAATTCCTTGTCTCCCAATAGTATATTCACCTTCTGAATGAGGACTCATGCAAAAACTCTAAAATATATAGACCATCTATTATCCAAAGTCAGGAAACAAACAAACAAATTTAAAAAACCTAAAACAAACCGTAAAACCCCTCATCCAGAATTAGCAATCACTGCTTCAAGTATGGATTGACTCTGATCCTTTCCACAAATTAAAAATATCGGAATAGAAATGAGGCAACAAAGAAATTTCTATAAACATGATCTTCCTTCTCCGTGTCTCACTGATTTATGCCACATCTAACAGTCATTTTGGGAGAGGAAGAGAATTGCAGCTGGTCTATGAATTTCCACTTCAGTTTGTTAGGAAGAGGACTGGAATTCCTATTGCAATGACCTTAACTATATTTTTGGGGTGATCTCATACTTGTTCTCTGCTACTGTGACCAATGCACTGACCAGAAGCTCCTTTTGATCAAACCCTGTTTTCCCTGAGATACCTCTACAGTGACATGGCTCAGAGTTTGAGCTTCGCTTCACCCCTTGAACATTGTGTCATAGCCCCTGTGCATTTATATTCCCCTAGGACAGCTTAGGGCTCCACTTCGGTGAATGTCAAAATAAAAGTCTAGGAAAATAATTTGTGTCTAGTTCCCACAATCATAGAGCTGCTGGTCTATCACCTTTGCTTTTTTGCTTTTACTAACAACTTTGTTGCTAGTCATGCCTTCAGTAATGATGTAACAGAAAAGATGCTGAGAAGCAGATTCTCTGTCCTCAAGTTCCAAATGATTCTCTGGATTCTAATATGCCTTTGTGCATCAGAGGGGCATTTTGATATTTAAAATATGAATGGATCAGATTATTTGAAAGATGAGTAGTATGCAATACTTGGATAAAAGTAATTTCTCTTTATTCCTCATATCAATAGACTTTATATAAGACAGAGCTTGAATTGTTCATGTAATGCCATTCAACTTAAATATTATGTATTGAATGGCTTTAGCCATTCAACATAAATATTAAGCGTACACTATATTTATGTTATGGAGAATATAAAGGCAAATGATTCAGATACAGTATTTATAGGATTTATTTTTATCATTTTGAGCATGGGAGGGGGGAGTATGTGCACATAAGCTCAGATGCTCTCCAAGGGCAGAGGCATCAGATTCTCTTCGGAACTGGAGTTTTAGATGTTTGTGAGCTGCCTGGCATAGGTGGTGGAACTTGAACTTGGGTCCTCTGGAGAGCAATACGTACTCTTGACAACTAAGTCATATCTCCCACCTTTAGATACAGTCTTAGTCCCCAAAATATAAAGAATGTCTCAGGGGTGCATTCATAATCTGGAGCTTTAAAGCAGTTTCATCTCTCAGATTTATACATCCCCTCTATTTTTTCTCCTTCAAGTCCCTCTACACTTCATTGGAGAGACTTTAGGGTGACCCAGACTACTTTTTTCTTGAGCAAGTTCCTTCAGTTTTAACTAACTCGGGATGTTTACTATACTTAACCAGCTTCACAAATAGTACAAGATATCATTAAATGGGAGCTGTTATTACTGTTGATATTATTTCATGCTCCTTAGGAAATGGGGTGCGGTGGGAGACTGGTTCAGGTGATGTTTTTGTTTTGCTATTGTCCTATTAGGCATCAATAACTCCCATGTGCTGGACCTCTTTAATCCATTACTCTCAATTCTAATGTTAGGCAGTAGTCAGCAGCTGCTTCTGGAGAGGGATGAGATCTTCAGACTGACTTGGGCATGTGTCTCAAAGCAGCTCCATGTGTTAATTAATTTCACGAGAATGAACATTCATGTCAGTAGCAGTGACAAGGTTCTATGGTGGATTCCTCTGGCCTTCTTGGAGCATAGCAGACACTGTTCCTCATCAGTCTCTCAAAAGACTTCGTAGAAAACAGAAAAGAATAAAAGAGCGGAGATTGGGAAATGGTAAGTCTAGCAAATGAAAGTGACTATTTTACTTCTGTTTCTATACACTCCATCTTCCCCTGTACTGTAGCCACCACTCTACCCAAACAAAGAGGCTTCTAAATAAATGATTCATGAGGATTACAATCTCAACATGAAGATGCTCTGCAGCTGTCACCAGGGACTAGATCATTGATTAATCTAAGCATTTGGTGAGGGCTCTTTTGTGTCCAGAGCTGCATGGGGTACTCTAGAAGGAGGTAAGAAAAATTTATAATGCAGTCTTCACCTTTGAGAATTTATAATCTCCACGTGGGGAACAAGACAAATATATGAACATTTACAGATCAATTCAACTCAAAACTGTTGGCCACTGAAGAATGGCAGTTTAAACTCTAGCCTGACCTCCTGCCTGCCTGCAGAGAGACATTGTGGGGCAGTGGAGGAACACAGGTTTGTAGGTCAGCTGACCTAGATTCTCTGTGCTGTTTAATGAACTGCAAGACCTTGAGGAGTTTCCTTTATCTCAGTTCCAGAGGTTTCGCCCATTGAACAGAGAAAATGCTTCCTTGTAGGGTTGACTAATTGCACAATGGCTTAAAATATATCAACCACCTGGATGTAGTAAACTCACAAAAATATGGATGTGTGTCCTATATCCACATAACTGTGTCCTATGTCCACATAACTGTGCATTGTGTGAGAATAGGAGAGATAAGGGTTTTTAAACTGGGCATATTGTCTTCTATTTGACTTTCAATTTCTTTGTTCTTTGCTCATGATGAAACTTCTCTTTAGTCATCAGACTTGAAACCTACACGTTAACTTTAAACTCTTTTACTTCTATGTCTAATATATACCAATATTTTATTCATTCCCTTTCACATCTTTCTAGTGACCTTTTCTACCTTAGAGTCAGGAAAGAACTGTAGGAGTTCCGTGAACTCTCCAATAGTCTGTTAAGAGAATGATCATAACTTACATAATTTTTATAGTTTATTTGTGTTTTATTAAATAAGGTCTCATGGCCCAGACTGGATTTCAATTCTTGATTCTTCTTCGTCTTCTAGGATTATAGGCATGTGGCAGCATGCCCAGCAATTTCCGTAAATTCTGAAATGAGCCTTTATTAACAAAGTTTATGGACTCCAGTCATTCTCTTGTTTCTATTTCCTTGGTTGTGGTGTAGTTACAGGCTTAAAAATCGTATCTGCTACCCCTAACTTATCAGCTTTCAATAGAGTTCATTTTTTTTTGTGCAACTGTCATAGCTACTTGAAATGTAACTCATTAGTTCAGTTTTCCCCAATCAACCTTCCATACTTCTTAATTACAAAACAAACAAACAAACAAAAAACCACTACATTGAAGGTGGGTAACTTCACTTTCTGGGATGTCTTTGGGATTTTCATAGTCTGTTTCTCTCAAGCTCTACACTCCAGAAAATCCCATTTTGGCTGGTCTCTGAGTAGACTGTAAGTACCCAGGTAGGTCTTTTCCAATATGGAACATAAGGGGAGATAAAGAATGCACCAATAAAGAGAATGTGCAGATTTTCACAAAATTAATTACAAAATTTTGTTCCAAGATATATTCCTCCTCATAATAACCCAAATTAATGAGTAGATGCTGAAGATGGGCATGGTATAGATTTAAAGAAAGAAAGAAAGAAAGAAGGAAAGAAAGAAAGAAAGAAAGAAAGAAAGAAAGAAAGAAAGAAAGAATCCCTTGGCTGGTTCTCTGGAAATAGCAACAAAAGATGCATTTCTTTCTTTCTTTCTTCCTTCCTTCCTTCCTTCCTTTCTTTCTTTCTTTCTTTCTTTCTTTCTTTCTTTTTCATACTTTATTTACATTTCAAATGTTTCCCCCTTTCCAGATCTCCCCTTTGGAACCTCCCCATTTCTTTCCCCCTCCACCTGCCACTATGGGGGTATTCTATCACCCATCCACCCACCCACCCACTCACTCTAGTCTTCTCTCCTTGGCATTCTCCTGTATTGAGGGATCTAACATCCTCAGGCCCAAGGGCCTCTCCTTCCCCTGATGACTAACAAGACCAAGGGATTCTTTAGAATTTGTTTGTTGCTCAAAGCTCTGCAGCTGGTGGCTTTTCCTTGCATTCATTAGCAAGTCTGAGAGTCTGTAAGGAGCCACATTTTAGTGTCTACTCCACCATTGAAATGCTCTGTTTTGAGATTCCTCTAATCTATGTTAACACACAAAAGTGGACTTTCTTATCCTCCAGTGATCTGGGAGTCAGATGGCTGGATCTATTCTTCAGTTATAAACAAGAAGATGAATTGGAAAGAGCACAGAAATGAGAGAGAATGAACATAGCCTGATATCTTTGTTGTTCTTTATTTCAGGCCTTAAAAGGTTCTATTTACTTCCGTTCTTAAACACTTCTGCCTCTATAGATTGATACCCTCATATACTCTTGCTTAAACTAAGTTGTATTTATTTCATATCCTGGCAACCAATGTGTAGTAATGTGATAACTTCAGATGGACACCCCATCTTTCTTCCTCACCTACCGACTGAGCTTATTCCATACTCTGTTCTGTTAGCCTCTGTGCTGGAGCTTATAAAGGGAAGGTTGTAATGAGATTTCTCTGCTGGACAGAAACATGCAATAAATAGATTCGTTAAATAAATGGAAGAAAAGGAACAGAGTCATTCTAAGGAAAAAAATGACTTAGCTAACTTGAGTCCACGCTTTATCAAGTAAGGAAATAAGAATTCTCAGTCAGCAGGCACAGGATGGATCCACAGGGCTGGAAGCAGCTAAAGCATGATGCATCTTGGGATAGGTCAGTAAGTTTGTACAATATGTGCATGTTGTATTTATCCTTGCAAAGAGGAGTGAAAATGTATGGAGGCCTGCGTCACACATAAAGAATGTAATTTGTTACAAAATTGTCTCTTCATGGGAGTAAGGGAATCATTGAAAATTCTATGTAGCTACTTTAAGAGCTTACTCACATTAGTTTATAGACAGAAACTTTGCACTGCATACTCTGAATCATTTCAAGTAGAACCGCATGCAATAGCACTTGCTATGGAAAGCATTAGGACTCAGATAAACTAATTCCTGTTTCTTTCAGGAGAAATCAATTTTGATACATTCATGAAATTCTGCTTTTCTATCCTGTAGCAATTGCTTAGTTTAAATATTCGACACGCTCTCTTGTTCTCCTCCCCTCTTCTCCGTTCTCTTCCTCTCTTCCCCTTTGTTCTTTCTCAACATCTCTTTCTGCTCATTTTTACCATTTGGCATTTTAATATCTTTCATGATTTATTTTGTAATATAAATCTTTTTTCTAATTTATTTTAATAGTAATTATTATAATTAAACCTTAATACTAACTACAAAGAAACTAGTTTCATTGCAATTAAAATTGATATAAGGTTGGAAGGGATATCAAATATTTCTATGGCAAGTCAGAACCCCAGAGATCTCTAGAAAATACAGGGATTCTTAGACTCTAAAAAAAGGCAGGTAACAATGATAAAATGTTTTCTCGAAGGTTCTAAAAACTGGATGCTCTACAATAATAGGGAAGATGGTCTCAGCAGGGAAGCTTACGTCTATCAGTAAAGTCAATGAAAGTCAGCAGCCTGCTGTGGCTTCCCCATAGCAGTTAGAGCCTTAAAATCTATATAAGAATTATATGATAGCACATGAGTATATTAAAGTGTAAGCTCTAGCTACACACAGATCCATGTCTGAGAGCCAAGAGGATCTAGCATTTTACAGAAAAATCTTCCTGGCCATTCATTGTTCATATGTTGATTGAAGAATCACATCCAAGCCACTCTACAATGTAAGCTTATGGAGGCAGGGACCATGACTTCCTTGGTGCCTTTCTCAACATATAGACAGACCTCCTGTTAGCAGTTGACTGGTGGAACAAAAGATCTGTAAATGTTAAGATGAATCAAGATCTATTCAAGGTAATTTGAAGAAAAACGGTACTGGGTTAAAATACTTGGTAAGTGTTACAGAGAAGTTTAAGTTAATGAAAAAAATAACATTAGCCTCATCCATCCTGACTGCAAATCTAGAGCTAACTATGAAAAGCAGAGCCACTCATATCTCAGAATGACTGAATCTAGCACAAAGAACTAGATAATTAAATATTTAGGCTTCTTCAAAGTCCTGGGGAAAGAGAAGGGGAAGATATTATGTACTTTAAAAAATTAGATTTTTGATTAAAAATAGCAATTATAGTATTAATCTGTCTTTAGTACCTGTATCTCCAGGTTATCTCTTACTTTTCATGTTGATGTTAAACATAGCTATCCTTCTAGGACTGTAATTATATAGAGTTAAAATCAGGTTATGATGGGTGTGGTAGTGCACACCTTTGATTCCAGTATTCAATATCTGTTAGTTCAATGCTAGCTTGGTCTGCCAAGCACGTTCCAGACAGCTAGGGCTACAAAATGAAATCCTGTCTCAAAAAATAGTTCTTAGAAAAGGTTATGATTTTTGTCTTAGTTACTTTTCTATTGCTGTGCTAAGATACCATGACTAATGCAACTTATAAAAGAAAGAGTTTATTGGGGTTTACAGTTTCAGTAGGGAAGTTCATGGCCATCATGCAGGGAACATGGCAGCAGGCAGGCAGGCAGGCGTGATACTGGCAAAGAAAGCTGAGAGATTACATCTGATCCAAAAGCAGAGACAGAATAAGTTTCTGAAACCTCAAAACTCACCTGTAGTGATACACCTTCTTCAGTAAGGTCATGCCTCTTAACCTTTCCAGACATTTCCATCTACTAGTAACCAAACATTCAAATATATGAGCCTCTCAGGATCACTTTTATTCAGACTACCACAGATCCAAAAGCCAACAAGCTCTCTGAACTTGTCCCAGTGGCGGACCTCTTTAGAGCATTTAAGAAATGAAAATAGTAATAATTTTCACCATGTAGGATTATTATGAAGATGAAGTAAAAAGATAAATGTAGTAATCTGTGGAGAATGAAAGTTTTCCCCCTATGCTCAGGGTTTATTGTAGAGAATATAAATAGAAAGATAAATGGGGAAAGATGGATACTCTTTTTTTAAGGATGGGAGTATCACATGACCTATAAGTGAATATCTGCAAATCTAGTGAGATATAAAAGCATCTACCCCTTCATTATAAGGGTGAAGTAAGGGAGATGTAAGCAAGTTAGGGGCAAGGAGTCATGGAAAATTCTAAATAGCCATGTTAAGAGCATATTCACAGGTGTCAGCCTCAGAAGGCATAGCACAAACATTTTCAAGTGGAATAATATAAAATAGCTATTGAAAGTGTTAGAATTTTAGTGTCATTATGCCTATATCTTTCTAAAGCAATTAATTTTGATAAATACATAGCTGAACACAAGGGATGGCCTGTGACAAAGCCTGCTAATACTGACCTCTACTCTCTTCTGTGATGAAAATCCTAGAGAAGAACCCTATGGAACTGAGTTTCTTCTGGAGGATCTGTCCTTAAGCTGGTAAGGGAAAACCAGAGAAACCTCTCACCTTGTACTTGCTGTTCTTGCATGTCTGCCACCCAAACGCAAAAAGTGTTTTGTTTTGTTTTTTGCTGTTGTTGTTGTATTTTTATTTTATTTTGTTGAGATGGGTGTTTTATTTTGTTTTGTTTTTTTATGTAGCTAAGGCTGACCTTGATTTTGTGAGCCTTCTGCTTCTACACCCAGAATGCTAGGATTGCAGACATATACCACCACACCTACTTCATGAAATGCCACTTATTTGAAGTAGTATTTCTTGAACTCCTTTTAGAAGAGTTTGTGTGCATTTAATTCAGAGTTTAATACACAGTGATTGTCTTGTGTTATATTTATTACCTTTTCATCAGTCACCATCCCTGCCTCTCTTTCCTGACAGTATTTACTCTTATAAAAAAATCATAGAATTTCTCGAAAAAAAAATCATAGAATTTTAGAACAAAACACGACCTTACACATCACCTAATAGCCCAGAAGAGTCATAGAAACCTGATTTCTTATTGCAAGGGTTGGTTGGATCTACTGCTGGGGCTGAAACTAGGAAAGATGCCCTCCTGTCATATCACACAGAGAACTATTATTGCAGTCTTCAGTGTACACACTTATTGAGTACTGTGTACTGTGTACCTAGCAATGACCTTAGACTTCAGGATTAAACAACCATATAGGGATATAGGTCCTTCCAGGAAGCACTCACAAGAGACTGAAGTGGGTACAGACGTGTAAATTCATGAAAATGTAGAAGGATACTGGGGGCGGGGGGTAAAGCTGGTGGGTGCAAATGAAACCCCTAGATTGCTTGACTCCCTTAGAAACTCTGGGTTCTAACAAATCTTTTCCATGGTTCTGAGGTAGTTTTTGAGAAGACACCTATATCTTAGTCAGGGTTTCTATTCCTGCACAAACATCATGACCAAGAAGCAAGTTGGGGAGGAAAGGGTTTAATTGGCTTACACTTCCAATTGCTGTTCATCACGAAAGGAAATCAGAACTGGAACTCAAACAGGTCAGGAAGCAGGAGCTGATGCAGAGGCCATGAAGGAATGTTACTTACTGGCTTGCTTGCTTCTCCTGGCTTGCTCAGCTGGCTTTCTTATAGAGTCCAAGACTACCAGCCCAGAGATGGTACCACTCACAAGGGGCCCTCCCCCCTTGATTACTAATTGAGAAGATGACTTACAGCTGGATCATGGAGGCATTTTCTCAACTGAAACTTCTTTCTCTGTGATAACTCCAGCTTTCGTCAAGTTGACACAAAACCAGCCAGTACAACCTACAATAATGGTTTTTAAACAAAATAAACGTTGCCACATTTGTGTGTGTTTGTCAGCTAGGGCCCACTCAATACTTCTAAGGTAACCTTTCATCAGCTCTTTGGGTCAGATTTGATCAACATGCATCTATGACTTCTTCACTTTCAACATAATTGTGGGGTTTTATTTGGGAGAGGAAATAGATGTAACAATTTACTCATTACACAGATTTGTTTGTCTTAAATCTGGTTGTACCACTGACAAGTTGTATGCCAATCACTCTTCACATTGATTTTATTCATTGATCTCTATCAAGATCTCATACCTCCAAGTGATACTGAAGGAAAGGTTATTCTCAAGTGATATGATGCTTAGAATGACAAAATATTTGCACATTGAATATTAATTAATATGTCTGTCCATTCTGTTAGATATCATTACAGCATTTCCAAATATGCAAATTTACCAAGAAGTAGCAAAGTAGTATTTGAAAGAATTGTAATATCTCCTTTGTGTATGAATGAATATGTTGAATTTTTCTGCAGGGAGAGCAGAGGGTTTTTTCTCTTAGATATATATTCAACCTGATTACAATTTCAGTATTCACAAGAGAAAAGTTAGTATTTCTGGAAGTCAGGAACACTGACAATACTGATTTTAAGGGGCTGTCATCTTGAGTCCTGTGATGAATCACTGAACATACTTTATTCATTCATTCATGCATCCATTTGAAAGTGGTACATTGAGTTTTGATATGCTGGTTGAAGGCCAGGCACCAGCAATACATGGATGAATAAACATCATCCATGTCAAGCATTTAGTGAATGAATGAATAAATGAATCTATGAATATTTGTCTCTGCCCCACTGAGGCTCTCTCATCATAGTAAGGGAGACCAAACTATTGATAGATGACTATAATACCATGTGATAAATGCTCTAACAGAATGATGTTCAAGCTGCCACGGAGTTTAAGATCTTAGTCCTACCTGATAGCTGTGCCAGGCCATGATTCCACTGCAATATTTAATGTGGCTATTAGAGAATTGCCAACTCAGTCCCTAAACCAATTATGAAAAGTACATTATATTCTGGTTCATTTTATTTTGGATCAAATATTTTTGAGTTATTTATAGCTACAAGGTTCAAAATTCAAGAGGCACAAAATGGTATATATGAAAAAATACTATCCCAGACTTGACACTCAGTAATTCAGCTCTTCCCTTGGCTGGAGAAGGCAATGTTATCAGCATCAACAGTTTTATGTATATATATACATATACAATTATTTAAATATATATGAACCTAATGATTTGTTGTCATATTTTCTGTATTATTGGTATTGTATTATGTAATAGTATTATATATGCTAATAAATATTATTTTTGTGTGTGTATGTATCAGAAATAAAGATTTGAAAATATACAGTCCTAATTATTTGCTTTTTTCATAAGTGATAGTTTATATATCATATACACTCTCTCTCTTTCTCTCTCTCTCTCTCTTTCTCTCTCTCTCTATATACTGTATATATTCAATTTAATGGGGATATTAAAGAATTGCCAACTCAGTCCCTAAACCAATTATGAAAAGTACATTATATTCTTGCTCATTTTATTTCAGATCAAACTTTTGAGTTTAATGTATATTATATATTATATATATATGTAATAAATATCTATCTATATAATTGGAACTGAAAGTATTTTCTGGAAATCATGTCCTCAGACATATGCCACTTGCCATCTTTTACTATAATAAGATGATTTATTACAAGTAGCCTTATATATGTTGTTTGATAATAATGTCAATGAATGTAATGGCAAAGCTCAGGGCAACCAAAGGATTTTAACAGACTTTATGAGGTAGCAATGCTTTCCAGTCCAGCCTGCAATGTACAAGAGTATTTGTTTCTCTATCCTTGAGTTAACTATTCACTAAGCAGATTGGCTTTTGTTAATTTATTATGCCCCAACTGCTCTTAGTTTGCTTAATTATAAGACATTTAATTCCATCTATGACCACAGATCTATTGGGGAAATTGTCAGAATCACTGAAACATTGAGATAAACTTTTATATCTGATTGGAGATACTCTGGATGCAATGTCACATATTTGATTTGAGAAGCTTTAGAAATAATTTTCTAATTTATATTTAAAAAACCATGTTAACATTTGGGTAAGGGTGACACTGCATTTCTAGATTCATTTAGGAAATGTGTCATCTTTATAAAAATCTAATGTCCTCAGGAGCATTCCAGCTCTCCTTCATTTAAACCTTCTTTTATTCTGTTTATTTATTATGATTTTATTTTATAATATCATTATGATGATTTGTTTTATCATTCAAGTCATATGTATTCCTTGTGTTATAATCATTACACACTTAGTGTTTTACATCACACTGATGCAATATGGGCATGGCTTACTCTTTAGTTAACTGGTGAGCTGTCATCTCAATTTAATCTACGAACCATTTTTGATGCTATCAGCTGCCTCATATAACTTGGTTCACTCATTTTGTGCTACAGTACCTTGTAGCTAAGCCTACCTGCCTTCAGTAGCAATGCTGTTAGGCATCTCTCCATCATCTACATGTTCAGGGCTGGTATCACAATGGGAGGTGTTTGGTTAACATAGGTGAGACCTTGAATTTAAGTCCCAGCTACACCAAAAGAATAAAAGAACCCCACATTCAGACCTAACAATGTTTCCTCAACTTCATTCCCTGGAGATAAACCTCATACAGCTTTGCTACTTCTTACCCCAGTCATTGTTTTTGTTCCATCATCCTCAGCTTTCCCATCCCAGTGACTCTGCAGACTGCTTTTGCCTCTGTATGCAGGCACTGCTGCTTCCTGAATCCCTTATTTTCCTCACTCTTGGTTTTGCCTTCTGTTTTCATAGAGGGCAGTGTCTAGTTGTTCATGATGAAAGCTTTCATTTTTCTCCCACTCTTGATGTAAATGAGTAATCTTGGTAAACAAATAATTTAGTAAAGATCCTGGTTTAGCAAGGCATTGTAGCTAGTGAGGATTCTAAGCCCAACATGTTTTTACTGAAACCATTAATGGCAGGATTACTAGTTACTGAGTTTGTGGCTTCTAAGACATCTTTTCTTCTCTATGGTATGTTTTCCTCTTTAGACATTCTGATAGTCTAGTGTTTACTCCTACTATTTGGAATTTCTATGGTCAATATGTTCTATTTTAGACTTCTGTGCTGGAGATTCACTTGAGACTCCAGTGCTGATCCTTTGAGGAACTTTTTCTCCTCTTATTTATTTGCAATTTTCATGGGTACCCTACTTACGAGATTTGGGATTTGATATAATAAAACTGACTTGGATTTATGACACCTAGTCTTGACTACCAATTTTGTTAGATTGAGAAGTACCCAAGAGATGAATAAAGTACAGATCTGGATGTTGTCAGAGAGGACTAAAGATGGGATAAGACATTCCCTCAATATGGGTGCTGCATCCCGCAGGTTGGATCCTAGATTAAATACAAGAGAAGAAAGAAAAAAGTCTGAGACCTAATCACTCTCTTTTGATGCTTCCTGTCCACCATGATTAAAGTACTCATTTTACTCAATGATGGCCTCCATCCATGATAAATAGTAATTCATAAGCCATTAACCAAAATAAATATTTCATCCCTTATTCTTAATTTATTTACCTTGGGTATCTTTGAACAACAAAAGTTCTAACACATGACACGATCACCAAATCAAAAAAGTCAATATAAATTCTTAAATGTTGACACATAGAAGCAGTATATTCTATAGGTTTCTTTGTACCAAAAGGTAGTTTCTTTGTACCAAAAGGTAGTTAATATATGTTTTAAATATACATGTATGATATGCATAGTGATCATATTAGCTCAGTTAGATGGAACAGAGTCAGAGTTTAGCTCCATTTTTCTACCCTTTTGTTTTGAGTGTGTTTCCACACCTGTGAAGCTGAGATGCTTATAATATTTAATTATGAGAACTCAATGAGAAAATGCATACAGAGAGTGTGACACAATGTCAGACATATAGTAAGACCTCAATAAACATTGTACAATATTGGTGTGAAGGCGTTGCTGGGAGGAAATGAACAGTGCTCAGATTACTTCACTCATTAGAATTTGGTTATATGGAGCATGACCATCTGATTCTATAAACATCCTCTGTTACTCTGTAAGTTATGAACATTCCATAAAAACGGGCCACTTGTTTCAGTTGAGGATGGCATGTCTCATATTCTTATATCCCACAAAGTCTTTTACTTTCTGGACATGCTAATGAGTTGAGGAAGTTCTTCACTAACTTTTGTGATTTAACCCTGCTTCTTGGATCCTCCTTTAACCTGTAGAACAAAGACCGAGTGCAGGGAATGAAAGGCAGAGATCAGAAGGAGCTGCTAGTGCTGCTTTAGTGCAAAGGCTATGTCACTGTGATGAGTGGATTCCCCTGGAAGAGTCTCAGAAGCAGCCCCTCAAGTCAACAGCATTAGAAATGAAGATGAGAAAGCTGATGGAGATGAAGGGATATGTAGACCAGGAGAGTGTCAGCTGCTAAGGCCATTTTATGCTAAGTTGCAGAAGAGACTACTGTCTACTCCATTGCATGTGGTGGTTCCTATCATCTTATGATTACAGAATGTGCTCACTTCAGGTCCATAGCACATTTGCTGAGTGATAGAGGAAGATAACCAACTAAATTAAATGCACATACTTATCCATCTGGGATTCTAAGAATCATTGGTACCTTGACTCCGTCCTATGGTTATCACACTACCCTGCTTCTATCACGACCTCTGTAGAACCAAAGTTAAGGAAAAGCAGAGATGCATAATCATGGAATGGCTCTGACTTCCTGATGTTGATATTACCTTATCTGAAAATCGCTCAGGCACCTAAAGTCCTGAGCTTTATGAGGAAAAGTGGTGAACCTGGAATGGGTAAAACTGCTTCCTAGACCTTATTCTGCCCATTGTTCTGGGACAATACTCCACTTCCCATGTCTGTACATTATTACATTCTTCTAGCTGGATTGTTTAACAACCTTGGCACAAATATCCCATAAGAGTCTAGCAGAAGCCACAGGGTTTTTACCTACAACTTTATGCATGTTGCAATGTTACAGATGAGCAAGAATGTATCACACATATGCAGACATCCTTTGTGGAGCTAGATATGCATCTAACATGCAAATTATTTGAGGAATGGAATACTCAGGTCCTCATACTTGTGTGGAAAGAGCTTTACCCACTGAGTCATCTCCACAAGGTCCAGATTCTTGCTGTGTGACATTCCTTCATAATCAAGGCTTCTATCAGTATTAAGGAACATATGCTAGCAACATGCAAGGTTCCATTCAAGGAAAGTTATGCCAAGGTTTGGTAGGTTAGTCTCGAATCAAATGGCACCAGTGAGGCTGCATTCTCCTCTAAGGAAAAAGAGAAGTCACCTTTCTGATTTCTGTGTCCATCCTTTCATATTTCTTTGTGCATGTGTGTATGTGTGTGCGCACACACACATTTGGCATGTAATTTTAGGAGGCTTACAGACTCTTCTCTCAAATTTATCTCATGTACCCCAGGTTAAAGTTGCCTGAACCAAAGGGCAGGCATGATGGCATGAACCTGAAGTCCCTGCAGGAGGGTAGAGACCAAGAAATGCAATGAATAGTTGGAGGCAGGAGAATCAGGAACTCAAGACCAGCCTGAGCCACATGAGACATGGTCTCAAACAAATAAAACAGGGGTCAGATGACATTATGATGGTTCTAACCTCTCCAATACTGTTATTCTAAGCAAAGCATTTTACCCATTCAGATTACAGTGGGGGACTTTGGAGTGCTACAAGTGACTCTTTTCTTTCTTTTGTTCTATTTTTTATCCCTATCTTAAGGGTAGAGTCAACAGAGTCTGCCAGCTCTCAGGGAAAGTTCAGAATGATGTGACTTTTTCCACATGAGACATTATCATGTTCCAGAATAATATTTCTAAAATCCAAGGTGAAAGATCTGAGGGAGTCACTGTGTGCTGACTTCAGCTAAGAGTGGAATGTCTGCATTGTGGTTTATATCCCCACTTAATTGAATCTCTAACTCCGTCTTGGGGAAAGGAAGATATTCTACCCTTCATGTTTCATCTGAAATTGTATCTCTGCACATTCCTACTTAACCAGAAATTGGTTTCATGTTCCCAGTCATCATCATTAGCAGTTCATCTAATATTGTTCACCCCAGCATCCAGCGGTCCCCTTCTTGACCCATTTAGCTGTTCATTCCAAAAATACTGTTTGGCAATGGATCACATTCCCTGAGCAGTGGCCATATGCTGAGCATGGAGCTAAGACTTTGAAAGTTCCACCTCTTAGAATCCAGTTTCAATTGTTTCTTTTCTGGCATCTGGAGGAAGAATTCTGTTTTTTGGTGGCATGAAACCATCAGGAAATGTGTTTTATTGCCCCAAAGCCTTTTGGGTCATTCTATTTGCCCCTGTGATACTTAGTAAGGACTGAATCAAAGGATGAAGGCCAGGCAGTGCTTGTTTGGCAGAATTCCTGCATTTTAGGGCTATCAGGAGGTAACTTCTTTAGTCTGTAATGGGGGATCCTGGAGACCTTACAGAAAGATATGGGTCAAAAACTAAACGTATCCATGTTCACTGTTATCCTTAGAAATATGTGTTTCCTCCTCACAGTTTACAGGTAAGTGGGTATATCTCCCTCTGCAAATTGGCAAGAAGCTTAGAAAGGTCATGTGGCTAATGTGTGCATACCTCAGGTTCCAACTAGGCATCCTTGTCATCAAAACTAATTCTTTTTCCACAGCTTTCTCAAGAGAAAGGGAAAGGAAAAGCCTAGTCATGAGGGAACCAGACATTTATTGCAGCAGAATGAACATCTGAAGCTAGTGGACAGAACACTATATTGGAGACTGATGGGCACAACCTACTCTTTTGTTCTGATTTCCTGATTTAAATTCTGAGTTGACAAAAGGCTGCTTAAAAGCCTGATGAGAAAATCAAGTGTTGCAGAGCAAGGAGACAAATACTCTGTTTACCTGTTGAGACAGTCTCTTTTCCATTCACCCTTTCAGACTGGCAGCCACATTCCTTTGTAGTACCGCTGTACACCATTTTGAAAAACTACTTATATTTATTTGCAAGTGATTTCGAGCCATCTTTTTTTAAACCTCAAGCTTTTAATCACCTCTATTCAAGGGATGCAAAAGCCTAAGTAAGCCAGTTTCTGAAAATGTCTTGCCCTTTACAAATGAAATCTTTCCAGAGAGGGACACTCTCCCTGTTATAGATTAGAGTCTTTAACTCAGAGTGATGAGAAGTAATTTTAATTAAGGAATACCCTGAAGTCTTCCCTAACAGCTAATTTTCTTGCAAGTAGGAAAAGCTAAAACTGAATGAGGAAAAAAAAAGGTTCCCACTATTTCTAAAATAGCTTGATATATTTGGAAGTGAGATTTCATGAGTGTGTTCTTGTGCAAATGTGAAATGCCAGAAATCCTTGGTGGGAGAAGTTTAACTGTTGTGGGTTTCACAATCATCAAATATCAGAGGAAATACATGCGATCACGGTACAAGTTCTGCATCCCGTAATATGCCATTATGCCTGGTTGTGTAGTTCCTCCTGATTGGGGGTATGGAAGTGAGGATTGCATATTTTTAAAGGGAAAAAATCGCTGCAGCTGCTGTATTTGCCGATAGAGTAAGAAGGCAGATGGTGGAGTCTTGAGTATTTTAGGTCTACAAATGTGTAGCTAACAGTACTTGAGAAATAATACCTTAGATACTATTATTTGAGACAAGTGTATATAACCTTTGCCTCCTCTGTAATCTGTGGTATCTTTTGGACATTTGTCCACAGAACAACAGGTAGTGCCTAACATTAAAAGCTGGAATGCAGTTACTATGGAAACCAGATGCAAATTTAGATTTGTGTGTCCACTCTGTGATGCATAATAGAAAAAAAGTGTGCTGTAGTAGAAATGAAAGAATTGAAATAAGATTTACATTCATGTCTCCCGAGACTTATCTGCCAATATCATATGACGGTGAATAAGTTATGATTTTTCAACCTCAGCTTCCAGTCAAATTTACAAGGATGATGATATTAAGAATATCTGTGAGATGCTTGACATTTTCCTCACCCTCCTAAATTCCCCCTTGTCAGTGTATATCTAAGACACTCTATCTTGGAAGCATGTAAAATTCTGTAATGTATGGATACTGAAAATAGCTTAGTAAGTGCTTATTATATACAATTTATAAGATGCAAAAAAAGAAATTCAAGTACTTTTGGTCACTCAGGAAAAAGCATCAGGATCATGTTTTTTGTCCCTGCAGTCTAGGTTGGCCACAGTCACTTACTATTGACACAGTCACCAGGGGAATGGAGGTCCCTGATTCCCACCCCTGGAGGTGGGAATGGAGTTCATTGTCCTAGAATAGGGAAGGAATAAGTACCCTAAAAGCAAACTGAGTGCTGTTTTAATATCAGAGTGAAAGGAGCCCTGATGGCCAGTTTTTTCCCAGCAGTACACTTCACTATGATGAGGAGCAGGAGGGTGTGATCATGTTCAGTGAAACAGTGAAAACAAACTATCTGTAATTAAATAAACTTCTGCATTCAAATTATTAGAAAATAATGACTACGGTTTTTCACATTCACAGTGTCCCCAATGAAATGAAGGAACCGGCTCGATGAGCGCCACACCCTAGATAAATATGATTATTCCACAGAAAAAGTCCCAAGTACATGTGCAAAACCAGAGACTTAAAGAGATCCCAGTGGGTTTGCTATTTCCAGGTGAAAGAATACACCATTTCCCTAAACATAAGCAATATGTACAAAAACCAAAACAAACCAACCAAACAAAAAACAACCCCCCCACACCTATTTAGATAAATGTCATTTTTCCCAGTGATAGGACAAAATACAAGGCTCCTTTACTGTCTTGCCAGTGTTACATGGGCAGAAACTCTGATACAATTGAAATCATCTATCACAGCAATAATGGCATGGTATCACTTTACATTGATCTAATATTTCTGTTTATAAACCTTACATTCTTTGCTATGCAGTGAAGGTAACACAGGAGGAGAGAGGGGGAGGAAAATGACTGAGTTGTACATGGATTGCTATGGAAACAGGAACTGACCAATCAATGGAGAGGCGTCAGAACATATGCCTCCTCTTCACTGCAGACATGATGAACTGATGTCCGCATATAACAATCCTTTTGGCTCTGATGCCACTTGTAGTGATAGTTTCTCGGCATCCATTAGAAGACAAATGTCTGTTGTGTTTTCTTAAAAAATCAGATGTGTGAGTTCTTACTCTTGCAATTTGCAGGCTTCATATGCAGGCACATACAGTCTTTCCTTTCTCTAAAGTAGTCTGTATATTTTTCACAGGCTCTCTAAGTAGGAACCAATTCTCTGATGCTCCAATCCTCATGCAATCCAGGTCATATTCCCTCTCTTCACATCCCTATCCCAAGTACCTCAGTCAGCTAGAGTGTGGCTATTTCTACAAGATCAAGAAATATACAAATAAGAAATATTGCAAACCTCTGCCTGATATTTTAGAGCTAATAAAAAACACTTGAAGAAATATGTTGGCTCCAGAACCAAAGAGCCCAACCATCAGAAACATGAAGAAATCATCATCATATTTATCTACTGAATTTAGATAATAAAAACACCTGTTTGGGGGGAAAATAAAGCTAGAGAACCTTTGGAGGCAGGGTCGAAACTATAAACTAGAGTATATTCCATTTTACAATCATCTACTTGTTGTGAGATTAGCCCTGAGTTTCTTTCAAGACATGACCCTTGGATCTGCAGAAGATGCTGGGTTCCTTTGGCTTTAAATGAATTTCTTATGATGCAAATTTTCTTTACAGGAGCTTCAGTGGAGAGAAAGGGATGTGGACTATGATGGCAAAGACAAACCCAGGCCCTCTAGTCCATGCTACAAGAGCTGCACGAAAAGATTTAAAGGACTGGCTTCCATTGAGCAGATTAAACAATAAATAAAGCCTGCTGACATTTAAGCCTATCTCCAGATCTCACGGTAAATTTAGGAGGATGATTGAATACCAGCCTCGGAACTAGCACCATCCAACTAATTCACTGGGGGACCAACGTGCTGATTTGATAATGCATTGAAGCTCTTATTGTCTGGCCTCGCTCAAGAATTAAACATTTTATATATATAAGCTAAGATCACAGCCAAATCACCTCACTTAATGTGATGCTGGGATGAACACAGGACTTAATATACCTAGGAAAGTGCTTTCATAATTGGGACACCTCAGTTCCAAACAGATTTTGAAAAACCTGATACTTACCTCCATGGATTTGGGGGAATATTTTTTGGAGCTTGTGGTTTGCCAATGCACAAGAAAAACATCCTGGGCTCATGGGATATAAATTTTCTCAGGATAGTAATAATAGGAATCAATACATTAGGCAAACTGTATTAGAAAGCACATGTTCCTGTTGTGATGGTCAGTGGTTTCTAATCATAAAATCCATGCCTTTTCTGTTCCTGAAAGGTTCTACCAGCACCTGACCAATACAGATACAGATACAGATACTCACAGCCAATCATTGGACTGAGCCCAGGAACCCCCAATGAAAGAGCTAAGGGAAGGACTGAAGGAGCTAAAGGGGGTTACAACCCCATAGGAAGAACAATATCAACTAACTGGACTACCTAGAGCTCTTAAGAACTAAACCACCAGCCAAAGAGTACACATGGAGGGACCCATGGCTCCAGCTGCATATGTAGCAGAGGATAGCCTTATGTGACATCAATGAGAGGGGAAGACCTTGGTCCTGTGGAGACTTGATGCCCCAGCAGAGGGGGATGCTAGAGCGGTGAGGTGGGAACGGGTGTGTGGGTGGAGGAGCACCCTCATAGAGGTGAAGTGGAGGGGAGGAGGGGGATGGAATGGAGGGTTTGTGGAGGGGGTAACTGGAAAGGGGGATATCATTTGAAATGTAAACAAATAAAATGATTAATAAGAAAAATCTATGCCTTTCTCAGTTTCTGTGAAGCATTTGGTTCATTTGAACCCAGCCCTCTTATTCTCTTATCATGTGTCACATAAAGGCATGTGTTTGGTGTGCCTCTCAACTTGACTTTGTGCTGGGTATTTCGCATCCCACAGATCATGCGGCACACTTTATCTCCATCTTTCTTCCCTGGAAGTTCTCTCTTACTCCTCAGCCTATCCATGGCTTCCTTTCCCTCTTAACTAGTCTCTTTTATCTGTGCCATAAACAACAGGCTTTGGCTTCTACAATTTCATCCACAGATAACTATCTGCATCTTGTCTCAATAATTCATTGCTTTAACAGATATCTAGTGAGCATTTACTCTTTTGTAAGCATGCCATGAAGGGTTGGGAATTCAACAGTACATGAGGAAGGCATGAAGGTTACAATGTAGTGGGGAAAACAGACAGAGATAGAGTAAAGGAGAAATGGATAAATGTGAATACAATGTAATGATTTCCATGTGTGAACCAAACAAGATGACAAAGCTAAGAACACAGGAGACCTACTGTTGAAAGTGATGGTTAGGTAGACTCTCAGAAGAGACATTTAGGCAGAAATTAAGTGGTAGAACCAGTCCATCACATTTTCATAGGAAATATGTTCCAGGTGAGAAAGAATCTTGAGTTAAGATGGGAGAATATTGATGACATTTGTAACTAGATGAAAATGAACACAACCCAGAGTGCTTTGAAACAAGTTTAGAGAGAAGCAAGTAAGACAGTGTGGGAGGAGGGTCTTATAATTACTTCTAGGTATACTTTGAAAGCATTGAATTATTTAAAGCAAAAGATTGATGTAACCTGATTTACATTTTGCTATTACTCTTGCTATTAAGAAGAAAGTGAAATTAACTAAGTCTGTTGGAGTATGTTGGGTGCTGACAGCTAAGGCAGCTGATGGAAGGAGATGGGAGTGGGTTGG
This sequence comes from Rhynchomys soricoides, assembly GCA_019843965.1. Classification (NCBI taxonomy): domain Eukaryota; kingdom Metazoa; phylum Chordata; class Mammalia; order Rodentia; family Muridae; genus Rhynchomys; species Rhynchomys soricoides. The sequence goes on along the minus strand of JADRCH010000149.1, from coordinate 5,508,558 downwards.
TGTGCTGTATAGTCATCCCTCAGTATCCACAGGACATAGGATTTGGGAATCCCTGCAGATATCAAAATCTATGAATTATCAAGTCCCTCATAAAATATTTACAAACTTTTCACATACTCAATATTTTTAAAATAATTTTTATATTACTTATGATACTTAATGTAACATAAATATTGTCAAATAATTGCATCCTGGGAAAAGAGGACCTTGACTGAGGAATTATCTCCATATTGACCTGTGGTCATGCCTACCAAGCATTTTTTTTTTTTCTTATTTGAAATAGGTCATTTATTGGCACTGTGCAAAAGTGTTCATTTTTGGATACCAGATTTGATTTTATCAGGTAGATTTGCACATACCTGACTGCCTGCTGTACCTTTTATTCTTAATATAGACATATTTATGAGTAATTTATTGCAGTAAATTTTATACAACTCAGGTAGTGATGGGCCTTGCATTACTTCTTGGGCTTATAACAGCACACAAACTAGTTATTCAGGCTCTCCGAGGCTTTGGGTAATTACAATTGAAAAGGACCCATAAATAAAATATATAAAAATAAACAAAAATCTAGATGTAGAATGCATAGGCATATATTTTTACCAATTACCAGTTCTAGCTTATCTCTGACATAGCTAATTTCATTTTTTTCTCGTAATTTTTCTTTCATATTACATTCCAATTGCAGCCTCTCTCCCTCCTTTCCTCCCAGTCCTGACCTTACAAATCCCTCCCCCCATTACTCCCTTCTCTTCTCTGAGAAGGGAAAGTCCCCCTTGGGTACCACTCCACCCTGGGATATCTAGTCCCATCAGGACTAAGCACCTCCTCTCCCACTGAGGCCCAACCAGGCAGTCCAGATAGGGGAAGGGGATCCAATAGCAGGCAACAGAGTGAGATACAGCCCTCCATCCAGTTGTTAGGGGACCCACATGAAGACCAAGTTGTATATCTGCTAGGTCCAGTCCCTGCATGCTCTTTGGTTGGTCGTTCAGTCTCCGTGAGCTCCAATGGGCCCAGATTAGTTGATTCTGTAGGTCTTCTTGAGCTGTCCTTAACCACCCTGGCTCATTCAATTCTATCCCCTAACTCTTCCATAGCCTTCCGGAGCTGAATCTAATGTTTGGCTATGGTTCTCTGCATCTGTTTCCATCTACTGCTGGATGAAACCTCTCAGAAGACAGTTATGCTAGGTTCCTGTCTGCAAGTATAGCAGAGTACCATTAATAGTGTCAGGGGTGAGCTCTCTCCCATGGGATGAGTGTCAAGTTGGGCCAGTCATGGGTTAGCCCTTCCCTCAGTCTCTGCTCCATCTTTATTCCTGAGCATCTTGTAGGCAGTACAAATTTGGGGTTGCAGGTTTCTTGGGTGGTTTGATGTCCCCTTCATTCCACTTGAAGTCCTGCCTGGCTACCCGAAGTGGCCACTTAAGTCTCTATATCCCCCACGGTAGGAATCTCAACAAGGGTCACACCCATAGACTCCCTATGCCTTCCCATATCCCAGGTCTCCCGCTGGTCCCAGAGATGCCCCACTCCCACCAATCTCCATTCTCGGTCTCAGCCCTCTCCCACACTCCTCCCCAACACTTTGATTGACATCTCCACACTCCTCCTCCCTCCCTTTTCCACCCAAGTCCTTCTCTTCATACACCTCACCTGTCAAACATTTTCTTGATTGATGATTACTGTGGGAGGGCCCAGCCTGCTATGGGCATTGCCACATATGGGGAGGTGATGCTGGGTTGCGTAAAACTGTTGACTGAAGCAGGGGAGCACTTGTTTTTTAATTGGATATTTTCTTTATTTACATTTCAAATGTTATCCCCTTCCCAGGTCCCCCGCCCCCAGAAACCTCCTATCCTATCCCCTTCCCCTGCTTCTATGAGGGTGTTTACCCCCACTCCCACCTCCCTGCTCTGGCATTCCCCTACACTGGGGCATCGAGCCTTCACAGGACCAAGGGCCTCTCTTCCCATTGATGTCCAATATATCCCTCCATGTGTACTCTTTGGTTGGTGATTTAGTCCCTGGGTGATCTGGTTGGTTGATATTGTTGTTCTTTCTATGGGGTTGCAAACCCCTTCAGCTCCTTAAGTCCTTTCTCTAACTGCAACATTGGGGACCCCATGCTCAGTCCAATGGTTGGCTGCGAGCATCCGCCTCTGTACTTGTCAGACTCTTGCAGAGCCTATCAGGAGACAGCTATATCAGGCTCCTGTAGGCAAGCACTTCTTGACATCCACAATAGTGCCTAGGCTAGATGACTGTATATGGGATGGTTCCCCAGGTAGGGCAGTCTCTGGGTGGCCTTTCCTTCAGTCTCTGCTCCACATTTTGTCTCCGTATTTCTCCCATGAGTATTTTGTTCCCCTCTTCTAAGAAGGACTGAAGCATCCACGCTTTGGTCTTCCTTTTTCTTGAGCTTCATGTGGTCTGTGCATTGTATTTTGGGTATTCTGAGCTTTTTGGCTAATATCCACTTATCAGTGAGTGTGTACCTCTGTATTCTTTTGTGACTGAGTTACCTCTCAGGATATTTTCTAGTTCCATCCATTTGCCTAAGAATTTCATGAAGTCATTGTTTTTAATAGCTGAGTAGTACTCCATGGTGTAAATGTACCACATTTTCTTTATCCATTCCTCTGTTGAAGGACATCTGGGTTGTTTCCAGCTTCTGGCTATTATAAATAAGGCTGCAATGCACATAGTGGAGCATGTGTCCTTGATATATGTTGGAGAATCTTTTGGGTATATGCCCAGGAGTGGTATAGCTGGGTCTTCAGGTAGTAATATTGCAAATTTTCTGAGGAACCAACAGACTGATTTCCACAGTGGTTGTACCAGCTTGCAATCTCACCAGCAATGGAGGAGTGTTCCTCGTTCTCCACATCCTTGCCAGCATCTGCTCTCACTTAAGTTTTTGATCTTAGCCATTCTGACTGGTGTGAGGTGGAATCTCAGGGTTGTTTTGATTTGCATTTTCCTGATGACTAAGGATGTTGACCCTCTGATTTTCCTGTTAGGAATTCTTTGTTTAGCTCTGCACTCCACTTTTAAAATATTAATAGGGTTATCTGGTTCTGTGGAATCTAACTTCTTGAGTTCTTTGTATATATTAGATATTAGCCTTCTATTGGATGTAGGGTTGGTGAAGATCTTTTTCCAATCTGTTGGTTGTCGTTTTGTCCTATTGACACTGTCCTTTGCCTTACAGAAGCTTTGCAATTTTATGAGGTCCCATTTGTCTATTGTTGATCTTAGAGCAAAAGCTATTGGTGTTTTGTTCAGGAAATTTTCCTCTGTGCCCGTGTGTTCAAGGCTGTTCTCCACTTTCTCTTCTATTAGTTTCAGTGTATCTGTTTTTATGTGAAGGTCCTTGATCCACTTGGACTTGAGTTTGTACAAGGAGATAAGAATGGATCTATGTGCATTCTTCTACATCTGACCGCCAGTTGAACCAGCACCATTTGTTGAAAATGCTGTCTTTTTTCCACTGGATGGTTTTAACTCCTTTGTCAAAGATCAGTGACCATAGGTTGTGTGGGTTCAGTTCTGGGTCTTCAAATCTATTCCATTGATCTACCTGCTTGTTTCTGTACCAATACCATACAGTTTTGATCACTATTGCTATGTAATACAGCTTGAGGTCAGGGATGGTGATTCCCCCAGAAGTTGTTTTATTGTTGAGAATAGTTTTCCCTATCCTGGGTTTTTTGTTATTCCAAGTGAATTTTTAAATTGCTTTTTCTAACTCTTTGAATAATTGAGTTGGAATTTTGATGGGGATTGAATTGAATCTGTAGATTGCTTTTGACAAGATGACCATTTTCACTAGAAGCATAGTAAGAAGGCTTCCTGCATGGTCTCTGCTTCTGTTCATTTCTTCAGATTCCTCCTTCCCTGTCTTCCCTGATGTTAAACTTTAACCTATAAGCCAAATAGATACTTTCCACCTCAAGTTGCTTTGGTCATGGTGTTTATCACAAGAACATTAAAGTCAACTAAACACTGGGTATGAACATTTCCTCCTATATTTGAAGCACAGCATGGACAAGTAGAATTGATCATGCCCCTCAGCTTAACGCTCTAGCAGTGCTATTGTTCTAGATCTAGTTAATAGGACACTTGTCTGCCAAGAGTAGAAGTGTTGATCTTGTCTGTAACATTTCCTTATCTTGAGACCTTTCTCTCATCCCAATATTGGAGCGTTTCATATTGAACATCTTTGAAATGCTTGAATTTTATTCATCCAACTCCACCCTGAATTCAATCCATTTTATGTTGTTGTTAAAATTCTGTATCTCTCTTCTATCTACCAGATTCTGTTCTCTCATTTCTCACTTTTCCCCATACAGATAGAGAACTTTGACTCAAAAGCTAAATTTGATTATTTCTGCCTCCTGATTATAAATATTTCTTCCCCAATGCCTATAATTTGAATATGCAAACACTTTAAATTGGAATCCAGCCTGATTTCTGGTCTTACATTTTTAAGCATTCTCTACACATTAAAGTTTCTCTTTCACAATGAATCGCCTGTCATTTTTCAAAATGCTATTATCATGGTTTTTTTGTTTGTTTGTTTGTTTGTTTTTTAAATTGGTACAACACCTAGAATCTTCTTCTCTACTTGGCAAATTCTAATTCATACTTGAGGGCCTCATTCCTGTGTTTATTTTCTATCCTTCCTGATTTCTGCAGACATTGAGACTTAAGGGGTCTGTCTCTGTTACCACCTTCCTGTAACACTGACTGCATTTTATAATCCAATATCCTTGTGTTGTTTATCTGTGTCATCTCACAGCGTGACCATAGGACCAGAAGCATTGGAATCTTCTAATATTTTATTACAAATTTATGGATTCCTGTGCTACTCCTGTAATGGATGAGTTGGGGTGTCTTTTAATGAATCCTGAGACTCCTCTTGATTTTAGCTCACCTAAGATAAGTTTTTTAAATATTAAGCTTCAAGAATCACTGAAGTAAAGTATCAGGCCTGAGGGGCAAGATCATATTTCACCTCTCTCTTATCCCTACCAATTAGCACACAGGCTGTGCTTGACAATACTTTCCTTAATAGATAGTTATTTCAAACGAATGTATATTATTTATCTAACACACCATTATTCATTCAGCAGATAATTAACTTTGATTAGTACTGTGTTATTAGCAAGTTTCTAACAGTTTGATGTTTCACACATGCTGTGTGAAGGCTTTAAGAGCACGATATGAGATTTCGAAAGGAAATTTAGACTTGCATACCTCCCCACAATCTTTTGAAAAGAGAGAAAAAAGTAGAACAAAGTTCAATCTCCATTCAGCAAAGAGGTTTTCTGTATCAGCTGAGATATGTATGAACAATAAAGAAATACATGAAATTCTTTAAAACGCAACCCCAGAAAATTCCCTATGGGGTTACATGTCCCCTAGAAGTAGCATTGAGAGTAACGGGGTTGTGTTTGCATTCACATGCATCTGTCTTGTTTTATCTCACTCAGTGGGTGTCCACATGTGTGTGCTCCATGACACTTTAAGACCTCTTTTCTCTTCCTAGTCATTTCTTACTAAAAGTGATAACCCATTTATTTTAAAAATAAAGATGCTTTCTTCCCCTGGAATTGGCTTGGCTTGGCCTAATTCTGTAACCATAGTCTTGCTTCCATCTTTAAGTCCAGCCCAGGTCCATGCCTCCACTATCTCCTCTCTTCTGCAAAAGGCCCCTGCCATCACTGTCCATAACCCCCCCCCCCCCAGGCTACATAGCTGAATTCCTTAGTGGTTCAGAGACCCTATGGAAGTTAGAGGCTGCAGGAAAAGCCTAAATGACAGAAACTAAGGAATAGAAACCCTGGAAAGGAAAAGACCATGGCCACAGGGTTGGCTTACTATGCTGTAGAGCATTTTGATCCAACAGGTGAAGAAGCCTGAAGTTACAGTAAAGAAGAAAGGGAGTAGCAAGACCTCATCAACTTGAAAATTCCCTTTCTAGGCCCCTTCATTAGAATCAGGGTAAACTATATAACAGTCACTAACAGTGCAAATATGGTTACTCTTTCAGGCCTAAAAAGACCCAGAGATTCATATTCTAGTTGCATAAGAAAATGAGATAAAAACCTGACCCAAACCTTCAGGAAAATGGTCCTCCAACTTTCTTACATTCCCCTTCCATTGTCTGCCATAGTGTATGGCATCTTTGTGAGTCAAGTTCTTCCTGCTTTCTTCCAACCAACAAAGATTAAAAATAGAGATGCAAAGTAGTTCTATCCTTGAACAATCCAAACAATCAAGCTTCAAGGCCAAGTCAAAGAATCTGTATACCTAAGCTGAAAGCAGAGGCGAGGAGAAGGGTCTTGCTGAGAACACCTGCCCAAAGCCCTGCCATTGCCTGGAGCATAGCAAGCAACGCTTCATTACCAGTATTAAAATCACTTCCAAACACAGGAATAATCAAGGAATGGAGGGAAATAATCTGCTAGTTTCTCATGAGTTAGATATTCTCAGTCCATGTGTGTTACCCACATACTATTTTCTCAAAACTATGATGTAGATAATGTACATTATTCCTTAATTTATACAGAATAAAGTGAGACTCAAATAGATGTTGGACACACAAGTATTCCTTGGCTGTAAGGAGAGAACATATTTAGTATTAGTGACTACTGATAAAGTCTGATATAGGTAGATAGAATTCCCTGGTAGGGAACTGATTGATTAAAATGGATTGCATATATATATATATATATATATATATATATATATATATATATATAATTGGTTATTTTATATATTTACATTTCAAATGTTATCCCCCTTCCTGGTTTCCCTGCTGAAAACCCCTTATCCTATCTCCTCCCCCTGCTTCTATTCGGGTGCTCACCCACCCACCCACCCACTCCCTCCTCACTGCACTAGCATTCTCTTATCAGCATAAGCATCAAGCCTTCACAGTTTCAAGGACCTCTCTTCCCATTGATGCCAGATAAGGCAGTCCTCTGCTACATATGCAACTAGAGCCATGGTTCCCTCCATGTGTACTTTTTGGTTGGTGGTTTAGTCCTTGGGAGCTCTGGGGGGGGGGGGTCTGGTTGGTTGATATTGTTGTTCTTCCTATGGAATTACAAAGCCTTTCAGATCTTTCAGACCTTCCCCTAACTCACATTTTCTTAAACTAAAATTTTTATGTTGATCCTATTTTTCACAAGTTCTGGCTCTTGCTTTTAAATAAAAAATTATTCCAATGGTTTCATAGTCCAGGATTTAAGAAAAGTCATTCTGAAGAAATTTTTTAAGGGAAAATTACTCAGATAGATTACTGTGAACAATTAAAAATATCTGGTCTACCAGATAGCCAATTCCCCTTTAATTATGATCAATTTAATTTGATCAGTGACCTGAGAATCTTCTTGTAAACCCTCCTAGGATTGATATTTCTTTTTAATTATATGGCCATAATAGGCAGGGTTCTCTAGATGAGCGGAACCACTAGATTGTATACGTGTTATAAAAGGTGATATATTGAGTTACTGTGCATGATAGAATGGTTAATCCAACAATGGTTGTGTGCATGTTGAAGAGGCAGCCAGCCCAGTAGCCACTTAGCCCAGAAAGTTTGCTGCTGCAGCCATTCACCATTGAAAGTCTGGGGGGCTCCCTGAGCCTACCTTAGAAGGATGAAAATGCTGGAGTCAGACGTTAGGAGAGGCCAGCAGAAGCAGCATGAGATGCTCTCACTCAGGAAAAAAAAAAAGGCTACTTCTTTTCTCAAATTTTTTTTTCTATCTGGGCCACTCATTGGAAGGTACTGCCTACTTTGAGTGTGCATTATCCTGTTTTCAGTTAATACTCTCTGAAATGTTCTCACAGAAATACCCACAGATGTGTCTCCTAGGTGATTCAAACTACTGTCAAGTTGATAATCAAAATGAAACATAACGATATTATTCACATATATAAAAATGAATTTTGTACTTCAGTTATTCATTCGACAAACACTTACCAGGTACCTTTAATCTTAGTCCTGGATATATACAAGAGTAAATAAAAAGGAAGGAATGATAGATCTCATAAAACTTATATTTAGTGAGGAAATAATACTCAAAATAGTTCATAGAAGACATCACAGTGGTTAAAGCACCCACACACATATATGTAAGCATACCACACACACGTGAAGCAAATGGGAGAGAAACACTAATGAGTAAAATCTTATAGAATTGAGAAATGCTATCAAACACAAACTAACAAAAATAGAATGATTGGAGTTACAAGGGTCAGAGAAAGCCTAAGATGATGGTATCCTATGCAGGAATAGGGAGCCTACCTAGAAGGTTCAGGTTGTTGAATGGGAATCTTAGCATCAGAAGTAGGCCACTTCCTATGATTTATTTTCCAGAAAGCCTCACTTAAGGTCCCAAAACAATACAAGCAATTGTGACTGTCATAGGTAGCTCAACAGAACTAGATAATGAGACATTGGTCTTGAAGTAAACATGCTGTGGTCATGAGGCATAAAGAAATCCAGGTGAGTGGGACTGGAAGCTTTCTCTGATAGCTAGCCCTCACATTGCCAGGTTCTATGCTTGCTGCTGGGGAACAATTGTTGTCAACAGTTTTACTCAGATGTGGATCCTGCAGACAACACTACTGATCACCCCGGCAAGATATTCCTACTGGTGCAATACTAGTATGTCACTGATGGAGGTAACCAACCACTTTCTCATTTGGATCTGAGACTCATGCCATAAGGAAGAAATCACATCTGATAGTATCAGCCCAATCAAAAGCCCATGGCTGGGGAGTGCATTGGTCCTAGTGGGGAGGTTAGTTCTGTTGTTTTGCTAAATGAACACTATAACTTCTAAATAACTATGTTTGTGTCTAGAGATTAATGTTGCTATCAGCTTTGGTCAGAAAACCTTCTTTTTAGCAGTTATTAATAATAACTGAAGAAATGTATAACTGGTCATGGTGCTGAGAATAAATGACTATTCTGTCATAAATGAGACATCTATATCAGCTCTCCTACAGATTAGGGAGCACCTCATAGAAGTGGGAGAGGGGAGATGCACAGGGTTCAACCTTCTCTGAGGATTTATAGTCAATTAATGGTTGATGGGGAGGGAGAGACATCTTCATCAGTGATGCTGCTACTGGTAAGGCATGCATACTCCTGTAAGTGATCCCTAATAGATCTTACCAAGTCATTTAAAAGGAAGTAAAGAGGAAGTAGTTGAAAAGAAGAGGGTGTCTATGTCAATAGGAGGGAAAAGAGGTAAGAGAGGGAAGGGTGGTTGAATAGGATCAAAATGTGATGTGGGTGTGTATGTAGGTATATGCGTGTACATGTATGTATGTGTACATGTGTGTGTGTGAATATCAAAATGAAATATATATATGCTCAACATGTGCCAATAAAACCATTAAAAATGAAAAAGGAGAGGGAATGGTGGGCATGAGAAATAAAGCTAAAGAAAAAAAATGCTATTGTTATCTAGAAGGATTGTTGAAAACAAATAGCACAGCGGCCCGCAGGTGAGCCAGGGCTGCAGAGTTTGCGGAACAGTTGAGTGGAGCAGTGTGGAAAGTAGAAAGTCAGAGAGACTCAGTGGGTCTCGCAGCCACTCTAAGGTCCTTGCCATTGGAATGAGAGGAGGCACAATTGCAGGATTTCAAGCAGCACAATAGGATCAGACTTCTATTTTTAAAGGCGTGCTTAGGTCTTGAGAAAGAGACATGGGGGGAAACGGCTGGCTCAGGGAGGTTGCAGTAACCTATTCTGGCTGCCACAACAAAATTCCCACAACTAAATGGCTTACGAAGTATGGAGATTTGTTTCTCTAAGTTCCTGAGGCAGGGAAAAAAACAAGATAAAGACAGGTATATTGATGTCTGGCGAGAACCCACTTCCAGGCTTTAAGTCAGCCATCTTCCCTCTTACATGGTGGAAGGCGCACATGTCTCTCTGGGGCTCCTGGAGGCTAGTCCCACCTGGGGTGAGTTTGAGAGATAAAGGTAAGTAGCAGAAGGAAGTAGGACCAAGAGTCTATGATGCATGAAAACCCAGACCATTCCTCATTCTTGACTTGGTCTTAACATGGATATTGTGCTTTGGTTCCATTTTAAGATGTGAGGAATAACAGTTTTGTAAGCTAGTTGCGATGAATAATAATAATTGGTCCTCTAGTAAAGGAAAAAATGTTTAGGCAACATAGAAATGGAAGATTGACCTTAAGATCAAAAAACTATGGAAACACAGAGAATGACAGAGGTGAGTGTCCCAGGCTTTTCACAAGCTGGTGAAAAGAATGGAATTTGCTGATAGCATGAAAGATTCTTGAGGAAACTCTAGCCTCATTATTCCTGGGGCTTGACAGTACAACTGTGAAGCAAAGTCCTAAGGTGAATCTGATGAAGCGATAGAAGTGGTGGAGGCTGGAGGAAGAGACAGAGGAAGACATATGCAATGTCAAGGCTGCTTGGCTCACAGTTAGTTGATTTAAGAGTTTTTGAGTGAAAGGAATACATATTTAATAGAAACCTCACGTTTGAATTTTGGATTTTTATCTTCTCATGGTGACATGTTGCATGGTGCTCCTGAGATACCAAAGAAAAATAACACACAGTCTGTACAATGTGCTGTGTTGTCACACTATCCATTCAGGAGGAGAATTAAAAGGGCCTTTAAAAAAAATCCCCTCTACAAGCACCTTTTAACGTTACAATATTTTCAACTTATAAAGGGTTTACCTGCTTGTGAGCCAAGAAACATCTGTGACCGCCATAGAAAGTATGAGAACGGACAAGTCTGAGAATCAGAGGTCTGTAAGAATGCCAAGGAAGCATTTTCTGTATTTCTGTATTGTCAGCTGAGTGAATACAGAGGAGTAGAGGGGGAGAGAGACTCACCCAAGGAGGAAGGGTTGTTAAATCGCTATCACGACAAGGAGACAGGAAGAGGAAGTGAGGAATCATGTGAGCATGTGCATTCTGGCAACAGACAGTGAAATGAAATCTGGCTAGACAGAGAGCCTGGAGAAAGGTGAAGGCCGAAAAGGAGTGGCTTGATCTGACAATGTACAGAGAGTGCCACGAGCATGATTCTGGAGGCAGTGCTCTGCAAAAATGGAGACGACAGCAACGTCAAGCTGAACGGGCACCACCCGAAACCGCAAAAAGGCCAAGGAACTGAGATGAACGAGTTAGGTGGATATTTACACGGTAAAGTGTTGCTGTTGGAGGGATGGCAAAGATCCATCAATATGCTAAGAACCAAAATCTCCAAGAAACTCATTTAGAAGTTGACTCAGATGGATGAATGAATGCTATGATTCCATTTGGGGGTTTATTTCACTTGTAAGTTGAAAACTGCTTTGAACCTTGGGGCACATTTGGATTTTCTCTTTCTTCTTTGGGATCCTGTTTTCTGAGTCCTGTTTACATGCCTCTCCCGAATTCCTGCTTCATCACCTCCTGCTGCCACCTTATCCTTCTTTTCTGCTTTAACTATCTTTCTCAACACCCCCATGTTCTCTCTGCACCCGTTCCCCATAATTTCTCTCTTAAATATCTCAGGACTTCCTGATGACTGAGTGGAGATTTTGTGATCACAAGCAGAAAGATGGATGGGGGTTGGAAAAGAAGAGAGAGGAAACCATGACTGACACATCTAATTTGTATCATCCTCTAAAATCAGTTCTACCCAACTACTGCCTGAATGTTTTTTCTGACATAGCCATGGCATATTTGCATTTTGGACACAGCGTAAAGTTGCATGCATGCGGCTCAATAGCTGAGCATTACCTGAATAGATACAAAATGCTCTGTGATGTGTGCAAATGGGTAGGGGAAAATTTGATTACACATTCTGAAAATGTACTCAGAGCTTCTGAAATGGATGCCTTTCCACAGAATAGCAGCAATAATGATGATTGCTGTGGCATCTACTGCTGTAACGACAAATGAAAAATCAGTTCCTTTCATGACTGACTCCAGCCCTTAGACTTATGCTGTAACAGAGCTCTGCTTGATAATCAGTAAAAACCTATTATTATCTACCTTACCAATGCCGTACATAACAGAGAGCTTGCCAATTAGCATTTAAAAATATTTAGAGTATAGACAGTGACCTTAATTGCAAACCATTATTTATGAAAAGAGACAGGAGGTGATCAAGGGACAACTGGTAAGCACACATTTCTAAATGCTGAGTCTGGTGAGCAGAGATCTTGATAATGGAAATCAGAGATAGGCACAAAGAGGATGTATTTTTAAATTGTAACCTGCTTTATAGAGTGATTGTAATTAAGCATTTAAATCAATTTTTTTCTAGGTCCCAAGACTTTAACTCAGTTAATCTGGCATGCTTTAGTAGTAACACTAAGACAAATTCAAGAGTAAATAATGAGTGGATCTCTCAAGAGCCATTGAAAGGATTTTCCTCTCATTTTCTAATAGCAAACAAAAACAAACAAACCACATTACCACCACCACCACCACCACCACCACCAACAACAACAACAAAACCCTCCATCCCCACTACTAATTTTGTTGTATCATTTCTCTGGCACCATTTCCTGCTTGTGATATGCTCCCCATTGTGGTAACATCATTAGTTGGGCTGTAACTGGTAGCCTTTCTGGATTTCCTTCTTATAGTCTGACATATATTCTCAACAGAACTGATATTCCTCAGAATTAGATTTTTTCATTACTTATTTGTCAGATATAAATGATTGGATACAAGTTTACTTCTTTCAATAACTATATAATTCCCATCATGGGGCAAACACATTTGTACCCAAGGACTTCTGTCCCCAAACCTGGAAGAATAAAGCTACAAAACACATTTTGTCAAAGTCATGCACTAAGGTGCAGTTATGGGATACAGGAAAGTAGAAGCCCTGCATTATCTACGTCCTTACTACTGAGAACATGATCTGTAGACTATCTGTGTATCATGTAGTCTCTGCTTAGAAATGTTCACCCTCACTTACAGACTCTGGCCCCAGCTCTGATGCACTGAAACAGAATCTGCATGCTAAGAAGATTCCAGGTGGCTGATATACACATTAGAATTTGAGAGATGTTGATCTACGAGATTTCTTGTAGTTATAGAGAAACAGGAAAGGAAGACATAGAAATAATGCAATAAACATAATATCCATTGGTTTATTCAAATATATTTATGAGTAGTTTCCATTCACCCTTTGCTGACCTAGGGATCAGAGACACAAGGATTACAGTTTCACAAATACTTTTCCAAGACCAGCACCGAATCAGTCCATACAGGGTTTTGAAATATGTGAAATTTATTTTGTCTAATAATTATATGCGAGTCCTGTAAGAGCTCTGCAAGGTATAAGATATGCATAGAGTACATTCAGACAGTTTATAATGGTGAGACATATTTCCATCCCTTACAATTTTCCTAATGTCAACATGATCAGCTAAGTCAACATGATTTACATTCACAGACCAATGTGGACCGAATGGAAATATAATATTATGAGATAAATTATGAATAGCATTGTAGTTAGAAAGGGGAAAGCACAGTTACCTAAAAGACCCACCGAGTCATTCTTCAGGAAGACAACTCTGAGAATGAGTGAAATATCTGGAACATTCAGGACAGACTGCAAAAGGGAAGCAATTCCAAATGGATTGCTTAGAAACATCTAAAAGAGTGAAGTGAGATTTGTTCATTTAGGGTGCATTGTGTTTCTTTACAAGAAACAAAGTAACATCTGTGAGAAAACATATAGGGCTATCCCTACCCAGATTACCAGTTCTAAGAGTAACTCATAGGGATAGAAAAGCATTTAACTCATAGAAGAATGCAATAAGGTACATTAACCAGAACCCATTTCCTAACATAGGTCATGAGAAGGTATGACCCACATCTCTAGGTATGGGAAGACCTAGCCCAGTGGTAACACAGAGATATAGAGGTCAGAGTACTGGCGATTCATTCCCAAAACTTTGTAGATGTTAAAATGTAATATTGGCCACCATAGCCCACTTCCTTCCCTGGTAAGGAAACAAATTATTGCATTTCTAATTTTGTTCTGGCAAGCACATGTAGGTATACAGTGTCCCTTACTCCTCCATAGATCCCTAATTGTATACATCCAGCAAAACTACTTCTCTTGCAGAGATGACATTAAGCAATGCGTATGGTTGCTTCTAAAGCCCTACAATGTGCCTAAAGAGCCCAGAACTCCTGATTTTTCCAAGATCAACACCTTAAAAGTTTTTGTCACACATTCTCCCTAAGCACAGTTCTTGCATTTGGATTCAGATGGGGAGAAACTCAAGTTTGAAATCATGTAGGTGTGAATTCAATACATTGGATAATTTACCTATCTTCTCTGGGACCCAATTTCCTGGATTGCAAATGACACTAAAGCTTACTTTGTAGGAATTGTTGGAAAGGTCATGGATAGCATGTAGGAAGCCCAAGAAGGAATACTACATAAAAATAGTATTAGGTGACATGGCTTCACTGGCTATTTTTATGTCAACTAGACACAAGTTAGGGTTACAACAGGGGAGGAAACTTCAACTGAGCAATTGCCTCCTTAAGATTGGGCTATAGGCAAGCCTGACAGGTATTTTATAAACTAGTGATGTTGCCTCCCTCAGGTTATTGTGAGTGGTTGCCACCTCTTGCCTATTGGTCCTCGGTGCTACAAGAAAGCAGGATGAGCAAGCCATAGGGAGCAAGCCAGAACAGAAGACTCCTCATGGCCCCTGTATCAGTTCCTGCCTCCCTTAGCTTCCCTCAGTGGACTGTGATTCAGAATATGTAAGCCAATGCAAAACAAAACAAAAACACAAGAAAAGCCAACAACAAAACCCTTTTCCACTCCAAGTTGCTTTTGGTCCTGGTGTTTTATCACAATAGTAACCCTAACTAAGATGGTCATATATGAACACAATCATGCGTGCTTCATGTACAAATTTAAATCCGTGTCTTCTGTTAGCCTTCTCATCTCTATTGTCATACACAGTTAGTTATGCTTGGTTCCACTCTCCACAGGATCTCCTGCTTGCTTTTAATCCCATTCTTCCCCCTCTTCTTTCATACTGTTCGTATGGAAATTATATTTGTGAAAGGAAGAGCATGCGTACAATGGGAGGAAGCAAAAGCTGCCTATGGAGCAAGAACTTCCACTCTGCCTACTCACTCCACCTATGCTTTGAAGAAAGAATTAAAGTTTAAGCATAATTAGTTTAACTTCATTCATTCTCCCTTTCTCCTTTTCTATGGAGCAGAGATGTGAAGTGATATTTATAGCAGGTCCTTTATAAATGTAACCTGTGAATGGCTGAATGATGACACTGGCTTCATTTGCTAAAGCAAATGTAGTCTGTCACTGTAACATGCATAGAGTGATGAACACATTTTTAATTACATAAGTACATTGTAAAGTTGAGATGTATTAAGTACATATTTACAGCCAACTACTCTGGGTGATGTCAATCAGAATCCACAACTGGAATTTATAGTCCAGCATTTTGGGCCAGCAACCTTGGTACTACCTAGGAGTTTTCTGATGGCCCAGACCTACTAAACTAGAGTCTGCCTGGTTCAGTTGAATACAGAAGGTTGAGAAGTACTCGTCTCAGGAACTCACCTCAGAGAACACTGTTTTCAGTCCCAGAGATCAGAAAGAGTCTTAAACTACACAAGGGGGTAAGCAGGTAGGTGGGAAGATGGCAGGCATGGAAACGAAGCTCATAGCAGGTTACCAATATGACATTTGCTTCATTATTATGAAGTTTTCTTAATGATTCTTGGCTTGTAATTGCCACTATAGGGCAGGCCACAGAAACTAGAATTTTCTCCTGTAAAATGGACTGTAGTAATTCTAATCCTCACCCACCTTTCTGAACCCATCTTGCCTGATGATAGGTCACAAGAAAGTCCTCATTCCAAAGGGGTCCTGCCTTGTACCCCAGAGAGACGAGAACTACACAGAAACCAAGAAGAATGCGGAATCATGCAAGCCTTGTTGAGTTTCTACACCAAGTCTAGTAGAATAGGATCATACATAGTTGAGCCATCACCGTGCAGTGAACATGTTACTATAATGTTCAAGGAGGAGGGGAGATGAACAAGATTTGTAGAGCTTCTGTGTAGCTCAAGGCCTGAAGGCTCAGAAGAAGGTAGCAATTGTTTCACCAATTTCCATCCATATCCCTGGGAGGCCTGCTCTTTTCTAAAGGGATGTGAGAGTGCACTGGATCTGGGGGAGAGGGGAAGTGTGGGGGCTGCGAGGAGGGAAGAGAGGGGAGGCTACAGCTAGGATGTATTTATTGCATGAGAGAAGAAAAATAAAATGAGATAAAATAAAAATAAAATAAAAAGACAGTAGCAAGAACTTATTAACACGCTGGAAGGGTTACACACTCAAGATCCCAAGTCCAGGTGGTCCTGTGCTCACAAGCATCCAGGCCCTGTGTTTCTTTTCTTCATTTAGTTGGTTGTTGTTAGCTAGAAAATATATTTTATTCAATCTACAGTGTGACAAAAGAAAAACATTCCTTTCTAATAAACCAATAAATGTAAGCACATGTTTCTCCAAGTTCTGTGAGCACCGCAAGCCACATAATCAGACTTGAGGGCACAGAGGATAAAGGGGAGGGGAGGGAGAAGAGATACATCATGCTGACACATTTACCTTCATTCCATTGCCAGCATCATTTTTTTCCATGACAAACACGACTTTCACCAGAGCTTTGGCTGCATAAAATAGAATAAGAATGGCAGTGTTTCAAGTGCACAGAAGGCTTGAGAGAGACCCCCTTCAGGTAGCAACCCTTGGGGTGCAGACTCGAGGACCAGGCACCATGTCAAAAGCCAGGCATGCTCACATGCATGCCTGTAACTTCAGTGCTGTCTGGGGTGAGGACAAATGAGTCACAGAGGTTTGCTGGCCACTGATCTAGCTCCAGGTACAGTAAGAGACCTGTCTCAAGAGAATAAAGCAGAGTCACTGGGCTTGCTGGCTACCCATCTAGCTCCAGGTACAATAAGAGACCTGTCTCAAGAGAATAAGGCAGGGCGCAACACCCTCCTCTGGGCTCTGCACCTGCTCACATAGGCATGAACATAGGCCTACACATGAACACACACCTCACAAACATATCACACACGCACACACACACATCCCCATACAGGGAAATACATGCTACATACCTATGTACTCCCATACATGATTGCTTGTGTGATCCTAGACATGGCATCATAGCTAAATTTATAAACACTTGAAAGTTACATGTGAAGTTAGTCGTGAACAGAATACATTGCAGACACTCCTTTCTGAATGGAGGCTTCACTCACACAAAGGAATTCTGCAGAAGTTCTTTTGCATCTGCATTAAAAACAAACAAACAAACAAACCACATGCTGGCTGCACAGTGGTGCACATGACTTTAATCCCAGCACTCAGGAGGCAGAGGCAGGCAGATCTCTGTGAATTTGAGACCAGCCTGGTGTATAGAGTGAGTTCCCGGATAGCCAGGGCTACACAGAGATACTGTCTCAAAAAACCAAGAAACCTCCAACCAACCAACCAACCATCCAAACAAACAAACAAACAAACAAAAAACCAGAAACACATCCTGGACAAGTCTCACAGTCTCTAATACATGCATATATGTATAGGGATTTTCAATCTATTTCCACACAAATGTACCTAATTTTAAAATGCATAGATTGATATTCACGGAAGTATTTATGACTTCACTTGCCTTAGAAATGAATTACACTTTTTAATTGCTTCTCTACCACCCTGTTTTTCTCACTTAGCTTCTTTCTGTGCTTTCTTGGATTGTTTCTCCCTTCTGGAAAGCTCTCTAGCTACCCTAATGTCTGGAACGTATACTTGGTAAACAGAGAATGACTGAAGGCTAAGATTTCCATAGACAGAATATCTGCTTAACAGGGAAAGGCTTAGAATTTATAATTAGAAGTCTATTTTAGGTTCCTTCAGAGGACTGCTGCAATTCCTTTCAGGGGTGTCTTGACTGCCTGGAAATTGGATGTCATTGAGGATTTCTTGCCCTCTCTTGTTTCCCTGGCAACAGGTTGGTGATGCAGCAGCTAAAATCCACTGTCTCCCTGGAGATGCTGGTGTGGGCAGGTGGCAAACCACTGGTAATGGCTGCAATGAATACCAAACTCACCAAAGCCTTTCATTTCAGTCCCCACAAAAGCATCCTATGAAGGGACCTACACAACAGAAGAAGGGCTTTACGATAGAATTATTGACAGAATGCTCAGTGAGGAAAGTGTTCTTCACTTTTTGAAATAGCTTCCCTTTGCACATACCACTTAATAGGGAGCCCTACCATGTGTATGTTTCAGGTAACTATATACAGCAATTCTGTGCTTGAGTAGCATATTGGAAAATATGTTCTGTGTAAATATAAAGTCTGAGAGAAGTGGGGAAGAGGTCAAAGGTCAGCACCCTTTCCTCTGGATGCAGGTCCTCTTTGGATAGACATATCTAACAGCCATTTTCTGTGCCTCCTATGGTTTTTAAGAACAAATTGTTTCTTCAATATGCAAAGAAAACACAGAGGGACTGTAAATATGCCTCATTTGTTAGTGTTCTTTCCTGTTACACACGAGAAAGGGGTACCCAGGAAAGAAAGGTGAGCTGAAAGGAAGCACCCTTGAGGAGAAAACCTATGAGAAAGCTGAGGGGACAGACAGATACAGCAGCTAAATACAGATGGACAAGACAGCTGGGAGACATATGAACCTTAATCCAAAGTTTAGATGGCTCAGCCACGCAGGACTTTATATAAACATGGCAGACGTGATATTCAAGTAACAAAATCATAGAGAGGTTAGTGAAACAGGTGAGCAGGGAGGTCAGAATCCTACAAATTCATTTCAAATATTTGAAAATGTAGCCATTTTTTTTTAAAAAAAAATTGAATTCAACCATTTGCTAGATTTACATTGAGAATAAATCCATAAAAATGCATGACTGTGAATTTATTTAACTTTTGTACAGGGGCAAAGACAGCTGAATAAATGGCCAGCGTGAGGGTTAGGTGGTTCTGGGACATAGATGAACAAGGTTATATCAAAAGGAATGAGAATGTCAGTGGATAGGAGTGCTGGTCATATGCTATCAAAAGGAATAAAATGCCGATTATAAACATCTCAACCAAAGACGATATAGTGGACTTGTGCTCTAGATCCATAATTATACAATGCCTCATCCTAAGAAGCATGGAGAAAACTTACGAATTTTGTATTACCTACATTATCACTTGTAAATATTCTGGTGTCAAGTTCCTTGTGAAGTCCAGAAAAAAATGTTCAGGTAACTTGGTTTTCATCCTTCCATTTCTGACAGAATGTTCAAATACTGAGAAAGACATATCTTGGGGAAAGACTTTTTTTGTGCAGCATTTTAAAGGAGCACACTTCCTGACCTAACCTGTTGTTCCCCCAACTGAAATGAGCAGCATAGCTCAAATAAATTAAAGTCATAGTTTTCCTGGGAGTTAAGGCCAGTACAGATGATGCCAGCTATGAAGCATAAGAGCAAGCAATGGATTCTCTCTGGATGAATGCAATAACTGGCTAATTGCACTGGCTTCAATTAGGTGGACCACTCTGGAAGAGCACAGAAATAAAATAAAGGCAGATATGCCAGGTTTAACCTTGGTTTCAGTGACCTTTGCTCCTGCTCAGTTCTAAACAGAGCATGCTAATCATTCAAGAAATGTCAACCTAAGAGCTGGTGATGTGTAACTATCTCATTCCCTTTCTGGGCTGGTGGTACAAAGAGTAACTGACATGTTATAGTGTCAGCTTTTACAATGTTCTGTTCCCATAAATTTGTTCAAAAGTTTCCAGTCTTTGTCTTAACCCTGCAGTCACCTTAGATTGCAGAGGCAACAGAGCCTTGTGGGGTGTCACCCTATGATGAGCTTACTCCATAAATGGGAACAAACTATCCCAGGCAGACATTGAAGCTGCCCCTCCCCAGCATAAGTATTCATTTCATGGGAACTAGTTTATCCCCCAAGTGGTCAGAATTTCTCTAGAGTCACCTTGTGGCATTAAGAATGAGATAATTACCAAGCCGACTACAGTTGGGCAGGAACTGCTTAATTCTGCTTGCCTCTCACTCATGCTCATCTTGGCACTCTGAAGCTAGGCTGACATGTTTGATGCCCATCGCCTGAGGATACCTTTGTTGCTTCAAATAATTTCTTGTCTTCCACCATCACTTTTCCATTTGATTTCTAGAGACAGTGGCTTGAACTAATTTAGGGGCATTCCAGCCGAGTCAGACTTCTGGACTATGATTCTGACTACAATAGATACCTTCTTGTGATGGGTTATTTTAGTTGCGAGCTTGACTGTGAAGAAGTGTCTAGGAGACTAGAAAATTCTATTTCTTGGTGGTGTCTTTGAAGACCTTTATGTGGAGGAGAAGACCTACCCTGAACATGGATAGCACCTTCTGAGAGGCTGCCCTGGGGAAACAGGAGGAAAGGAAGGAAACCAGTTAGAGAAGGCATTGTCTTCCTCTCTACTTCTGGCTGGGCTGGCAGGATATGAACTACTCTATTATGTCATGCTGTCCCCATCATGATGGCTTAAACCTGAGAAAATGACTCCAAACAAATCCTTCACCTTGTAAATTGTTTCTCTGGTTCTTTGGTCACATGATGAAAAAAGCTAACTAACATAGCAGCTAAAAAGAACAATGCTCCCTTATAAATCAAACGGTGGCTTCTTGCAAATTTCAAATTATCTTTTAAAAAATTTGGTCCGTGGTTCGACTCTGAGTTGGTTTCTTTCTATATCTATCTTTACCTTGCTCACTAAGTGAGCTCCAGTGGTCTACATGGAGTTTGCTGAGATGCAATAGAAAAGGGGGCCCTTCAAACTGGTCTTTGTGGTCAGGTGTGTTTTCACATGAATCTGAGGTTGATAAGACACAAGAGACAGTCCTAACTCTTAGCAGCAGCAGTATGTGACAACTGAGCCTGACATTGACCCCAGCAGAACAAGTCAAAGCCTCTGGGATGATGAACTAGAAATCCAAAGTGTCTATAAGACAGTAGAAACAAATTCTGGGCATGCCATAGCAAAGAAAGGACATGCATAGTTGGTGCTTGTGAGCTCAGCAGGTCTTGGGCAGAACTCCAGACAGAAAGCAGGAGTTCAGAACTCGAGAGAGAGGCAGCCTGAGATGGGGTGAGGAAGCCATTGGTCTTTTGGCTTTATTGCAGAGTTCTGCACTCTTTGGGAATTTTCAGACATTTTGGTTGGAAGAAAATCCACAAGGCAAAGCATCTCAGAACTGGCAGGCTTAAGGAAGGAAGCCGCTCACCTGACTGGAGAGAAAGAAAGACCAGCAGTAGAAGACAGATGCACCCAGTGCCTGTTTGGTAAGCTAACTGAGATAAATCACCAAGATCATACAGCATCCATCTGGGAATGGTGAAGACATTTGAGGTTGTGGCTTTGGGACTTGTGTCTAAAACAAGCCTGTCTGGATAGTGTTGCTATGAAAAGATCTCCCCAAACCCCTCTTCCAGATCCTCTGTACTTCTGGAAGAAGATAACCCACACCCCAAACAACCCATACCTTGCAAGTTTGGCTACTTGCAAACTTGCATTTTTTTCAATCCTAAAGAAACTCTGCCAGGAGAACTGCAGGGAAGCAGTGTGGGTCCCATCCAGGTAGCATATCCATATCCAAGATATGCACACTGACCTTAGGCTACAGTTTAGCACTACTGCCACGGGTAGCAGAACCTGAGGATGTAGAGACAGAGGCAGGAGAAACTAAAGGCAAGCACCATATACAGTGAAAGTGCTTGAGTACAAAGCTTGGTGCACACAAAGCTAGATGCTTAGCTCTCTCCCATGCTTATTAATTCAGACACCAATTCACAGCTTCAGCTTCTTTTCCCTAATGCTCAAGTTGACTTTACACTTGAAATGGGTGGATGAGCACATTCCCTGTAGAAGCAACCCCATGGGGGAAGTGAAAACAAGTAAAAGGCAAGGTGTCATTACAAAGGCAAGGGGGTAACTGAAAAGAGATGGCTCAGTGGTTAAAAGCCAATGTACTTCTTCCAGAGGACCGGGGTTCGATTCCCAGAACCCATGTGAAAGCTTTCAGCTGTCAATAAGTCCTGATTCCAGGGGATCCAATATCCTCTTCTGGCATCTCTGGGCACAAGGCATACATATGATGCACTGGATTATACAGGCAAAGCATTCATACACATAAAAGCAAGTCAAGGGCAGACCTCTGTGCCTTCCACAAGTAAGGGGAGGAAGCAGGAAGGTTTGGGGGAATGCTGAGAAATGTCCAGTCTTAGAGTCTTAAAAATATTTTTACACGCAAAGTATTTGTGATGCTTGTGTTTGCCTACTCTAGTGTTATTTTAGTGTGTCTTCATCCCATGGACCACTACTTTTGTCTCTGAACCCATTTAGCAAAATTTGATTGTTTTTACACTATGTCCAAGCTGAAAAACCAACTCAAGTTCAACTACCTAATGAAATCTTTGTTTCTTATTTTTCTCTTGTTATGTTTATTGATGGGGGGGGTGGTTGTGCATGGCCATGGCACATGTGTGAAGGTGAGGGTACAACTTTTCTCTTTCTACCAT
This sequence comes from Rhynchomys soricoides, assembly GCA_019843965.1. Taxonomy (NCBI): domain Eukaryota; kingdom Metazoa; phylum Chordata; class Mammalia; order Rodentia; family Muridae; genus Rhynchomys; species Rhynchomys soricoides. Next base: position 5,485,892 of record JADRCH010000149.1, on the reverse strand, counting down.
GTGGGTCCCAGGGATTGATCTTGGGCTAGCAGGCTTCACAGCAATGGCTTCCCCCCTTTGAGTCCTCCTGCAGGCCCCCAAATTTACATGTGAATATAATATTAAATAAGCATAGCTTTTTAGAAACAAGAGGTATATAGAGAATAACGTATTAAATAATACTTTTTCTAAGCCTTCAATATGCTGAAATGACTTTTTGATTTAGGAGGGAAAGGGAATTAACTTTTAAGGCATGCTCATCTTTTGGTCAAGAGCAACAACAAAATCCTTAAATAACTCTGCTAAGTAGGGATGTGTGTGTCTTTCCTCTAAAAAGTAAACACTGCAAGGGAGCTCTCATCTAAATGCAGATGCTTCTCAGTGAGAAGCCAGGGCTGAATTGTAATGTGATTCCAAACCAGAGAAATATCGCTTCACTGGCTCCTTAGAGGACAGGCAGGGTGGGTATATTTATTTTCTCTGTAGGAATTTGGACTATATCACACTCAGACTGCTTATATACTGGTGAGTGTTTATGCATATTTAGCCTGTTCGAGGGTTGCATTTGATATATGTGTGTGTGCCCTTGGGTTCTTCATCCTGATCACTGATCTGAGTTCTAAAATGTGGGAAGAACTTCAGGCTGAAGTCTCAAGAGAAGAAATGTTAAAGGGGATAGCTAGCTATAGAAAGCCAATGGCAATTCCAGCTATTAGTAGTATGAGGCAGGAGGAACAGAAGTTTAATAACTTTCTTGGCTATTAAACGAACCTATCTTGTGTGAGGCCCTAAAAATCAAGTACTTTTGAAACAAACACAACCAACCAACCAACCAACCAACCAACTATCACCACCACCACCACCATCACCACCACCATCACCACCACCACCACCACCACTACCAACAACAACAACAACAAACCTCTAGTCTGATAAACCCAGAGTTAGGGACCCTAGAAATTGTGCTAGGAGTATGCCTAAGGAATGACGCTGAAGCCACGTGACCACACAGAACCTTGTTCACTAATGCTTTCAGCAGCATTATTTGTAACATTCCAAAGTAGAAACAACCCAAGTGTTCTGTAATGAATGAACAAATAAACAAAATGAATGTATCTATGGGATGGAATGAAATTTTGTTATGAAAAATTATAGCATTCCGTGCACTCAGCAGCATGGATGTGTCATGAAAATACTATTCTAAATGAATTAAGCGAGTCACAATGGACTGTGTATTCTATGTTCCCACTTGTATGGGGGACGGAGAATCGGCAGATCTATAGAATGCTAGACATGAGAAAATGTGATGGGGGAACAGGAAATGGCTTCACAAGAAATCAAGATTATGTAAAACTAAACTGTGACAATGATTCTGCAACGTGGTTAATATATCCAAAACCTCAAACTGCAAAATCTAAGGCAGCTAATTGTAGAAAGTGTGGGTTAAATCTTCATTTTTTAAAGCATGAGTGGTTCAGAATTTGAGAAATATACTTGAATTGGATTCAAATCACTATAATACACTGAGGAACAGCCTGGGCTCTCGAACCAAACTTTCTGAACTGGACCACAAATCTTGCCTTTTAGTAGATAGGACAGAGAGCAAATCACATCACTCTTCTGTGCCTCAATTTTCTCATCTATAAATAGGGAAATAATTCTATGCAATTACACTTGTGTGTGTGTGTCTGTACGCATGCGCATGTGCATGCGCTCATGTTGTGTGCATGAGTGTGTGTATATGCCATAGCACATGAGTGGAGGTCAGAGAACAGTTTTTTAGAAGCCAGTTCTTTTCTTCTACCATGTAGATCTAGGGAATGGGGCTCAAGCCATCAAGCTAGACAGTAGATGCCTTTACCACTGAGCAATCTCACAGGTCCAGTGAGAACATTTTAAAGACTGAAAAAATATAAGAGCTCCGAACAGTGCTTGATACTTAATTGGCACAATAGGAAACCCTTACTCTTAGTATAATCTTCATCTGTACTGAAATGTCACCTTGTTGGTGCCTGAGAACAGGGTCACACTCCAGTGCTAGAAAGTGATAATAATTCCTTTATAGTTATTATAGCCTGTGGCAGTCATCCTGGCAAGTGGCTGACCTCTGCAGAGGTAATGGGATCTGGGGAAGTAGGACATAACTCCTCATCAAGCCTAGCTCCTTCTGTCTGGGCCATGTGGCTGCTGGCACCAACATTCTGTCAATTACAGACTTATTTGAACAGAATCCAGTTGATAGGGTTATATTAGAGCTTACCCAGACAAAGGCCTACAAACCAGGGGGCCATGCAGATAACTAGGGTCATCTAACAAGACTGGATGTGTACCTGTGTGACTCTTGAGCTATGAAAATAGACACATCCAGTAGTTGTGTTTTTGTTACTCTCTTTTTTCTAGCAATGAACTTCCATGAAAGTTCTATGAAAAGACAAAGGCTGGATTCAGCACTCTGCCACAGGAAACGAAGAGGAGAGTTTGTGATATTTTCTGTGATGGGCTACACAGGATGGAAAACTCTGGAAGATGGGCACAGTAAGACAAGGTGAGGCCAGCAGAAGGATAATAGGCATTTGATTGGCACCAGCGAGCATAAATCAACAGTGACAAGGGGAAGAAACCCAACATAATAGAGGAACCTAGATGAACACCGCTGTCCATCCAGAGAAGAGGATAAGGTCATAAGGTGAATGAATGATATATACCACCTAAGCAAGTGAGACTCAGGACCGTTATGACTTCAGTATCAGGTTACTGTAACCTTGTGTATGCTTTCAAACTTAATGGGGCCTAATGATTACTTACTATGCATCAGACTCTACCATAGCCTAGGTGTTGACTGAGTCTAAAGCATCTCAAATCAGTTCTACATCATCATCCACATAAAGAAGCTTCCTGGATCCTTCAGGGTCATGTCTCCCCAGGCAACATCCTGTGTTTGCTTTTTGTTTTAGTTTTCAGGCCCACCCTGAGCCAGGGGCTCCTTGAATACAAGAATGTGGTGTTTTAAATGTCTTCTTTTCTTTTCTTTCAATTCCTCTCCCCTTTATTTCTAGTTAATTTCTAGGTTATTACTTCACCAAACTCTTTATGCTTAGGCTAAGCACTCAGGAAGTTGCTACTGCATAGGAACCATCTGTTGTGGATAATTTATGCACAGAAATCTTATTGGCCAATGTGATAGTAAATCAGATTGTCAACTTGACAAAGTTTAGAATCATCATAAAAACAAAAATCTGGGCTTGTCTGTGAGGAACTATCTAGATTAGGTTAGTTGAGATGGGAAGATCCATCCTACAAGTGAGCAGTATCATTCCCTGGGCTGGAGTTCCCATAAATAAATGGGAGAAAGGTGAGCATCAGCATTCATTGGTCTACTTTCTGACTGTGGTCACAATGTGACCAGCTTCCTTCTGCCCCTGCCCAAAGCCATATATCTCTAGCATGATGAACCACACCCTTTGAACTATAAGTCAACACAAAACCTTCCTTCCTTCATGAACTTGCTTCTCTTAGGTGTTTTTTACATAGCAACAAGACAGGTATATAAAATAGTCAGATCCAATCAGTCTGGATTTAATATGAGATCTAATTATGTTCTTGTCCTATCCCTGAGATCTCCGGAGCTATGTGTTCCCAAGTTCCCATCTCTTCAGCCCTTTCCTTTGTTTCATTGATTCTCTTCCTGTTGGCTATTTGTACCATCCAAGGTTTCTGTATCCTTCTAAGAGTTGCTCAGCTATGTTTAGTTTAATTTCTTTTTTTCCCCCAAAATACCCCTACACATCATTTGCGTCATTTCTAAACAAACTCAGTAGCTTTAGTGTGTGTATATTTGTGTGTGAAGTCAATGAGTTTGTGCGCAGGTATACATGTATGAGTTCATATTTGTAAGGCTGTGAGTGCCCCAGTGTGCGCATGCCTGTAAGAATCTGAGATCAAGACAGGTGTCTTCCTCAATTTCTATCCATCTTACTTTTGATGTAGGCTCTGTCACTGAACCTGCTGCTCATCAGTTTAGATAGATAGCCAAGAAGCTCACAGGATTTCCTCTTCCAAACTCTCTATAGCTGGGACTATAGGTGCATGCCACTGTGCCCACTCTGTTACATAAGTGCTGGAAATCAAACCCAGCCCCTCCTCATTCTTGCTGTCTCAGTTGTCTCCCTAGCCCTGCTCCAAACCCTTCACCTCTTACTCTCTCCTGTCTCAGTTCCACTGGCTATCCCTTCTTTCACTTAACTTCATCTCAATATAGATGATTCTAGAATCAGATACCTTAATTTCTTCTCCTCTCTCTCTACATTCATGGGGCAACCTGGAGACCATGGGTTTAAGGTAAAAGTTAGAGAGAGTGAACAGCACAGATCAGGCATTTAAGTTAGAAACTGACTGGAGAAGAATGCTAATGCCGTGAAAACTTTCCATGGTCCAGGGGCTCAGTGACTGGCAGATATAGGTTCTAATACCAAGACATAATTGGCAGCATGTGTACAATGAGTGAGAGCAGTAGAGCGCGAGTCAGGCAGAGCAAAGGATGGAGCTGACCCTGGGAACGAAGTATTCCCATTAGTGACTATTCTTACTGCTGCCACAAAATATAGGACAAAAACAAATTTTAAAAGTAGGGAAAGGTTTATTATGGCTCATAGTTTGATGATACAGTCAGTCACCAGTCACATTGGGAAAGCATGCCATTAGGAGAGTGAGGTCATAGGTCACGTGGTATCCATATTCAGGAAGCAGAGAGGCAAATGCTGGTCCTTTGCTTTCTTTCTCCTTTTTTTTTAGAACAGGGCCCTAGCCCACAGACACAGTGTCACTCACACCCAGGATACCTATCTTCCTCAGTTAAGATTTTTTGAAAATGCACCATTGTCAGTCCCAGATTATGTTACCAGACTCACTTCAAATTCCATCATATTCAAAATGTCTGTAATCCCAGCCCTGAAATAGACACAGATAGAAGCTCTTGGGTGCTTGCTGCCTAGCCAGTCTAGATGAAACAGAAGAGTCTAGGTCCAATGAGACATCCTGTTTCAAAAACTAACATAGAGAGCAATTGAGAAAGACATCTGACATAGACCTCTGGCCTCTACACACACGTGTATTAGAGAACACACACAAAGAGGGAGAGAGAGAGGCACACACATGTTTGTCTGGGTCCCTGTGCTGACTGTTTTACATCAACTGGGAAGAAACTAAGATCATTTTAGAAAAGGTAACATCAGCTGAAACTTAGAAAATATTCTCACCTGTGTACTAGCCTTGTGGGGCATTTTCTCCATTGATTATTGAAGTGGGAGACCCCAGCTCACTGTGGGTGGTGCTACTACCCCTGAGATGGCGGTCTTGGGTTCTATAAGAATGCAAGCTTTCCAGAGAGTCAATGAGGAGCAAGCCAGAGCAGCCTCCCCCATGGCTTCTGTATCAGCTCCTGCCTCCAGGCTTTTGCCCTTCTTAAACTCCTGCCCTGAGTGCCTTTGATGATGAGCAATGATGTAGAAGTGTAAGCAAAATAAACTCTTTCTTCCTCAACTTGATTTTAGTCGTGGTGTTTCTTTACAGAAATAGGAACCTAACTAAGACAGTTCCAGATATGTTATTAATCCTGTGTAATACAGGGTACTTAGGCTCCTTGAACGGTTTTATTCCTAATCTATAAAATGGAAAATAATGTCTCCCAGGGAGATGGTAATATTTAAGTAAAGTATTGGATAATAAATTGATTTGTGGGAAAAATAAAATAAAACAAAATAAAAAAGTTTTATAAGCCACCAAACACAATGTCTAGCTCGAAGAATTTAAGTCCAATATTCTAAAATGAGAGATCCAGAGTCACTGGAATACACCCAACATTGTGTAATAACTGCATGCCAATAACCTGGATGAAACTAGGCATGAAAATCTAAGAGCTGTGTGGTTACATTTTTATGATTAATATTATCTATGCTTAATAATATCTTAAAAGTTGTATGGTTTCCTTAGCAGGTGATGGATAGACCAGTAAACTTATCCAAACTCACAGAGACCCAATCGTATACTTCTCTGACAATCATACTTCCCAACGTACAACCATTTCTAGGGTCCTCTGCTTTATTACAGACCCTTCCCTTGCTGTTACAAAGAGGCATCTCATCCTAGCCGAAAAGTCTTTATCTTTAAGATTCTACTTATTATTTTGTTGTTGTTGTTGTTGTTTGCTTTGTTCCAATTTTAACGTTTCCGTTTAATGGAGCCAAAATACTGGAATATTTGTTCCAAAAACTCATCTTTGCCGTTCCAGATGTTTTGCTCTGACTGTACTTTATTGTCCTTGCATTGGAAATTACTGTTTTCGTTCTCCTAATAAACAAACAAAAATCAAGATGAAATAGGAAACGTCACAGGCTTCAGCAGTTCTAAGCCCCCAGTGTGGCCTGAAGGGTGATGGAAGTGGTAACTGGACACTGACAGGGGGTTCTCTTCTGAGCTTCCCAGTCTTGCAGGAATGGAGATGGCATATTCTGTGATTTCCTCATGTGACTGGAAATTTACTTCATCCACTCCCTATCCTACTCCTCCAACCTGGCCAACACATGCAGAAAACAGGTTTTTATCTCCCCACTGTCTCCGTTCCTGCAGTACCCATTCCCAAACTCTTAGTAAGCAGACCATTATAAGACAGCGGCCTACCTGACCCCAGGACAGCCAAGGAAAAAATATAGAGAAGATTGTCCTGGGCCCACAGTGGTAAGAAGCTATGTCAGAGAGTCACAGGACACCTTGGGTTCCATTCCTGACCAGCACTCGTCCATTTCTTTGTAGTGTAAGAACTGAAGTCTGCTCTTGACATGTTTGACACTATGAGTCAGGATATAGACTAACCTCTGACTACTTATGCTCATGTCCTGGGGCCAGAACTGTTCTTGCTTCATCTTAGTGTCTTTTTAATCTATCTTAGTGTCCTGGAGATAGGAGAGTACATGGTACTGTTGTGTGTTTAATTTATTAGGATATAATTCATATCATGTCTATAAAATACAGCTGTGCTGAGTGAATACATTTGAAAGAAAACAGGGCTTCCCAAGATATCCAGTGGCCAGACTGTCAAAACCAGTGATATTCCTTCAGGCAAGCACACGTATTGAGCCCCACACCGTCTTAATCTTTTGCTTGCTTGTTGGTGTTTTGTTCATTTAGTCAACTTTGTTGGTTTAGGTGAACAATTGCTATACATGTCATGCTGACCTCCAATTCACTATGTAATCATAAGGTTTAAAATATCGACTTCTGAGACCTGCAGATCCCGAGTCATACAGACAGGAGCATGTTGTCCTCTGAGAGGCTCCACACAACAGCTGACTCAGACAGATGCAGGCACCCACAGCCCAACAGTGGGTGGAGCTTGCGGACTCTTATGGAAGAATAAGAGGAAAGACTGCAGGTCCTGAAATAGGATAGGTCACACTGAACAACATATGCAGAAAACAGGTTTTCATCTTCTTCTCCCCACTGTCTCTGTTCCTGCAGTACTCATTCCCAACCCCCTATTAAGCAGACCATTATAAGACAGTGGCTGACCTGACCCAGACCAGCCAAGGAAAAAAAATATAGAGAAGATTGTCCTGGACCCACAGAGCCAGGAGAGCTTTATGGAAGTGTAGGAGGAAGGATTGCAAGTCCTGGATAGGAATTCCATAGGAAGGCCAATGGAGTCAAAGAACGTGGACTCTTGGGGCTCTCAGAGTCTGAACCACCAACTGAAGAACATACATGGACTGGACCTAGGCTTTCCTGCGTATATACAGTAGATGTGCAGCTTAGTCTTCATGTGGGTCCTGAACAACTGGAGCAAGGGCTATCCCAAAAGCTGTTGCCTATATGTGGGATATATTCTTCTAGCTGAGCTGCCTTGTCTGGCCTCAGTGGGAGAGGAAAAGCCTAGCCTCACAGAGACTTTTTCCAGGGTAGGGGAATACCTAGGGGGACCCCCACTTACTCAGAGGAAAATAGGAGGGGGATGATGGAAGGATTGTGGGAGGAGTGACTGGAAGGGGAATAGTGAATAGGATGGAAAGTGAATAAAAAAAGAAAGAAAGAAAAAGAAAAGAAAAATGTCAACTTCCCATAATTTATAATCACCTGGGGCAAGAGCGTCAAATGAGTGATTGTCTTTATCAGGTTGGTCAATGAACATCTCAGTGGATCATTGTCTTGACTGTTCATTGATGTAGGAAGACTTACCACATTGTAAGATGTCCTGTACTATATAGGAGAAAGGTGGATGAAAGCAAGCAAGCAGTATACGTGTGTGCACTCATCTTTCTTGGCTCTTGGCTGTGGATGTGGTGCTGGACACCTCAGCAACAATGGACAGGAATTATAAGCTAAAACTATGGGGAACAGGTGAGTCCTGAGTGAATGTGTATCGTGAACATGAGCATGGCCATGTCTATCTTATGCCTCAGACCCATGGGCTGACAAGGCTTTCTGTGAGCCAGGCTTTGGGGAATGGATGTTGACAGTATGTGCAGTAAGTACCAACCATAGCTTCCTCCTCCAGAATGACTGCAGCCTGAGACTGCTTCAGAGACCCCACTGTAGAGATAAGCTAACCTGCTTCCTTCTTTAGCGGTATATGATAAGCAAGCCTGGCTGGTTCATCACTATTCCAGTGCACGACCCATCCAGTTCCAGCCTTACCTTACATCTATCCTTTCTTCATTCCCTAATGTCATGAAGGTCAAATACAAAGCTGGGCAGGTTGTAACATCTCCTGAAGTTGCTTTTAGGCTGGATTTTTTTATCATAGCAATAGAAATAAAATTAGGACAGTAACCTAGGCAAGCCTTGGACTTGCAATCCTCCTGCCTCTGCCTCATGAGTGTTGGAATCATACTGGGATTACACCTTGTTTGCTGATATGACTAGAAAGGAGGTATTTTCTTTTCTAAAAATTCTGATGCCAATAAAACTACAGATGTTCTTGAAACTAATAAGCAATCAATAATAATAACAATAATAATAATTTAATATTGACTATAAGCTTTCTGTGGGCCCAGATCATGATGAGTTTCATGTGAGTTTTCTTATTTGTTTGAGAAAGAGACACCAGTATGAGCTTCATCTATAGCTAAAGAAACCAAGGTTAAGCAAGTTCACACTGGCCAGAGTCTATGGAATCTAAGCCATCACATGTTGTACTGTAACAAGAATTTTCCATTTCTTCTCACAGGGCAGCAACTGTATGTCTTCTAGAATCGAGAGGATGCTTGAATCAAATCCAAAGTGTTATTAACACATGAGTGTTTGCAACACTCAGAGAAGTAGATGAAGCAGGAACTCAGGACAATATGTTTTGCTCTCCAAGATTCTGTTGTAAACCCATCTCAAAACCTGAGATGATATTCACTAGGATATCTATGGGTGGTTTTTTCCTACTTCCTCTCTCCAAATATTTAGAGTACCTACCTTGAGTTTGACTTGTTTGTCTTCAAAGCATCTTCCCTGATGTGGAAATGAGACAGCAAGGAAGTTCTTAACAGTTTATATTAGAAAATAATGGTCAAACAACATTGAAAATTGTGGTGATATGTGGAGTTGAAAGAAAAGAATTAGTGGTAAATTTCCCCCCCCCCACACACACTTCTTTTGGATTTTTTTAGGCATCTGTCAATTACATGGACCACCTAAGATCTTTAGTTTTTAAAAATATTTCCCAGTAGACCTTCAACAACAACCTAATTTAGATATCAGCAGAAAGTCACAGAAGACCCATAGGTTCCCCACTGGAGATGAATGGATTTAGACAACCACAGATGGTTAAAAAGGACACTTGTCACTTCAAGTAGACAGAATTTCATCTTGAGTATTTTTTTCCAAGAGGAAATAAAATCAAGGAAAAAGGCTGGGGTTAAGATTCCAGAGGAGAATGGGAATATATTACCCCACATTTCTATGGACGCAGCTTCAAAAGTAGATAAAATACCTTCAGGACATCCCAGCAACCTCCCATCACAGTGGTCCCCATAACAGACCATCGGGAACTCTTTAAGACGTTTCAGGTTCTCGTGGCTTGATGCACCTCTGACCTTCACCATGCTTCATATTCTTGCATCATTAGGGAATCAGTGCATACTGAGGCCTGGAGACATCTCTTCTCTGAACTGGAAAAGAATATTTGGAATATTGTGAAGGTGATAGTCCTACTTGCTACAGACAGGCTGCTGTTCCCAACTTGTTGCTTGATACGATTACAAAAACTATCTAATGATAGTTTTTGTAATCGTCTTTCTATCTGTCTGTCTACCTGTCTTTCTTTCTTTCTTTCTTTCTTTCTTTCTTTCTTTCTTTCTTTCTTTCCAGGAGAAAGAGGTTTCTTTTAGCTCAAAATTTCAGGTTATAGTCCATTATTTTGGGAAAGTCAAGGCTGAAACTTTAAGCAGCTAATCATATCATATCCACAATCAAGAGCAGAAAGAAAGTAATGCATAAACTCTTACCTGATTGATTGCTTGTACTCAGATCAATTTCTCTACTCTCATGCAGTCCAAGAACCCTTTTTGCCTAGAGAATGATGCCACCCAGAGTGGGATAGGTCTTCTCATATCAATTAATTAAGTCAATACCCCATAAATAAAACATGTGCCAACACAATGTATACAATCTATCACTGAGCAAGCTATAGTTTTTATCTTCTCCATCACTAAAATAAAGAGACATATCGATCATCCCTATAATGAAAGCTAGGGGAAGGAAAGCATATAAAGTAAGTTGAGCAATACAGACTGAGCATGACCTGCACATATTCTTTAGAATTATCAAAACATCTAGAATAATAGTTAGACATCTATGATTTTCCAACTGATTTCCAGTGTGTATCTAACAGGACTCATGATATAAACTTAAAGAATCTGTTTCTCAAAGTACCCACGTGGTCTCTTACTTCATTTTTCTAGGATGTTTATCAAAAATTACCGAGGCTCAGGATGTATTCTATCCTACGGAACCCCTGAGTTACAGAACATTTATATCTGGCTTTTAATAAGCTCCCTGGGTAATTTTTATGCACAATGAAATTTAAGATCTATTGCTCTGGACTGTAAGACCTCCAAGATAGGAATGGAAATATATTTGTCACTGTAGCCCTGCCAGTTTTAAGTATAATAGGTGGACATATAATATTGTTGAGTAAACAAAGGCATAAAGAGAAGTTATTTTTGCCTTGATCTTCTTTGTAGCATGTCTTCATAATCGAGGGCCTTAGTGGCCTGTGTGTAGAATGAGCAAATCAAGCTTTAAGCTATGCCTCCTGATGGGAGAGGAGCTTTTCTGCATCAGAAATGCCCCTTTCAAAATGATCCAGAAGGACTTTTAAGAAAAGCCCCTTGGGAGCTAATTAAGAAGCCAGAGGCAGACAGTCGGCTGAATTAGATCATTGGCAAACCACTGAACTCAAGGACCAAAATCACAGACCTGAAACAGCCACAAAAACCCCAAGGCAGAGGCTATATAGGCCGATAGCAGAAGTCAGATAAGTGATCATAGCCAGTAAACAAGCAGCCAGAAAGGCTAAGGCAGCCATGAGTCCAGTCTGTAAAAGCATTAAGCTTCAAGAGGGAAATGAGAATGTGAGGCACTTCTGAGTCTTGTGAACCATGGTTGATAGAGCTGGGGGGGGGGGTGGGTATGGGAGGGGTAGGGGGAACCAATGGAGCAGAGATGCCTGAGCAGTAAAGTGTAAAACTAAACCCAGTCGGTGACCTGCTTTTAAAAAGACTTTTTAGTGTTGGTGGGTTTTGTATATTGAAACAAACACCTGTGGCTTCCTCCTAGCAAGATGGAAACAGTCCTCCCCAAGAGGTAATTGTTATAAATTGCTTCTTATGACGATTGTACAACCGCATTTTTGTTCTAATGCTCTTTGTTTAAGTCACATTGTAGTGGAGCCCCTAGGGAATGATGTTCTACGCTCTTTTCCCACCTCTTCTTACATGCTTATTATTTTCCAGAAAATGATTTTCCAGCTTAGGTAACCAAATTAGCAAGAAAAACTGTGGGAGATGCTCCCAAGAGTTAGTTGTATGGCTGCTGAAACTTTACAGGAGGTGAGTTGTGCAGATGGCAGGGGACCTGTGACAGTGCTGAGGTACCTATTGCTTCAACCACAGCCTCATTTGCCTTTCTGGGAGACTGGCCAGAATGAGTGATGTAATTGCTCTGAAATAAAGGAGGGAGTTCCAGTGTCTTTCCTCTCTCTGCACATTCACGCATCATCCTTGACCTCGGTTCACTAAACCCTTGATAGCATTAAAAGAAACCCTAGAAAGTAACAGGGAATCCCTTAGAACTCCTTTAAGAGGCAAACCTTTTGGCCTAGTCTTCAGAAACCATACAGATGCCAGCCAAAGCCTGCCAAATAAAGAAGTAAATCTCTCTTAGAAGAAAGGCCAATTAAAGAAATAAAGGGAAATGAGAAGCCTTGATCAGAGAAGTTGGGGGATATCTTCTGCTTTCTTTAAAATGTTACTCATCTATGTTGTTTTGTCTTAGCTTAACTGCCCCCAGGACTAGCAACAGTAAGCCTGGGAAAGAGTCACTGTGAACCTGTGAAACTCACTGAAGACCTAAGCCAACATTGCTGGGTGTGTGCTCATTCTTTCTTTTCTGTTTATCTAGCGCTTAGAAATGTTGAGTCTGTTTTCTGAGGCAAGGGCTCTTAGGGTCCAAGGCTTTCCTAGAGATGTGAGGGTAGGAGATACCAGAGCAGAAGATGAGTTTGAAAAACTGGTGACCAGTACTGACAGGACTCTCGAACACTTAGGGCGGCTTCCTAGTAAACTCTGGTTTATTAGACGTTATTATGTTAAACTTCCTAATAAAACTCCCATTCTATAGTTTTAGAAAGACATCCTGGGCTGGAGAGATGGCTCAGTGGTTAAGAGCACTGACTGCTCTTCCAGAGGTCCTGAGTTCAATTCTCAGCAACCACATTGTGGCTCACAACCAACTGTAATGGAATCCAACACGCTCTTCTGGTGTGTCTTAAGACAATAACAGTGTACTTAATATACAATGTAAGTACAGCATACTTACATAAAACAAATAGAAAAATGTCCTTTTGAGTCACATGTGTTTGTTCATAGGGGGAAAAGTATGAGATTGTTGGAAGGGGTGGACAAAGGAAAATATCCATTGGAGATACAGAAATGACATTTCTCCTCAACCGTTAGACAACTTTTCATTACTTGACACTATTGAACATCAGTCATTGGTCTATGCATTTTCCAAGAATTCTCTCATTCTGTCTTTATAATGACCTTTTGTTGTAGGTCTTCCTTTGGGACATTACCTTTCTTTCACATATGAGAAGACAGGACTAGTAAGGTCCATTAAACTCCTAAGAGTGCAAACCGAGAAGGTGCCGAGGCAAGGCTTGCTCCAGGCTATTGGAGGCGGAGCTGGGCGTGAATTAAAGCACCATGCTATGGTCAAAATGTTACCGGTGCATCACAGTCACAGGTAAAATATTCTTGGATTTAAAATCATTAGGTTTTCAGACGGAGGGAAACATGTTATAACTACTAAAATATCGACACATGAGAAATACAAGGAGGGCAGCCTGCTCCCAGGATGAACAGACCCTTTCAGCTCAACCACCGAGGGGTAAGCAAGCCAGTGGCCATTTGTTTTCAGCTATCTGTGAAATATAGATATTCATATATCTATAAAAATTAGAATAAGGGTTGGGATAAAAACACCTTTCACCATCCAAGATTGAAGTAACTCCGGTAATAAATTACTTATCTAACATGCATATGTTCAATCTTCAACACTGCAAACTAAGAATGAAAAGTAGAATATAGGCTTTTATTCAATCGTTCTTGAAAAATTTCACCACTGCCTAGTGAAAAAAAGAGTATATAGTTTAGATAATAAGAGAATAAATATATCAAATTTGTTTGTGATATTATTCATAATTCTCCTGAAATCATTTGAACGATACTGCATGAAGTTACAAGGATATGATCTTTGAGGCAAATTGCTTATTTCTTGATTTTCAAAAAGAATATTTTTACATTTTGATGGTTTTCTAAAGGAGAGACAGCCATTGATCAGTGTGAGCAAGGAATGTAGACTTCTTTACCTCCTTACCGTCCTGCAAGAAGCCACCGTTAAGGGTTTGATGCGTGTTAGATTTTACCATAGAAGAAATGCTGTTGCTTTTTATATTTGCTTTAAGATTTAGAATATAATGCCTGACTTTTGACCATTAGATTTACCCAGCCAACTTCTAACCAGAAAAGAAAAGGTACCGAGGAGCTCTTACAATTTATATTTTAAACTATAATCGTTAGCTATATTTTCAGTACCATTCTTCATGGGAAAGGACCAAGGCTTATTCTAGAGCCGATGTAGAGAAGATACAAGATGAGTTTAGTGCTTAGTGCTGTGATTCAAGGTGGCTGATAAGATAATGAAGACCTGTCCAAAAGACATAGTGCTCAACTCAAAAGGACTCCCTTACCAACCATGTAACAACTTATGATGGAAATATTAGAGTGGTTTATTATAATTTATTGAATAAGGCACCAATGGGTCTATAGGGGAAAAAACCATAAAATAGTTGAGTACTGCCTCCAAATTATTGCATGAAAAATGGCCAAATTTGCAAATAATTGTTAAACAGTTGGTAAAGAGTCATTATGCAATGCTTTCATGGCTGATAGAAATTTAATGAGAAAATTTCTTGTGTTAATATGAAGGGGAGAATAATAACTTCACAGTGGACGAACTGGACACATAGTACCTCAACTAAGGGACCAATAATACCACCACCTGACATTTAGTGCCACTTGATATAGCACACATGGAAGAATCACTTCTTATGTACTACACCCGATGGGAATTTGTCACCTGCCTGGGAAGCTGGAGCAATATCAGGCTAACTCTCAACACTTTACCTACATTGAAAATATTAGCTTCATAGAAGACATTGAATACTGTTTTGGATTAAAGGGCAACTTTATGAAATACATTTTATAACTTTATGAAAT
Source organism: Rhynchomys soricoides (assembly GCA_019843965.1). NCBI lineage: Eukaryota > Metazoa > Chordata > Mammalia > Rodentia > Muridae > Rhynchomys > Rhynchomys soricoides. Next base: position 5,470,875 of record JADRCH010000149.1, on the reverse strand, counting down.
ACATTATCCTGGCTGTATTCAGAATTAGGGATGGGGCAGAAGGGTCTATAATGGAAAAAATGAAATATGATGGAATAATGAAACAATTTGCTAATAAGCCTTATAATAGATAATAATTATATAAGGATGTATATTTGTTCTCAGGAGATGCTGAAGCACTGGAGAGTAAGAAGTACAATTTTCACAAGCCTTTTTTTTTAACCACAATAAAAACAATTTTAAAATATACTTTTGTCAGTAAAAATGTTCCCCAGCCTGCAACAGCCACATTTGCATTGGTCTTATCCCAACTTCCCACTGCCTTGGATCAATCAGCTTCAGTCCTATTCTCTCAAGCCCTGCCGGAGTCAGCTAAATCACCATGACACTGAGCCACTGGAAGGAATGTCTTTGTAGGAATACATTTCCCAGAGTTTGGAATGTCACAGTGATGTCACCAAGAATCTGAGTGGCTTGGGATACTGGTGTATCTTATGAGGAAAGCAGGTAGATAGGTATGAAAGATGTGAGTGAATTTGTATTTGGAATACACAGAAGTTGGTTTTATTATTATTAATCTGTGTCTATACATTTGAAATGGCATTAAACTAAATTAAAATGGTTTCCCTCTACTGATATTCTCATTGAAAGGGTGTGTGTCCCCACATGCACATGTGCAGTGTATATATATACATGTATGTACAGGAGCACATGCCCATGCCTGCTCATGTAGAAGTCAGAGGTTGATATTAGATGTGTTCCCTTACCACTCTCCACTGTATTTCTTGAGACATGATCTCTCACCGAACCTGGAGCCAGCTGCTTTTGGTGGCCAGAAAGATCCTGAGATCCATCTGTCTGTCTCCCCAGGGCAGAGATTACAAGCATACATCTTAGCATCTGACCTTTTTTCCCCCTATATGGGTACCAGGATCAAACTGAGCCATCTCCTCAGCCTTGAATGTGTTTGTTAGTTTGTTTGTGTGTGGTGCCAGGAATTGGCATTTGGGGACTGAGTTCATGGACCAAGTACATCTTAAAGAATTCTTTACTACTGACTACATCCCCAACTCTTTGGAATGAAGTCCGTTTTTTATTTATTCTTTATATGTGTGTATACAGATGTGTGCAACTATGTACAGATGGAGGCTAAGGAAAGTCAGTGTGCTCCATTATCACTTGTATCCTTGATACAGGGTCTTTCATTGGACTAGAAACAGGCTGGCAGCCATCAAACCTCAACCATCCTCCTGTACCTGGGGTTGCAAATGCTCACAGCCATGCCTGGCTCTTTATTACTGTCAGAGATTATAATTCATATCATCTCACTTGTGCAACACATGATTTTACCGAGCAGAGCAATCTCCTTTATCTTTGAATGTGTTTTTAAAAGCAATTTTAAATAATTTTGCCAATGTTCCACTAATAGAGGACAATCTTGGAATCTGTAAAGTCATTCATAAACACACTTAGTTGATTAATTGATATTCAGCCCTAGGTTTCAGAAGACTTTTTTTTTTTAGACAGCATTTCAAGTATCCCAGACTGACCTCCCATTCAGACTTGTTACGGAGACAAGGATGACCTTGACCTTCTGATTCTCCTAACTAAGAAGGGTACCTGGGCTCTGTGTATGCTAAGCAATGACTCCAGCAACTGAGCTCATTCCCAACCCTCAGAGCCTGTTGCTCTGTAAAGGAATCATTAGATGAAAGGATCTGTTTGGAGATAGAGCAGCAGAGTTAGATACTTTTATTCTTGTTTGTAGTCCTAGCACTTCTGAAGCTAAAGCAGGAGGATTGCCATGAGTTCAAGGATAGAATCTGGGCTTGGTAACCTGAGGGAGACTGTCTCAGAACACACAGGTTTGTGTGTGGAGATAATAGCATAGTACAACATATGCCTTTAATTCCATTAAAAAGATAATGACTTTGTGAGGAGAAATTTGAGTGCTGCTACTTGGTTACTCAAAGGAATTATCATTGCTTTAAGAGTAACAGAAGTGTACTGGTGTTTCAAATGTAGTCCTTACATCTTAGAAATGTAGGAGTACTTAGTGAAGTCAATTAAGTGTCTGGCCTTGGTTTTAAAATCATCCATTGGGGTCGGATAAATAATGAGAATACAGGGTAAATAAAATAGGTTCTACTTCATTCAATACTTGTTAAAACTGGGGGATGGTTATGTTGTGGATCATTGCAATAATATATTTTTTATATTTGATTTTTTCTGTAATAAAGTTAAAATGTCCAAAACATAAAAAAAGAAAGAAAGAAAGAAAGAAAAGAATCTGTTTGGAAAAAGGCTTTCATGAGTGATTTGGAATCTTATATGCTTATTTTTAATATCATGTGGTAGAGTTAGAAACCAAAGTATCACCATTTTGACATTTAAAGAATTTAAGAGTAAACAGAACATCTGAATAGAATATAGCATGAATGCTACGGAAGGGGAGTGAGTTCCCTACAGAAGCCTTTGAAGACAAGCCAATACTCTGAAAAACAGAAACTAAGTGTGAATTTCAGAATGTTTTGTCTAAGAAAAATTTATGGATGGACTAAATGAAATATACATCTACAGAAGGTAAGAGTACTATATTGGCTACAAGCAAAGAACGGGAAGAGGAGAGGCATGAGGGGAGAGAGAGAAAGAAAGGAAAGCAAAATACAGTTGTTAAAAAAAACCCTCAAAATGTTATTTGACACATTCTATACAGATTTGAAAAATACAAAACAGTTATATTTGTATCTTATTAAAATGTCTCATTATATTTCTTTGACATTTATTTGTTTATACTTTTCCAAGCAGCCTATCTAGCTTGTATACTTCTCCTGATGAGTGAACCACTTAACTCTGCTTTCAGGATACAGTTCAACATAGGTTTATAGGCTCTCAATTAATGATCATGATGATTATGATCCATGATGTCATATAAAGATATTATCATTAACTAAGAGAAAGCACATTAATATGAAACTTTTAAATGGTATTCTTTGGAATCTATTTTTATAGAAGATGGATGCAGCTGATGTAATTACTTTTTCCTATCATGTTCTTTTGTAGATCTGAGATGTCAAATACATTTCATCTAATGTGTAAAGTACAACTCATTTATTAGGGTGTCTTAAATTCCAGAGGATTGCAAAGCTACTTGGTGGTGTATGGTAACCAGCCAAGTTGGAGGATGTCAGGGTGTGTACTCTTTCAAGACTTACCCTCACATGGACCTGATCTTTACCAGCTACTGCTGATGGAGAAAACCCTCCACACTTTCGTTCATGCATGTCTCAGGGGCACACTTGCTGTTAGTGAGATCTTGTAAGATAAATGTTAACTTAGAAAGTTTTTCTTTCCATTCGCCCTAGCCAGTGATGAGGGCTGTTATCCAATGAGACTGTGAAGAAGCTAACTCCTTTGTTTATAAGAAGTAATCAAGTTATAGACTACATGTTCCCCTTTTACTCTCTTTGTGAAACCATGCTGGTCTTCTTACTTGTGTGCCTTGAGATAAGAATGCCAAGATAGAGCTGCCAAGATATCTCAGTTGGTAAAAATGATTGCTCTACAAAGCCGTGTTGGAAGATTACCAACTCCTAACTCCCAGAAGTTATCCCCTGACTTCCTATTTCCTAATGTATGGCATGAGTGCACCCACACACACTCATAACACACACACACACACACACACACACACACACACACTTCCCTTAAACACTTAATACAGTAACTTTTATCTTTATTAACTCTTTGATAATTTCAGAATATATTTTGATCATATTCATTCTCCACTTTTCTCCTTAACCTTTCTCAGACTTATCCCCCTCTTAGCTCACACCTTTATGTCTTTTTCTTCTTTCTCTTTAAATTTAAACCATTGACCTCAGTTTGTGCCATCCACTGGAATGTAGCAATCCTAACAGGATCCACACCCTGAAAGAAAACTGACTCTCTCTATACAAAGATAGATAGATAGATAGATAGATAGATAGACAGACAGACAGATAGATAGATGAAAAGACTCTCCTACAACTAGAAGCCATCAACTGTCCATAAGTCATCAATTAGGTTTTGGGGCTCGTGAACCTTCTCACTCCATGCTATAATACTGAGTGCCTTCATCTTGTGCAGGTGTTATGTAGTACAAAGGTCCTAAGGAGACTGTTCAGTACAGACTCCTGACTCTGGCCATTTCAGTCTTTTTACCTCATATTCCTTGATGGTCCCAGAGTCTGGAGGACAGATGATCAAGATGTCCTATTTTTGCCTGAGCCCTCCACTGACACTTATTCTCTGTACCTGGGCCAGTTGTGAACTTCTGTATTAAGTCTTGTCCATTGTACACACACAAAATAAACCCCTCTTTGATGAGATCAGAGGGTGACAATAATTTGTGGTTATAGAGATACAAATTTAGATGACAGTTTGATGCTCTGCCCACTTAGCTTACTAATGATGCTGTAGATAATGACTTCCTCAACTATAGGTTCTTGGAGAGACTTACAGTCCCAGATATGTGTCCGTCTGTGAAGTAGAAAGTTACAGAATTTGGTTAGTTATTTCCACAGCAGTCATTAAACTATTACACCCACAGGCACATCTGGCCACACTGGTCATTATTGTAGTTCACAGACCAAGCTAGGTAAGACTCTTCAGTGACTTTTTACTCCAGCAGCCTAGATAGCATCCTCTGGTACTATGAATACTAGCTGTCAGGAATGGAGCTTCTGGTCATTAACAACTTGATTTTGCAATGTCCTATGACCAATGTCTGCTGTGTCTTCGGCAATAGGGTTTTACCACCAAGTCCATATAGGTAAGCAATAGCAATGGTGATATCTCGTGTTGTTTTTGGAGGTCTCTGAGATATCTCTGACCAACAACTTGAGGGGACTATGGATTTGGTACTTGGATTTTTATTGGCAATCTATGACTTATAAGAAGGGCATAATCCCCTTTGTAAGGTGACTCCAGGTCAATATATACATATATATAAAAAGTGATATAATATAAATATATTTATTTTATATTTATTGTGTCTATACTATAAATATAAATGTATATATAGTTATGTATTGTATAACACCTTTGGGGCTAGTTACCAATCAAGGTCTCTCCTCTGTCCTACGTCCCCATCTCTTTCCCCACTTGAACCTTCCCCTCCATTACCCTCTTCTCACCTCCTTCATAATAATAAAAGCAAATTTTTAAAAAATGCCAAGAGAATTGGTAGAATAATGAGGCTGACCTTGGCACAGGCATTCATTAGTCCTGAATTAGCCCCAAAGCATCAGTCCATTAAGTGTATAGACGCATTGTACTATCTGTACCAGAAAACACACACACACACACACACACACACACACACACACACATCTGAATAAAGTGTTTTCTCTTGTTCTCCTGACACTCAAGGCCATCTGAGAAGGCAATACATTCCCAGAAGTGGCTACCACACAGCCCATCTCTGGAAGAGGGAGAAGTGGGGACCAGTGAGTCAGCTCTACTTGCTGTGTGTCTCTAGACCCAGCACCATTGTAAAGGGAATGCTGAAGACCTAAATAAAATTATTCCCTCACCACAAACACAGGAGTCAATCTCAGCAAGAACCCCAAGTTTTTCAAAATCTCAGGCCTCTGCTTTTTCTGATTCGAATAAGAAACTTCTCCTGGGCTGGTTTCTTAATGCAAATATGGAGCAGAAAAAACAGTGTGGGACAAGCTTCGAGAATTAGCTCTCGTTAATTACAGCTATGACACTTCATCCTTTACTAACTGAATTTTCTAATAGTAAAAATGAGGAAATTACTTCATGCTCTGCAGTTTATACCTGATGGGTTGGTTAGGAGTCTCGTGTGATCCTGTGTGAAAGTACTTTGAAAATAATTAAGTGCCATAAAATTGTAGAGGGTTATTAATTGTGACTCACATTGATTAAGTACTTATGTGCCAGGTACTGTGCTGACATTTTATATTCGCTTAGCTCAGTTAACCCTTCTGCAACCCTTGGAGGTAGATATGGTTATCAACATTTTAGAGAGAAAGAAACCAAGGCTTACATCGATTATCTGCTTGAGTGTCCTTCCTAAGAAAGATTTCAGTCTGGATCAAACCTGTTCTACAGCCCAGACCTGCTCACTCTCACCAGCTCTGCTCTCATAGGTGATGCCAAATAGGTGAATGGCCAGTGTCTACAGCTTTCCAATGGTGCCCATAGGCATGCATGGTATATGCACGTGGTTTAAACCAAGTGCTTTGCTGGTGAAAGAGGAGATGCAGAGTCTGGGAGGAGAAAAAACATTTCTGAGGAGACTCAGTGTTCCCTTCGCCTCACATATGCACAGACACGTCCACTTCATCTCTGGGTATTTAACCAAACTAATTTGAAACTAATATTCACAGCTTGCTACCACGGCACTGATTAATCTGTTAGACTGTGGTAACAAGCTGAGGAATTGCTGGTTCAACTGCTCTCTTCCTGCCCAGAAATCCAGTGACCCCTGACTTGTTTGGTCCTTATTGTCATGGGTTTCCTAAAGCAGCTAAATCAAGAAACCAGGCCATTTTAGGACAAAGTTTGAGACTGGACTAAAAGAAGTGGAGAGATGGCAGCTGATGTTGGAGTGTGTGTGTGTGTGTGTGCGCGCACGTGCGCGCATGCACAGGTATGTGCATTTGCTACTATAATTTCAAAGTTCCTGGTTCAAAGCCTTAGACTTGGAGCAAGAGGCACAACAGTGGTTACAAAAGAACCTCCCCTGCCCCCCATCTTCACAGAGCATGACCAAGCAGAATTGAGGAGAGAATAGAAAGAAAGTGAACCTTTGGGGAGAGGCTTTCTATTTGTTTTGCTGAGGACCTGTTCAAGCTCCAAAAGACAGTGGGTGACAACAAGCAAGCCCCAAGCAATTCTTTCCTTTTTGTCACCAGTGACCTCTGTTTCCCTAAATTGTGTGCTGGCTGTAGAAGTAGAAGCTGGAGAATCTCATCACACTGTAATGAGAGGAATGATCTACAGACACAAACCTATAGATTCTGGTCCGCCCAACTTGAATAGTACAGAGTTATCACCACTCCGACCCCCCCCCCCCATTCTTTATCCCTCCTGGATGGAATAACATGCAGAGATGATGGAAAAAGGCCTGGAGGAACGCTGGTTTCCCTCCAACATGCTGGAATTCTCCCAAACATATCCTGGATCCCAGTGTACAAACCAAGCTAGTCACTCAACATTCAATGTCTTATTTATTCCCCAGAACACTCTTAGAGATGAAGTAAATCCTATTGTCCTCATTTACAGAAAAATCCCAGGAGTTGCAGTGTGTCCTACAGATAATAATGTGGATTTAAGACTCCACTGGTCCAATTCCTGACCTGGGCAACTATTCCCAGCATTCACAATCAGAATTTCATATATTGGGTAGGTCCCAAGACTAGCAAAGGAGGGCTTTGGTTTTTGTTGCTTCGATATGGAAACGTTCCTGTGTTTTCTGTGCTCTACATGTGAAGGATGGTCGGCATTGCTTTCTTTCAGGTTCTTGACCCCAGTCACCGTTTCTCTGCATTCAGTGTTCATCTCCAAGTGTCTTGCTTGGCTTTCTGATTCTCTTGTCATCTGCCTAAGAAATCACTTCCCGCATATATTAGGAACTTGGGTGTTTAACTGTCCCCTGAAGATTTGTATTTTAAGAGAAGGCAAAATAGGACACTGATAAAAAATGTACCAGTCCTTCAAGTGGGAGCAGATCTCTAGGATTTGGCGGGGGATAGTATTTCAGGGATCACTAGGCCTACATCCTGGTATAGACTAGTGAACATAAGGATTCACAAACATTTAAGCTAAGCTCAGAGAAACATGCATATGATTCTGGTTCTGTAGAAGGCTGGCTCAAATAACCCTACCTATCTCAAAAGGATGAATCCTCCTGAGTCCTGAGAAATAAGAAACTTCCTGCATCTCTGAGGCCCCAGTCAAGTCAGTTTTGTTCCAGGAAAGTCAGCCAATCGGAGCACATGGTCTGCTTGGCAACCTCATGTCATGCTCAGGTACAACCTCTGTCTGGCACATATCAGCCAGTCTATGGTGGCTCCTACCACAAGCCTAGGATTTCTGTTGCACTAAAAAAAGCAGAACCTGCTCTATGAGCCTCATGGGGATGAGGAAGCATCCTTTCTGACCTCCCATTTTGAGTGTAGAAACGCAGACTGCAACAGAAGATCTGCAGAGAGGAGGAGGTGAACTAGAGAACGTCACCATGGTAACATCTTTTCCCAGCATCATTTTTCTCCGGACCAAGCCCGTCTCTAAAGCAATCCTTTCTGGAGCTTGTAGCCCTGTGAAGAAAGGGCCATGCATTTGCATCCCCTCGTGTGTGTGTCACACTCAAGTGATCTCTCAGCCCTCCTCCAAGTCACAAGCCTCTGCTGTGAGTCTGAGTGTTTATTTACTATTCTGCTAGGCAGAAGGTTTTTAAATTCCTTTTCACTAACCAGCTGGCTTGCTTTTAGTCCCTAAGCAGAATGCAATAAGCTATTAGATCTGGGCTTTTAGTCATGTTTTCCTCTTGCTACGTTTTCAGAGCCTACCTGTGCCTGCTACATACATAGTAGGTACTTAGTAAATATCTATTTAATGAGGAAAAGCCTAATTTGAAAAGTAAGAAATGAATACATAGGTCTGTATGAAAGTAGGCAGTTTTAGTATTATGTATAGATACCTATGATCATGTGGCCAGATGTTAAAAGAGAGCAACTGAATTCCCAACCCTTGACTATACTTTGGACTCTAACTACAGCTTGTCGGACTGGAGAGATGGCTCACTGGATAAGAACATTACTGATCTTCCAGAGGACCCTGGTGTCAATTCCCAGGATCCACATAACAGCTCATACTGGTCTGCAACTCCAGTTCCATGAAATCTGACACCCTAGCACAGTCATACATGTAGGCAAAACACCAGTGAACATAAAATAAAAATAAATTGTATATTATTTTTTTAAAAAGCAGCTTGTTTCTTACTAAAGTCAATGCAAAGGGAAGGGTTCCCTTACCTAGGAGGTCAAATTTCTCATCCTTAAACTTTTAACGCAGATCCTATTTATTATATGGTGGTGGTTAATATGGATTCTAAGCCTGACAACATCTAGACTAAACTAAGAAAACACTCTGGACAGGTCTGTGGGGATATATCCTGGATGGATTGACTGAGAAGGGAATGAATACTGTCTGTCCCCCCCAGACTGGGTAGCACTGTCTTATGGTGACAAATACAGAGAAGCCCAGGGTGGGGGTGGGGTGGAGTGGGCTGTAACAGGCTGCTCTTGCCTGCCCATCTTTTGTTTTGTTCTGTTTTGTTTTTGAAACAAGGGTCTCACTGTGTAGCTCTGGCTGCCCTAGAACTCATTATGTAAACCAGGCTGACTTCAAACTTTCAGAGATCCACCTGCCTCTGCCTTTGTTGCTCTTGGCTTATGCCATCTGGTTGCTGCTACTGCTGCTGTAATTAGCAATTGCAATTAATGTTACCTGGCTCTCCAGGTAACGCAGTCACAAAAGAATGAACATGGTATGTACTCACTGTTAAGTGGTTATTAGCCTAAAAGTTTGAAATACCCAAGAGTCACTTCGCAGGAACAGTAGTACTGAGTACGAGGTCCCAGATGGAGGACTTGGAGAAAGGACTGAAGGAGCTGAGAGAGTGTGCAGCCCCAGGGAGGTAGCAACACTGGCAACTGGCCTGACCCCCCATACTTCTGGAGACTGATCCACCAACTAAAGAATACACATGGAGGGACCCATAGTGTTGGCCACAAAGACTGCAGAGGAGGGTCTTGTTACCTGTCAGGGGGAGGAGAGGCCCTTGGGCCTGAGGGTGTTATATCCCCCAGTATAGGAGAATGTCAAGGAGGGAAGAGGAGAGTGGGTGGGGGGTAGGGTGGGGAGGTGGGTTGGAGAATATCCCCATAGAGGCAGGGGGAGGGAGGAGGGAATGGGGAGGTTCCAAAGGGGAGATCTGGAAAGGGGGAAACATTTAAATAAAATATGAAAATAAAAAAAAAATTAAAAAGGGGGGGGGGAGTTACCTGGCTCTCACAAGCCATTCTCTTTTCTTTTCTTTTGTTTTAAAAACAGTTGTTGCTATTTTGTTTTTAATTATGTGTATATGTATGTCTGAGTATGAGCTTGTACATATGAGCACAAAGCGTACAGAAACCAGAATAGATCTTTGGATCCTCTGGAGGAGGAATTAACAGCTGCCTAACACAGGTGCTGGGAATTGAACCCAGATTCTCTCAGCAAGTGTGATAGTAAATGCTCTTAGCCCTGATCCCTCTACCCACCCCTACTTCTTTTATTCTTAGGAGGGTGGTTCTTGAACTTACACATGAAAGCAAACGTGGCCACTTGTTTACGTTACAGCATCTCGAAATGGTGAGATTTGGATAAGGAGTAAACACAAGTTTTCTTAATTACTCACACAGCTTTTCCGTAACTTTTAAACCCTCAAAATTGAAAAAGAAAATAGAGAGGAAAACGGCAGGTTTCTGTATTCAAAACCACCGCTGTTATCTTGGGAAAATGCTTCAAAGTAACTTCTACGTATGTCACAAATGGATCCAGTTTTGAAAAGCTTGCAGTAGACTTCAAACCCATTGTTATACAAGTGAATCTGGGATACAGAAATGCATGGCGAAGAGCAGGTACAGCAGATGCTAATTTGCATACAGTATATTTAGGAAGGCCTGTTTCACAACCATCTAAAGTGGACAGTATGACAGGTGAGTAAACTCAATAAACTACCCCTCAGCTTGGCTTTTTCTGTGGCCTTTGAAAGGCCAACGGTATCCTGAAATATCTAAATGTTGAGCCATCAGGTGGAAGTCTGTGTATTCCTCCTTTTCACGTCAGTGATTCTCATTCATACAGATGACCTTAACTGTTAACTGTCGAAGTCTTTGCCACTGTGCTAGGCTTATGCCACCTGTTCCTTCAATCAAGGAACTATTCACAAATAACCAATTTCACGAAATCATCAGAACAGGGAGAGCAACTATCATCAGCAGTCCCTGTTCCATGGGGACAATTACAGAGGACTTCCTCTTCTCAGAATGTCAATGGCATCAGAAGATTCTCACTACAAAAAAGGAACAGGAACAATAAAAATGCTGAACACGGAAACCCACAGAGAAGGAAATCTCGTAGACCTCAAGAGTTAGCTTCAGAAAGTCTGTGTAACAGTGATGGGCACATTACACAGACAGAAGCTTCCTGGCAGCCCAGTGCCATTTAATCCTGAACCCAGATATGTTTCAGCAGATGGGTGTGTCTCCATGTTATCAAATGACCAGTGTAAAAGGAAAAACATTAAGCAAAACATGCTTATTCTGCTTATATCTTTCTTTAGTTTTTTAGATCTTTTATTTTTCTTTATCATACACAACATGTATACCTTTTTGCCATATTCCATAGGCTAGCTCTCAAAGTAAAACAAGAAAAAGAAAAAGAAAGAAACTTAAGAAGGTGTGTGTGTGTGTCTGTGCATGTGTGTGTGTGTGTGCGATGACTATTCAAGATTGGTGTGTACGTGGTTCTGGGAATGGGATATAGGGTCCACTTCTATATTTTCAATCCTTGAGCAGTTTCTTCCCAGACAAATATGAATGAACTAATGAGGGGTTAGCAAGCATGGCTATGCAGATGCCTGCTCTCTGTTTTGTGGGCTGATCTTTTGAAAACTTTGCTTTGGCAGTCAATGACCCTATTATAAAGAAGCACACATTAGAAACTGGAATAGTGAGAGGACAGTAGACAGTGACCTTTAGAACCCATCTTGGATGCCCAGTCCTAGATGAGTTCCTAGTAGACTACAGCCAGTTCATGACCTCAGAAGTATATACTCAGAAAAGCCAGTAATTCCCCTTCAAAAAGGGGAACATACAACTACACAAAATAACTAATTGTTGATGTTTTAATCCACTGTGTTTTGGGGTATATTTTATTTAGCTGTAAGCTAGTGTTTAACATAGCAGTTGGTACCTATAAATTCAATGTTGCTAGAACAAAAATCTATACTACATGTCATTAGATTAGGATACAACAGATGTTTATAGATAGTTTTCTACTCAAGGTTCTTTATGTATGTGGTGCTGGCAATGGAATCTAGGGTCCTGTGCACACTAGGTGGGAACTGTAACACTGAGGTACATCTCCAAGCTCTTAAGTGCAGGGGGAAATGACACTGTGTTCAGGGCAACCTAGGAAGGCATACAGGTTTATTAGGCCAAAAGAGAGCTTTTCTGGAGTTTTCATGGGAAAGAATAACTTTTCAAGGGCTAACTAGGTCAATCTCATCGAGGATTGGCTGGTATCAGCAGGTTCCAGGAAGAGAAATTACTTCAAAGTATTTAATATCGGCCTTGGTGTGATTAGGGGGTGGTACACAGGTAAGAAGTTTGGGAAAAGGAAGTGGTTGGAGGATATTGATCATAGATTGGTGAATATAATGAATGGTGTGTCCCCTACTGAATCCTGATTCTTAGGCAGACCGAATCTCCAAAGTGACAGAGTGTGAACATTGAGAAAATAATTTAAATTTGTCTGTTTAGATTTAAATAAGGTGATGATGATTGGCCATCAAGATGGGACTGACACACATTTAGGAAAAGAACATATCTTGCTCCACATCTGTCCTGTAGATAGCCATACACAAATCAGGAAAATGTCTCTCAGCAGCTACTAGCCCAAGTGACCCCCCAGTTTTGGAGTTCTCAGCCCCCAGAAATAGGAAAGATGTTTGTTATTCAAGCCCCTCAGTCTATATTATTTTTTAATAATAGACTAAGACAGGGGCTTTTTTATATGTGAAATGTGCTCCACATGGAATTTTTTCTTGTCTTAAGGATTTAGCCAGATCCTCTTAGGTCAGAAAAACTCCAAAATGCCACAGCATTGTTAACAAACAGAATGTGAAATGCATGACTATTGGGGTATTGGGAACTCAAAGGTAGAAGCCTGAAGAGTTTAGAGACTGATGAACTTCTAGATTAATAAGAGACATCTTTTGAAAGCTGGAAAAAGAACCAGGCTACAGACTATAGAAAAATGGAATGATTGTCACTGTTGGTAACCTAGAAAGTAGATATTATAACTATGAAGTTGAAACCATCTCTACAGAGATTCCCAGGCAGAATATTCAGTGTCAAGCTGTGCCAGAGTTTCTATTGCTGTGATAAGACGCCACTACCCAAACTGCCTTGGGGAAGAAAGAAATTATTTTACTTCTGCTTCTACAACACAGACCATCAAAAAGAAGTGTGGGCAGGGACTCAAGGCAGGAACTTGAATGTAAAAACTGAAGCAGAAACTGTGGAGGAACATGGCGTACTGGCTTGCTTCTCTTAGTTAGCCTAACTTCCCTTCTTATGCAGCCCAGGACCAGCTAATCAGAGGTGGTATCACCCACAGTAGACTGGGCCTTCCCACATGGATCATTAATCAAGACAATACCTCCATAGACTTGACCACAGGGCAGTCTTATAAGTACTGTTTTCTCATTTAAAATCCCCACTTCCAAGATATGTCTAGGTTTGTGTCAAGTTGACCAAGACCACCCATCACAGCTTGTATCCTCTGACAAGATTTTGAAGAGCTATTGAGAGAAGCTGAAGAGATTGCTGTTCAGTTTTCAAGCTCAGTTTGGAGGAAATCTCTTCCACTTAAGATGTTCTGATTTATACAATACGACAATTTCTCATTTCCATTGTCTCCAGCTGGTAAAACATTTTAAAGAAAGACATACTCCTACTTATATATACAGGAAAAAATGAAGTTACCTCTGATTCATCCTCACAGGTTCTCAGAAATGCTACATCAATGTTGTCTAAAGTTGGAGGTTTGCAAACTACAGGCATGTTTGGCCTACCACTTGTTTTTGAGTAAAGTTTTATTGAAACACCGCCATACACATTTGTTTAGATCACATCTATGGCTGCTTTGCAGGATAATCACAGAGGCCATATGAATCACGCTCTTATGCTTCTTGCGCAGTGTTCACAGAAAGCAGTTGGTGGCCCCATGTTAAAAGCAGGTAATTCTAGCTATAGTTTGTTCCTCAAAAGATAAGTGAGACTGATATTTAGAGAAAAGTCTAACATTTCTCCAGGACTGAGTGAGTGTTACAACAAGAAATATAGGAAGAGCAAAATAGGGATAGAAAAGCAGGAAAATGACTAGAGAGGGGGATGAGGTATCAGGAAGAGATTTGATAGGAAGAATAGAAGGAGAAGGAGGAAAGCAAATACTTGGTCTTCTGTGGAGTGTGTATGTGGTCATAGTGTTTGAACTGCTCGATTTCTGGTTAGTATCTCTGGTGTCCTCTTTTGGTCTTGCATACAATCACTGTTAATATATTACACTTGACGAAAGCATCCCTGTTGCTTCATAGAACTTTTCCCATCTCCAACCCTCAGAATTCTGCCACTGCTGTCAATTTTAAGTGTGTAGTGTGCTTCATGAAAATGCTACTGATCCTAAACTGTCTTTGGGTAGTAACAGTCACATGATATTTCTGGCCAGAGATGCAAGCAGAAATCACTGTTGGGAATTTTCCAGGAAGTCTTTTTAAAAGAGGACAGGCAGGTGGCTCTTTACTTTCTTTTGTCATTTCCCTGTTCTGTTGGGAACCTGGATGCAATTTGCATAATTATCATGTTCATCGTGTAACAGCAAAGACAGACACAGTGTGTTGCGGATGGGGCAGAAAGTCAAGGTGAATATAGGTCCATTTGAGAGCTTTTGGATGGTCATGTCAACCTCGGGGGATCAAGCTGTAAATATTGTTACCAGCAAAACAAATCCTTTCTATATTTATACCATAGTTTTGTGGGCATATTACAACTAAATGAATCACAATTATTATTACATATCTGGACTTTGTTTTGTCTATGTATTCTCAGAAGTCAAGGAGGCAGGAACTTAAAACAGCTAATCGCATCACATCTACACTTAAATTCAGGGAGAGAATTAATGCTTTCATGCCCACTCATGCTCAACACACTTTCTGCAACACTTGTCCGAGATCCCCTGCTGAGGCAACAGAGACACCTGCAGTGGGAAGACTTTTCACCTCAGTTAATGAAATCAAGGTAAACCCCTACAGACATGCCCACAGGCCATCCTGATTTAGACAACTCTTCCCTGAAGACTCTCTTGCTAGGTGAGTCTAGATGATGTCAACTTGACAGTTAAAAGTAAGCATCACCCCTACATTCATAAGCAGTAAGGAACAAACACATTCTTCTGATATTTGGACTTTCAGGGAGCAAGATATATAAATTACACTTAATTACTGGAAAATTATATCAGATTGCTTAAGCTAATGCATTCTAAATTGCCCCTAAATTACACATTCCTTGTAATCTACTACTGGGATAGCTTGAACATTTTTCATTGGACTATAGAAGGAAGTATGGTACAATGCAATCAAAAATCCTGTACCTTTTTTGCATTTATGAAAAACTATAAATTGACTGAATGTTATAAGTACTTACAAACTAATCTTTCCCTCTAGGCCAATGCTTCTCAACCTTCCTAATGCTGTGACCCTTTAATACAGATCCTCATGTTGTGGTGACCCCCAACCACAAAATTATTTCCATTGCTGCTTCATAAATGTAATTTTGTTACTGTTATGAATTATACTGTAAATTTCTGATATTCAGACTACCTGATATGTGACCCCAAGTGGGTTGCAACCTACAGGTTGAGTGCCACTGCTCTAAGATGTTTTCTCTGAAGCCAGCTAACCTCTAATTCTCTATGGACAGTTCAAGTCAATTCTAATATCCACTATCTGCCGCTAGCCACAAACTCACAGGCTAAGGGCTCAGCTCCACAAATCTCTTTCCTGCTTCAGATTCCAGTCACAAATCTCCAGGACCACCTGTTAAACTGACTCAATATCAGTTGGAAGTTCTCACAGCTCCCTCATACAGCTTGATAATTTGCTAGAATGGATCAGAGAACTCAAGAAAAATACTTTGCTTGTGTTTGCTACATTATTATAAAAGATAAGAAATAACCAAATAAAGATGTAGGGAAATGGAAAGTTGGAGCAGTCGTGCCCTCTTCGACCAGGCTAAAGCAAGTGGAAGCAACCTACGTGCTCTCCAAGTCTTCTCATTCATGAACTATTGCAGCCACTCTTCACTCTCCCTTTCAGAGTTCAGGAGGTTGGGTTGAGAGTTCCCAGTGTTCCCTTACGGCTACATGTTACTGATGAAGAACCCTCATTAGATAGCCTCGGATCTCCAGCTTATGCTATCTCACTTAATCTGTGTTCTCAAAGAAGCCTTTTCTGCATCACAAAAGTCGTTCCCATGACACAGAGAATTCCAAGGGTTTTAGGGGTTTTGTGCCAGGGACAAGGGATAAAGCCTAATATAGTGGCTTTTAAAAAATAATTGCTATTTATTTTTGACATATGCAGACATGCGAAGTCTTTGTGTGTACTTCCTCTTGACCCCTCTTCTTCACAGAAGTACACTTATGTCTGGCGCATAAATATGGCCAAGGTCCTGTGACTATGGAACTCGGAGGCCATGGAGTGAACTGACTACCAATATTTTACCTAAAGACATTTATCACACTGCTTTCTAGCTATGTATCTCTCTACCCACAGATTAATGGCATTCTCAGTGCTCATCAGAGAGGCATCTTTTGGCATGGGTGGTGGTTAATACAGAGACTCAAAAATGGTCAACGTGCAGAGAATGGGAGTATCTAGGAAAGATGGTAAGGCCAGAAGACAGGGGGGACTGGGGCAATAGTGTTCTTACAATGTCTCATTTTCCAACTTTCTCTTCTCCCTCTAGAGACCATAAAAATAATAATAGGTACACAAAGTCCAAATGTCCCCAGCAGTGAATAACAACAGTATTAACATCATAAAATTATCAGCTCAAAAACCCAGAAAAGGGAGCAGTGGTGAACAATTTGAATGCATGGGCTTAAGCCTTGAGTATAAGAGTTGGAAGCCATGTCTTATATGCTATGTGACATTTCCATCACATTCTCCATAAAATTCAAGATTTTCTGAGGCAGATGTAAAGATTTCATATGAAGGAAACTACAAAGACATTTTAACTTGTGTGGACTCTTCCCTTAGCAAAGTGAATTTCTTCAGAAACAGATTCATTAAAAATAGATAATATCTTTATGGAATTCTTACCAACCTTGGTGTTTTGGGAACCTGTGAGTACTTCACATCATAGGAGAATGTGCAGGCTTTCCACCTCTTCTGTGTGACAAGGACATTGATAGCCTTTGATTATGAGTATTGATAGATTATGGAGATGAGGCTTCCAGTTAAAAATCAGAGGAAATTTATTCCTGAAGCAAAAGTCTGAGTCAACTAAGCTAGGAGTTCTACTTTCTAGAAAAGGCTACCCAGAATTTGACCAGGCCTTTGAAAATGAAAGGTTTTCAGAGAATAGCATTGTTAAATTATGCCCAGCTGTGCTGATCAGGGCTTGATTCTTCCTGAAATACTTATATGCACTGAGCTACCCATCACTTGGGGCGTTTTGACTGGAAATTTAACTCTCTTACTTCGAGCACCTATATAGCAGCTGTTTGGCTTAACCTCTAACATGCATTAACCCTTGGAATCAGTCTCCTGATTCATTTGGTTACCCATGACCTCATATGACCTTATGTACCATCTAGTCATGTAGCCCAGTATAGGGCAAGTGCATACAATCTCTGTAGCCCAGTTATTGCAGGGAGGGTCCTAGTAGTCCTCTGCAGAATGCTTGCCCCCCCAAAAACCCCCCAAAATAAAAAAAATGCACTCAGGCACAATGTTGTACATACAGAGATGTAGGCCAACACTCAAGTATTAGTGGCTTTTAAAAAAGTTTAATTATGAAAGAAGCACATGATTCTGACCCGTTTTCTTTTTAAAGGAAGGTATATTTTTAATCCAAAATGTTCTGTTCAATCTAAAGTTTTGTTTTGTTTTTTAGCAACAGACATTTTAAAACTTATTTCCCAGTGCCTGCATGTATCAAAAATGCTTAGTCTGTTCTGATCATTTCATTAAAGAGATCAGCAAAGAAAATTATTTTCTCCCTCAAACTCAGACACAAAAACAGACTGTTCATTTATGAAATCACTAACTTCTAGCTACAAAGTATTGTGCAGACCTAGCCCAGAAAGCAATACAAAGCTCTGGCTAGATATTGGAATGGAACTACCCTAAAGAGACAAAGTTAAGCAGATTTTAAGTGGGAAAAAACCAGACAGATCTATCTGTAAGATATGAACATAACATGTCCAGAATAAATGCTCTTAATATTTGCATAGGCCCCCAGTCAATCCCAAAGGAGAGGCAGATGCATGTCTATGTTAAGCATATATTTGCATAAATGTGAGAAATGCCATGTTGCATTTATTATACCTTTGCTTATATGTAAAATAACCTACACTAGCATTTGCTTTTGAGGCAATGTAAGACAAATCGCAAGGCTCACGCAAAGGTGACAGAGAAAACTAAAACACAGAAGAAAAATGTTTTCTAACTTTGCAACCTACTTGTGTAGGTCTCTAAAATGAAGCATGAGTCCAAAATGAAGACTAATGGCTTTGACGATCTGTTGCTAATAATGTAAATTAAGGAAAGCAGAGTAGTTAGAAGCTAACAGAGATGAGTAAGTCTAGAGATAGCAACAGGAAAACAGTGTTTCTAGGCACTTCAAAGGGGCAGTGGCAGAGGACAGGGCAGGAATCCTGAAATGCATAGAAAGTAGAACCAGTGTGTGCTTGGAGGTTGTGTATGTTGTTGCTTTGCTGGGCTGATCAAAACATTGCCAATTTGTTTGGGTTTGCTTCCTGCCATCCTAATGGATAGATACCGAGCTGTTGATCGTATCATTGTTCAGTTGGCTGGATTTGATCATTAAGATGGATGAAATGTTTGGACCAAGTGTCTTATGGTCTGATGATCTTGGTCACCTAAATAACATTAATATCGATTATGGAGAGATCTGAACACCATTCACTCCTCCTCCTCCTCCTCCTCCTCCTCCTCCTCCTCCTCCTTTTTCTTCGTTACATGTTATTCTAGTGACTATTTTTATGCTAGGCCTGTTTGCAAAACAGTCTCAGAGAAACAAGTTGCAGTTAAAGAAGATCTAAAATTAACACCGACTGACAACATAACTATATTAATACACACAAATCTGTAAATATATTATAAGTAATAAATTCATGAACACCACCTACCACTGAGATGCTGTTTTAAAAGGCTACAAGATAAACTTTTCCTATGGGGTTATCAAATTAAGGTTGATGGTCCTGACAGACTTTTGTCCATAATCCACTCCCCCAAGTATAATTTCGGGTCAAATTCTAAGTGTAAATTGGATTCTAACAACTGTAGAGTATTGTACCTATCTCCATTCTGCATCCATAGTGCTACAAACCACCAGCCTTAGCCCTGCCTCCTGCCCAGAAGAATGTTTAATACAGCTGGGAAGTAAATCAGGAGCCCTGGACCTGAGGCCTCAACGTTTACTCGTAACTGAGGAAATTTCTCCATGTTCTGTATTCTTTGCCACCCTTCTTAACCAAACACGGAAATTCCAGGGTGAACCCTGGGTTCTTGTGGGGCCCACGTCACAGCTCTGCCCTGATGTTGGCTCTGCCTGTGTTTTCATTTGCCCAACTTCTTCTGTTGCAATTGTACCCAATCATCCAGAGACACTCCCCTCTCTATGCCCAGAGTGCCAGCTTCTATTGCAGTGCATTTGGCTAGCCCCTGGGTCCCACCTGGCACCTGTCACTCCACCCCAGGATCCAAAACCTTGCCCAAATTCAGCCTTCTGTCAGGGATTCTGCAGCATATGGGCACATCCCCTAGAATCATGACTGCCACCTGCCTGGCTCCCAAGGGTTCACCCACTGCTGTGTCCTGTCCTTCCACATTGGACCTAATGCACAAGATAGCCTGCATCATGCTCGTGCTTTCTCTGTGTCCCTGCCCTTTCCGGAACTATCTCTCCACTTCTACTTCCATGGCTCTTGCCCACTAGTCCAATATTTCCAATACTAATGTTTCTCATCACTTAGGCCTTGATCTTGCAGAGGAAATATCAATAGGGTCAAGAAAACTAGAATTTTTAGCATTGTCTCAATGGTGACTCCAATATTGCTGTGACCCTAAAGGCTTAGCCCTGTAATCTCAAGTAGTCATTTTGACTTTTTACAGTTATCTGAACTGTAAGATGAAGGGTGTCAGAGCATGATGCTTGCCCAAACTCCCTTTAGTTATAATCCTCCCTTTCACTCTACAAAAAGCCTGAAGCTTTGGCTTGGAGATGTGAAGACATTGTAAAGTAAGTATGCATACAGTTGGTTAAAAATCTCTATGCCACTATGACTCAAAAGTCAACATCCACCTTGCTAATTTGACACTACATACGATTTAACATTCAGGATCTGGGAAGGGAAGTAGGCAGCATGCTAGTGATATACATCTATATTCAATTTTATACTCATGGCTATATTAAATTTTTAGTTATTTAAAACAGAATGATCCACACAGAGCTACAAAGTTAGAAAGATAAATAGAAAAAAATGAGAAGTTTGATTACAAAAATATCAATGAATACATCACGGAAGAAAAATGATTCAAAACAGGTGTTTCTTGGGCCTGGAAAGACTATAAAAACCGTGTCCGAACTATCCAGGGACAACTTTGGTAAAATTTTCAATGGAGTAATATAAGTTAATTGTCAACACAATTTAGAAATGTTGATTAGCAGAACTGATTTAGTTCTATAAGGAAGATGGGAGTTGTTTCTTGAAATCTTCACTTTTTACACACACACACACACACACACACACACAGAGAGAGAGAGAGAGAAACAGAGAGACAGAGAGAAACAGAGACAGAGACAGACAAAGAGAGACAGAGGCATAGAGACAGAGGGAGACAGAGAGAAAAGAAAACATTATTTAGATATGAAGTATAAGGAGCTGAGAGTCATCTATTAGATGAGGATTTATTAGTCCCATGAGCGTGTCTCAGAGTTATATGAGTATGTCCCAGGCCCTTTTCTAGGAAATTGGAGACATGATGATAAGCAAAATTGAATTTCTTCCCTTAAAAATCTTGGTGGTCGTTCAGTTTCCCTATCTAATGGTGCAAATGTATGGGCAAATAAACACTGTCAATAGCATGTGGTAAGGGTCTGTGTGAGAAAGAATAGGAACACAGAAGCCCAGATGACCTGAGGAAAGCTCTCCTTACGTAGCAGAGTCTATTTCAGCTGCTATTTGGAAGAACAAGAATTCGATCACTAAACAATGGAGGAGCCATTCAGTGAATTCAAGTCAGTGTATACACACAAAAACACAGAGATAATGAAAGTGTAGACATCTGGGAAGAATGCAGGAAATTGGATGCGTAGGGCTGGTATTAGAGCGAGAGGTAGGCAAGCTGCATTCAGGATGAGGTACTTGGGTGGCTTTCTGCATTAAAATGACTTGCTGTGGGGCTTGAAGTAGAGAACAGGTCTGCTCAAAAGGATGATTCTGCTCTAAGTAGAAGATTGACATGAGAGCCTGTACCAGGCAAAGTACTTAGAAAAGTATTCTTTAAAAGCATGTTTTACAATAAGAACTATAAGTATCTTCTTTCTTTCTTTTTTTTTTTTTTTGTTCTTTTGGGTTTTTTTGTTTGTTTGTTTTTTCGAGACAGGGTTTCTCTGTATACCCCTGGCTGTCTTGGAACTCATTCTGTAGACCAGGCTGGCCTTGAACTCAGAAATCCACCTGCCTCTGCCTCCCGAGTGCTGGGATGAAAGGCGTGCGCCACCACTGCCCAGCTAAGTATTTTCATCTAGATAATTTCATGACTTACTGAATGGAAGTAGAGAAAAGCTAAGACACAGTTGGAATGTTTCAGGCCTGGGCGAGTGGGCAGGTGGTGGCCCTGTATAGCAGAGTAGGAATTACCGGAAGAGAGGCATACTGTGAGGAGAGGATTCGGGGGGAAGAGGAGATGCTCATTTTGGGAGAATGAATCATGAATATGGAGAACTGCATTTGAAGTAGGATTCCAATAATGTCTGGGCTGAAAATAGAGGTTTGGGAATCACACACTAAACCGTGGTGATGGCGGGATCTGTGGGCAATGCTCAGAGTGCCCAAAGCAAGGGATGGCAGAAAACGAAACCTGACAAGAAGGAGAAAGCAAGCAGAGATGGAAATCTGAATTAGAAGCTAGATGCCACCGAGACAGAGATAAAAGGAAACTAAAGAAAAATGAAATAAAGCAAAACTAGCGAGTTTAAAAGCAGCAGAGAAACCTTAAAAGGTAAGAAATAAAAGGTTCATGTTTGTGTGTGTGTGTGTGTGTGTGTGTGAGAGACTATGAACTTCCCAGTGACTTAATTATATTTACTAATGTAATGAATGAAAACAGCACAATGAGGTAGAGAACTGGGGTTGAAGGAGAACATTTTATTCATACAGAGATGGAAGAGGCAATGACGTTCGAAGACAATGAGGTAAAAAATTTGGTTGAAAGGAAGGTGTTGATGTGAGAGGGAACAGAAGAGCAAGGGCTCTGTGGAATGAAAGGATGCTTTTCCAATTATGGGGGAGAAACTTCTGCCTCCAGTTGGCCAGGTCCTGCGGCTGCTAACCAGGAAGGTGGCAAATGAGCAAATGGCTGGAGTCTCTGACTTAATCCATTTACTTCAGCAGTGGGAACAGGTCATGGTGTTAGCCGTTTGTGGAGAAATAAACGAGGGTAATTTTCCCTCTAGTGAGGTCAAGGAGCAGAGAAAAATGGAAATGCAAACAGTTTAGAATAGAAGAAGAAAGCAGACTAGAAAGGCAGAGATTCCCAGGCATTGAACTGGTGCTCTGTTTCTAAGGGAAAACTGGGGTAAGTAGACAAAGAGAGGTTGATATGAGAGAGAAGAGGGGCAGCTGATGATCCTGGGGAAAGGGGCTGGTTTTGCAGAGGAACAGTATAATCCTCTTCTCTGGCATTAGGAGGTAGTGACTGTTTCTAGACTTAGTCTCACACTTCATTAATGAAATCTCTATAGTATCAATGACAAGGTAGAGAAATTTGGGCTGGATATTGAGTTAATTGAGCAAACAAATATTATGTTGGTAATGAATAGTTTGGCCCTTTTATGGAGGGAATATTCTATTTTCATGACCATAGATATTGTCCTTGGCTCTGACCTAACAAATTTTTTATTAGAATAAAAAAATCAAAATAAACAAACAAACAAAAAATTATGTCTTCTTCATCAGATGGGATAACAGTAAGCTAGAAAGGACAAAGATGACAGAGATGTGCAGTGATAGAAGTGGGATCTAAGGAGTTATTGACAAGAAGAAACACTCAGTTGAATTTACAAGATGAAAATAAAAACATGTATATATAGCATTTTACTCAAGTGAAAGGAAAAGAATCAAACAGATCTGAACAATAGAACCCAAGAAATTGAGGGTTGTGGAAAGGACCCTTAGGTTTGTGGCAGGCTAAAATATAGAAAGGAGCATACCGATGCTGTATGAACTTCTGTGAACCAACTGTTTTCAGTAACTGAAATCCAGTGTTAAATGTAGTCACTATTAAAATTATGGAAACTGAAAATTAACAGTATATTAAAATGAGTACTAAATACATTCACTCCTAATTATTTATCTATCTCCTTTTCCTTAGGAGGCTCTCACTGGACTTTTGAAATGGAGAAATGCTACAAATTACATCTTCTCCCATCCTGAAGAGCCAATTGTTAAATATTTATCACTATATTACTGAATAATTTCACTATTAACTGTGTTGATGGAACACATGAATATAGATGCCTGCTACACACAGACATACCCACACACCCCTACATATATACATAAGCACACCAAGATCTTCCAGTTCTCAGATACATGCATTGAAATGCAATATGAAAATTATGATGATGGTTTGCACACCCTTCCAATCAAATATTTCTCACTTCAAATATTAGTTATGGATACCACATTTAAAAAGTCATAATTAGAGGCTAGAGGGGTGTCTCTGTGTTAAATACCACTTAGAAATGGTATTAAAGAAATACCATTCTCTGAAAGAAATACTCTGTTCTTTCAGAGATCCCAATTTTGTTTCCCAGCACCTATGTCAGGCAGTCCAAAACAACCTGGAGCTCCGGCTTCAGGGTTATCTGGTGCCTTTGACTTCTGTCTTCTGAGGATACCTGCACTCATGTGCACATCCCGTACTCAGCAACACACATATACGCAATTAACAATAAAGAGTAGTCAATAAGTTGAATAGTATCTTGGAAAGCAATAGAAAAGGAGTTAAGAGTCACATCCAGTGAGCTCTAAGTGGGGTTGGCATAAAGAAGACTCAAGAAGAACACCTTAACTGCATCAAAACACTTGCTGAAATCATAGATGGAATAGATTTATTCTTGGTCACAGGTCATGCAAACAGATATCACAGGATAATCACATGAAGATAGACAAATATCCCAACAGTAATCCAAAGTTAAAGATGAGAGCATCTGAAAGTAACATGTTTTCTGTAGTACACAACATTTTAACCTTTAATGGCATCAAGTAGGGAGGTGTGCCCAGATCTCATAGGTGCTATCTATCCTGAAATCTTTGAAGCTCAGCAACATGCAAGCTAAGCCTAAATGCATGCAGTAGGGACCAATTTCTGTGAAGCTAATTATTTCATGGCTGATTAAGAGGGAGCCCACGTCCTTACTGTCATTCAGACCATTAAACACATCCACTTTGATGGAAGCCTAGATGATCACAATTTACTAACATTAGGCAGATTCCTCATATGAACAATGTCAGGAATGAGATAGATAAAACTTAATGAAAGCTTCCTAAATTAAAAAAAAAATGACAGTAAAACAGGAAAGATTAGCTGGCCATAGGGAGATAAACAGAGTGACATTTGTGAACTCTAGTTAGAAAATTCTAGTCTCGTAGTGCTTCATGTAAGCTAAAAAAATTGGATTTGGATTAAAAAGCATAAGCCAAAGCCAATACACCACTTTCTATAATTCATCATTTTTATGTGCCCTTGAATGATGATGTGGTAGATGAATATGTAGAGGAGCTGCAGACAGCTTTCAAGAATTAATATTTGGTAATTTTGTCTTGGAGATACAGAGGGGTATCTTTGTCAACAAATAACTTTATGATGCCTGAATGGTTGACATATTTTGATGGAACTTTGAGGACATTTGGGATTATGAGATGAAGGGGGAGGAGAAAAGACATGTCTCTAAAGATCTTGGATGTACAGAATTAAAAACCAGCAGAAGAACTGTGCAGGAACAGACAGGTAGGTACTAGAACCAGTTTAAAGGCAAGTCAAGTGAATAGTAATAGGAACATTTACCCCAGTGCCTTAAAATAAAGGGTTGGAGAAGTTTTGTTTGATTGTTTTAAGAAATCCTATGATCAGAGCCCATTGGCTGCTTGGGGTGTGTTTTATATTCTTTCTAGGGAAAGATTTTATTGTAAGAGAGAAGGGGAGGCTTAGCTTTCAAGCCTGAAAAGATGGAGGCTGCTAAGGCCAGATTAAGTAATGTTAAATTGGGGTGAGGACAGATGTAGAAAATAAACCAAAAAGAACGGATTACAGAACACCATTCATTCTGGATGAGGCTGAAATCTCATCCAGATGCTTGACGGCAAGAGAAGCAACCAACGCAAAGTTATGTAAGTGAAAGTTCTTGTATTATACAACTACAAATTGTATACTATATGCACGAGCCCCCCCCAAACCACTCTAATAATAGAATATTTTACAAGAAAGTGTCAAAATGAACAAGGCATCATCAGGCTGGGTATCATGTGTCTAGAAAGCAGATAAAGTTGATGGGTTTAGGGGAGTGATCTCTAAGCAAGGACAGTCCTTCCCATTGGAATGGCAGTTGACATTTAATGGAACCCAAATGAGGAGTTGTAATTTTGGAGCCTGAGAAGAAAACTGTTGGTGATTCTTTCTCTAACATACGTGCATTCAAGAAAGAAGTATAGAATGGGGCAAGTTTGGGAATGGCTAGGGGTGACCATGATTGTGTAGAAAAAAATATCACCGTTAAAACATCTGGGTGTCCTGAAAAATCAACCGTACTTTTTTTGTTTTCTTCTTCTTCTTCTTCTTCTTCTTCTTCTTCTTCTTCTTCTTCTT
>JADRCH010000149.1:5432607-5444644 GCA_019843965.1 Rhynchomys soricoides | reverse complement strand
CTTCTTCTTCTTCTTCTTCTTCTTCTTCTTCTTCTTCTTCTTCTTCTCCTATTTCTCCTCCTCCTCCTTCCCCTTCCCCTTCCCCACCCTCTCTCCTCTTCCCCCTCCAGCACCTGCCTCAGGAGAGAGGACTCATGCAATATAAGCTTTGCTATACTAACCTGAGGTCTGAAGTTTGTATCCTCAGAAGTCATTCATAAATCCAGATGGATTAGCAGATACAGGTTAGAGCAGGTGGCCTCCTGTAATCCCCGGAACAAGCACTTCAGGAAAACTGGCTAGCTCAAGGTTCAGCAAGAAATTCTACATTGATAAATAAATAGAGAGTGATTGATGAAGACACCCCCAAGGTCAACGTTGGGCCTCCACGCACATGTCTACATGTGTGTTTTTATACATGTGCTAACATACAGAGATACTTATATGCATAACACACACAGACACACACACACTTCATTAATGATTTAATGGATTTACACTTTATCCAGAAGACAGAAACAGATCAACTGGTAAACTCACACAGTCTGGGCTTTAGGGCTCTTCACTTGCATGGGACAAGATTCACATTGTTGTGTGTTTGTATAAAATTTGCAACAGTGAAATGTTTTCATAGAATTCACTAGATTTTCTCTCTGCCACCACTCAGTTTTACCCTTTGCAATGTTTTTCTTTATGTCAGTTTTCCCTGAATGATTGCAGACAATTTTGGAAACCAGATAAATGAGGTGTCACAGTGTTGCATGTAGACTGGGCTTAGTGGGATTGACTAATGTTATTTCTAGGGACTCCTGTGTACCTTTAAGTCATTGCCAGTGTTACTGGTGTAGGAATAGCTTGAAGGAACACAATGTGCCAACTCAATGGACATTACAACCAGGAGCAGAGGACCAAATGCTGAGTGACATGATACATACATTTTACATCACCTGGCACAGGCATATAGGTTGCAGTGTTAAGCAAAGCTTAGAATGTCTGACTCCTGAGGCTGTTCTTTTTGGGAATTAAGTCTACCTCCAGCTGTGTAAAATGTTAAA
This sequence comes from Rhynchomys soricoides, assembly GCA_019843965.1. Taxonomy (NCBI): domain Eukaryota; kingdom Metazoa; phylum Chordata; class Mammalia; order Rodentia; family Muridae; genus Rhynchomys; species Rhynchomys soricoides. The sequence continues at coordinate 5,443,610 of JADRCH010000149.1, read as the reverse complement.
TGGAAGAGTCCATTCTCATTAAGATAGATCAAAATGAAAGTTGCTTCTGTCAAGAATTACTCAGATAACGCCATATATACAAACATAATCTGTCATACGTATTTTTCTCATTTAATAGCAATCATTTAAAATAGCATTTGTCAGGATCCATGTGCTTTTGTATAACTTCTAGTGCCCCACACATCTATATGGGCCAGTGAGATGGCCCAGTGGGTAAAGGCACTTGCTGCCAAGCCTGACAACCTGGGTTTGATTCCCTGGATTGACATGGTGGTAGAAGAGAACCAGACTCCCAAAAGTTTTCCTCTAATCATGAGCATAATAACACGAGCACACACACACACACACACACACACACACACACACACACACACACACGTAAATTAATGTAATAAAATATGAAAAAAATTTTCTACATGTATTAAGTCTTTCTGATTCTAGTAATAAAAATAAATAAAATCTGTGGGAGAAAATAAAATATTATCTTTCTATTATCTTAAAAATTTCTTTTGGGTTGGGCATAGTGGCACACATCTTTAATTCCAGAATTTGAGAGGTAGAGGCAGGTGGATTTCTGTGAGTTGGAGGCCAACCTGGTCTACATAGTGAGTTTCAGGACAGTCAGGGCTACATAGTGAGACCCTGTCTCGAAAACATTTTTTTCTTTTTTTATACAGTGAATACCATCCAAAAAAAGCCATCAGATTACGGCTCTTAAAATGTGAGGAAACAGTACAGACATGTATCAGAGGGTTATAAGCTATTAAATTTTCAGGGTTGTCATTATTAACCATTAACCCTCCACAACAAACAAAGCTGACACTTTTTGTTTGTTTTAAATACTCATTTCATGGGCTTTTGCTATTGTAGAGTTGGTTTTGTTTTCTTTTGTTTTTGATGTAGGGTCTCATGTGCCCCAGGCTGGCTTCAAACTCGCTATGTGGCTGAGGATACCTTTGAGCTTTAGACTGTCCCTCCTCTACCTTCACAATAGATTGCAGGGATGTGCCACCATGTCCAGTTTTTATTGTGGTGGGGATAAAACTCAGGTGTTCATGTATGCTAAGTAATGAACTGAGCTATATTCCCAGTCCTTTAATTTCCACTTGTGCATGTACACATGAACATACATATGCACACCCAAGCTAGCCAGACAACAGCACTGAATGCTGATCCTCAGGAGACATCCACTTTGTTTTGAGATAGAGTCTCTCATCTTCCTAGAGCTCACAGAGATTCACCTAGAGTAGTTTACAAACCCCAGAGATTCCCCTCTTTCCACCTCCCCATAACTGGGATTATACCTATGTAAGTCTACAGCAGGTTTTTTATGTGTGTTCTGGGGTTCAAATGTAAATCTTCCTGCTTATGTGACAAGCACATTACTTACTAACTGACCTATCTATTTTTATTGTTATCATTTTTAAAAGTATAGAAGCTTGAGGTCCTATGAATCCAGTGTAAATTCCCACTGGAAGTACCAAAAATAAACTGAAAGTCAAGACATTGTATTTGTTCTTTGGCAATGTGCATTATAGACATGGCACAAAGAGGTAAACAGTCCCTGACATTACTGAATAGATAATAGAAAAGAGGCCAGGATGAAGTTCCACTGAACTTCAGTGATGAGACAAAGAGAAGCTGATTTCAACCTCTGGGGGATGTTGATGATGCCAGGCTGAGGTCATGTCCAGGAACCCTTTAACTTGGGCTGCTTGATGCACTCATAGATCACTGAGTTACATCTATTCACCCAGGCAATCACCAGAGTAGCAAGTTCAACCTTAGCTTATGGCCGATGTGCCTTTCCCTGTTTCTTCTCCTGCTACATGGCTGGCTCCCTGTCTGAGATTTACTTTCATAGTATATTGGCTGCTCAGTAATTTAGATGGCCTCTAGGATGCATTGGAACAAGACAGGGAATAGAGGCTGTGTTCTGGTACGGTGTAAGACACTTCTGGAAAGGTGGACAAGCATTCGAAAGTCTTAAAAATCATAACATTTCTGGCTTCAGAAATCCTGTTTGACTACAAGAAGCACAATGAATCCTGGCAGTAAGGCCATACTGTGATGTTATCAGCCTAATTAATACAGTGACATCATATCACAGAGACAAGCCTCACCCTGGAACAGATGTATCCATGTCTTCCTGGAAGCCTTTGGCAGGTTCTGTCTGGCAGCAGTATCCTGGGACAGTGATCTAGGTCTAGCTGTTATGTGCCAGCCACTGGGTCAGGGCCTAGAAATATATAGATGAGTAAGGGGAGGACCTTGCAAACAAAAAAGATTTCTATTTGATTGTGGAGAGCAAAAAGTAAACCTTGGAATGGTAAAAGAATAATCTGCTCTGCTTGGCTGCCATGGAACCTGGAGCAAGCAGAAGGAGCATCTGCAGAGAGTTCAATGAAAGCTAACTGGAGATATTTACTTTATATCTGATTAATAATTATTCAATTTTTAAGGCTCATATAAGGTGCATTTTTTTTTCCAGAATGGCCTAAGACATTTAAACAATATCACATGTTCAATAAATGAGTATTTCCTTTGTATTTTAAAGTATAGAATGAGTGAAATAAAAGACCTGGCTGGAACAAGGAAAGGAGCTTATGAAATTGGATTTGTCTTTTGTTCTTCAGACTATTCTTCAAGAGTGACCCGAAGATGTCTATGTCGAAATTCTTTCAGTGTACTGAAGCACTGTAGATTTGAAAGTTTAGCACTTGTGTATGAAGGTCAACCATTTGTTAAAAACATCCAAATAATTCATATTCTAGCAAATTCTTTATATGCACCGAAGTGTTGACAGTAATTGACATGACATTCCCAAAGGGATTTTGAGAAGAAGAATATCACATGACTATTACTTTAAAAATTTATTTCTTTTTAATATTTAGTGTTTAAAAATAACCAATAATGTTTATTAATTTTTATCAATAAATCAATAAACATGTATTATTAATTATATTTAATTAATTATAAAATAATAATAACTATTATTATTTGTGTGTGTTTGAATGTATGTCACATGTGTGCATCCAGAAGAAAATGTTAGGCTGCAGGAGTCTGAGTTAGACATAGATTCTGGGAACCAATTTGTGTCCTCTGGAAGAGCACAAAGCATTCTTAACAGCTGTGCCATTTCTCTAGCCTCCATGATTATCATTTTGGATAGAAACATGGAGGTACAATAGGAAAGGTGGAGATAAGAGGTGGGTAAATATAAAAGTAGCAGAACGGGTTAGACTGTTACTGTAACCTCCTCCTAAGAGATGATGGTTGACTAAGCCAGAGGAATAGAATAAGGGAAAGGAGAGAAATTTGCAAAAAATTTTCAGAGATAAGGAAGGGGACCAGCAGTTTGTGGACACACTATCTCACATCGCAGCCAGAATGAAGAATCTTGTTCCTAATGGTTTTTCTGCAGGGGTGAGGGTGGGGGTTCTGATTCTTGCAGCTTATGAATATGATCCTGTTTCTAATGATCATAAGAAAGTAGTGAAGGCCCAAAGAGCAGAGCAACAGAGGTGGTGGGACCTTGAAAGACAAGGAAATAGGAGAAAGGGGAAAGAGGCTTGAAGCTAGAAGATGGACAAAGCAACCAGATCCGGATTTTGTTGAAGACTGAAGTTGAGAAGAGAGGAAATGAAGTTTGGGAGGAGCTGCCATTGTCCCACTTACTCTTACAGAGAAGTACAGAGTTACCTCAAGGTTTCCTTAGAAAGAGGACTCAAGACATTGACTGCAATCTTTCAAAGTTGTTATTTCTCCAGGGCATATGAGGACAGAACAAGATCTTCAATCTGAAGCAGCAACTTCTTCCTTGTCAAAACAGTGACGCAGTAGTGTGTTAGAACACGTACAAGTATAGCTCTCAGGAAGGGCACGGGCAGGGAAAGCACCAGCAGTCACTAGACCCTACACAGCAAGTGAAGAAGATTGGCAAGGTTTTGTGGGCGATGAGAAAGAGGAGTCTTGGGATGCAATGGAGAAATATTTGTGGTGGTTTGAATATACTTGGCCCAGGGAGTGGCACTATTAGGAGATGTGGCCACGTTGGAGTAGGTGTGGCCTTGTTGAAGGAAGTGAATCACTGTGGAGATGTGCTTTGAGATGCTCCTCCTAACTTCCTGAAGTGTCAGTCTTCTTCTGTTTGCCTTCAGAACAAGATGTAGAACTCTCAGTTTGTCCATCACCATGCCGGCCTAGATGCTGCCATGCTCCTACCTTGATGATAATGGACTGAACCTCTTAACCTGTAAGCCAGCCTCCAATTAGATGTTGTCCTTCATAAGAGTTGCCTTGGCCATGGTGTCTCTTCATAGCAATGAAACAACTAAACAATACAACAATAACAAAGACTAACTATAACTAAAACGATATTCAAATCATTAACTGAAATATATAGGTAGGTAGTGTCTTATTAGTGTGGCCCTGCTGAGCAATAGCAGGTGGAGTAAAGGTGATGAAGGCTTGAGAAATTAAACCAAGAAGAATATGAAAGTTATGGTAAGGTAGGGAAATGCATGGTGTTTGAGATCCCTGGAGCCCCGGATGATGAAATGGTATATATACCTTTAGAGCTTAAGAGAGCTGAATCAGTAATTCAAGCTGTGGTTGATCTAAAAAGAAGATAGTTTGGTAGCTGAGTGGTAAAAATATATTTCTACAATTTGCATAAATTTGGGCTCTTGAATCTGGCAGAACAAGTTTGATTTTAAGAGCTACAGTCATCTCCATGATTCTCACATGAGAAGCAGACAGGCAATTAAATACATCAGCCTCAATAGCTCTTAGATATTAAGATTCTTGGATGGATTCCTATATTGTATGTTGATGGATCCCTTTTAGATTTTATGATAATCTTTAATATAATATAAAAATCCCTGTTTTAAAAAGAGACTCTATAATTCCCTAGTTTAGCTATAGATATTCACTTATAAAATCTCATCTAAGTATATTTAGCTAGACAAGTATTTAAATAATAAGGTCATTGGACTTCTTAATAAAATTTTAAGAAAATAAACTCAAGAAAACTTTCTCAAACATTTTTGAGGATATTGTTAGCTTCTAGTTTGCCACTCCCCTCTCCATCCCATCACCTCTTTTCTTGGTTTTGTCTTTAAGTTCTTGAACTCTGAACAGTTTTCAACGTTTATTCTTTGACCCTCTAGAGTCTACAACACATTGTAGCTCAGGATTGGATCCACTAATCATTCCTAGAAGACAATTCTGAGTTGGGATTGTTACAATTTGATTCTGTGTGGCATGTGAGCATTTCAATGCTTCCAGAAGATGCATCCACTCCCTCCACCTTGCTTACCAAGTTACCTCCCTGTGCCTGTTCACATCTGATTATTTTAGTCTTATTCTCTAGACTCTCTAGGCCCAAACTCCAGACAGGTTTTGTTTCTTTCACTTTCTTCTTCCCCTTAGATATTCTTCTGTGAAATTGACATGGCAGTGTATGTAAAATATAAAGTGTTTAACAGCTGGAACCCACTAGGCACTTAACAGGACACAGTTCTTTTTTTCCTGCCACCATTCCTTCCAGATCCATGAAAAGGAATAACTTTACATTCTTCTCATTCTGTATCTTTCTCTCCATTCCAGATTACATAGTATCACCACAGGTATTCCCCCAAATGCTACCATTTTCTTAGCTCTAATTCTTTGTATTAAGAGTTGACTGTCTTTCAAAAATCCATGTCCAACTTCTAATTGATTGTGGCCTTATTTTTTGGAAGGATACTTTTGTCTATATAATTTGAAGATCTCAAGAAAAGATCATTCTAGATTTAGGATGGACCCTAAATTCAGAACTAGGCATAATGTAAGAGAAAACTGAGTCCTGCAGAAAGGAAGGTCATGTGAGGGTGGAGGCAAATAAAGAAGGATGCAGCTTCAGACCAAGTGATGGCAAAGGTTGACCCCAGCCACCAGAAGCTCAAAAGAAGGTCTAGAATGGATTATTCTTCAATGTCTCCAAAAACAGCATGCCCCTGGTACTTTGATTTAGCTTTTCTGGGCTACAGAAATGTGAGAGTATACATTTGTGGAAATTTGTTATGGTAGGCTTAGGAAGCTACTGCATCCTTGTTAGTATTTTAAAAATAAAATCTATCTCTTAATTTATATATCAAAAATTATATGGGGAACCATGGGATAATTTAATAGATGTATATATTGTGCAATGTTAAGTTCTTTCCTTTGAAGACTTTTGTATTCGTTCATTGTGAAAATGGTTATAATTCCTTCCTCTAGCTTCTTGAAATGTACAGTAAAGGATTGTTATCTTGAGTCACTGTAGTGTAGGTGTATTGCTCCATCACACACACACACACACACACACACACACACACACACACACGCACGCACACACACACACATGCACACACCAGCCTCGAGCAATCCCCGTTGTCCTCTCAGTTTCTATGAGACCAGGATCTATCAGATCCCACATATGAACCAGCATTTGTACAGTTGTCTTTCTGTGTCTGGCTCATTATCTGCATTTGCTTTTTCTAATAGCATCTTTCCCCTCTGTCTTAGTGTTTCTCCTGATACAATGAAACACCATGACCAAAAGAAAGTAGGAAAAGAAAGTTTACAGTTTACAGGTCCACATTATAGTCCATCATTGAAAGAAGTCAGGATAGAAACTCAAATAAGGCAGGAACCTGGAAGGCAGGAACTGGTGTAGAGGCCATGGAGGGATGCTGCTTACTGGCTAGCTCCTCTTGGCTTGCTCAGCCTGCTTTCTTATAGAACTCAGGACCACCAGCCCAGGGATGCCACCACCCACTGTGGGCCTAGGCTCTCCTCCATCAATCTAATTAAGAAAAAACCTTACAGCTGGATTTTATGGAGTATTTTTTTCTCTCAAATGTGGTTTTCTCTTTTCAGATGACTACAGCTGGTGTCAAGTTGGCATAAAATTAGCCAGGACAATCTCTCTGAAACTCATTGTATCTTCACTCCTTCAGATTTAATACAATGTAAAGCCAATCCTAGCCCACATGGTTTATTTTTTTATTCTGATTGTTTGTAGCGCACATTTGACATGTAATCAGGTCTTGTTTGGATAGCATTTGTTTGGCCTTCTCACAGGAGTGAATCTCCCTGAGGGCAGGGTGCTTTTTCCAACATTCAAAATGTGGATGACATAAATGAAGCTAGCTAGCCCTGACATAGCATGCATGTGTTGTGGCAAAAACGTGTTGTACACCGCAGCATTCATATGTTAAAGTTTAATCCACAGCACTTTAGAACGACTGTGTGCTGGTCTGGGACCTTTTAAAAGATAATGAATTTAAACAGAGGTTTAGGAATCCCTAATTCAATCTCCTTAGCATCTTTAAAAGAGAGAAGACTTCACTCAGAAAGAAGCAGCAAGAGGGTGGCCATGTGGAAATTCATAAATGCACTTGAAACAGACACTTCACCCAAGGTTCCCAAAGAACAAGTGAGTGAGCACTTTGACCTTGAATTTCCAACCTCCAGAACTGTATGAAAACGATTTTTAAGTCACCTATCTCAGTAGTTTGTTATGAAAGTCTTGGCAAGATAATACAGCAGGTAAAGGGCTGTAAGACTAAGCTTAGAAATGGGGAAAGAACAATACCTCCTTCCATGATGACACTCTCTTAACTGCTAGCCTTACTTCTAAACGGTTTGGCAGGGTTCTTTCCTTAGTGCTTCTCCCCACCCCCACCCAAGCACACAACCTCTGGCAATCCAGGTTGTCCTCTCAATTTCTATGAGACCAGGATCTATCAGATCCCACATATGAACCAACATATGTACAGTTGTCTTTCTGTGTCTGGCTTATTTTAATGATCTCAAGTTTCATCTAGATTGTTGCAAATGGCAGTCTTTCGTTCTTTTGTTTTAGTCAAATCCTTAAAACATTGTTTATTTAATAGTATCTTTCTCTATTTCTGTCTCTGCCTCCCTCTGTGTCTCTGTCTCTGTCTCTGTCTCTGTCTCTCTCTCTCTCTCTCTCTGTGTTTACACTAACGCCAAAGAACTACTTGGTTTATTATGAACAGAGAATAATTTGAAGGCAAAGATCAAAGAAATCTGAGCGTGGAACTGGAATCTACTTTTCCAAACTCCATCTTCTTCCAGACTCAGGAAATTAACTGATAATTTTATTAATTAACTTCCTAGTCTAATCATTATCATTTTCATCCATGAAGTTCAAAGACTGGTGATATGGGAACAAAAAACAGAACAGTTACCTAGAAAGGAATGAAGGTAACCCTTGCTAAGTCATTTTCTTATTATGTGTGCTCACATATATGTTTTGTTTTGATTTTGGCTTTGTTTGTTACTATTTTGGTTTGTCTAAAGTCAAACCAAGGGGTGTGTGTGTGTGTGTGTGTGTGTGTGTGTGTGTGTGTTCCGCATTCTTTTGCTAGCCCACAACTTCCATTGTTTAGTTTGGGGGGAAAATGTCTTGGATGGGTTCCATAGTTTTCAAACTCAGTTTCCAATCCTGAGTTTCCTCCTTGGGAAGTAAATTTTAGAGGCCCATTGGCAATCTGTAGTATTGTTGTCCATAGAAAGGCATTCAAAACAATAAGGATTCTGCATACAGAATCAATAGAGTGATCAAGGAGCCAGCATTTGGTTAGAAATGTACAGAGGGCTATCTGGGGAGAATGTATCAGTTTGTTCTGCATGACTTTTGAAGAACTGATGCTTTATCATTTTTGAAGATGGTTCTTCATGGGTAGATTTAACAGGTGGAGTTTGATGGATTCTCATTTCAACACCAAATTTCCCTAGGTTGTTCACTAAGAACCAGGAGCAATGAGATGCATATGCTGATTGAGTCGTAATATAACTTGGTTGTTTGAAAGGCTTTGAACTCTTAGGTTTATCTCCTATTAGGTGGATGAGCTAGTCAAAAATCTTCACTTTCTCTCAGTATTTGAATCCCATCAAAATGAGGTCCAGGTTGTACCCATGTCACTGAACACCAGACAAAGAACTCACAGAAGCAGACTAGGAAGCCAGCACTCGGATCGTGGTGTAACATTTGGTTATGCAGTTCATCCATACCCATGTCTGAGTGATTCTTCCTTTTTGTGACTGTAGTCTGCCACATTGTTTTTCAAGTTCCTTCCCATCAACAAAACAGGAAGGAAAACATAAATGGGAGGTCTGAGATCCTGGAGTACACAAAAAGGGAGAGTGATCTTATTGCTTGAGCAATAAACCTATTTTAGCAGTAAAAGAAGTTATTTCTTCTCCTAAGGTCCCAGCCCTGCTAGCTGAGCTTCCTCTGGTCCTTTCCAGCACTAGAAGGCTGATCTAATCCCTAACTTCAGTGTCTCCATTAGGAGTCACTTCTCATCCATTGCCTGCCCTCTCCTATTACTTTCATTCATGAAAGCTGGTTTTGAAGACTCAGCTCGGACAGGGATTACTGCAAAGTTAAAAGAATATTAGATCTTGAATATAAGTATTTTTTTAAAAAAGAAAAATTATAAAATATGAAAAGTAAGGAATACACAGGGATGGGGGACCAAATGGTTTGGTTGTAAATTGGGTCATTCTCAGAGAGAACCCCTGGGGATAATTTCTAACCATCATCCCTGGTATCAGCATAACTGACTCTGGTCATCTTTCTGAGATGGTCCATTTTAAGAGTGTATACCTTGATCTATTAAGTACCCATGGCTCTGAGCAGTCCAGAGATAAACATGATAACAAGCCGTCCGTTCGCTGTCTGTTAAACAAGTTTATGTCTAGGAGGGATAAAGAAGAACATGAGGTATTTAATTAGAGATACTTGTCTTCACTAATGAACAATAAGGAATCATCTGCAAAGTTCTTTGAAGTCATCACTTGGAAATGTTATCAACATTTCAGAAAAGTTGTTGCCTGTAAAACTATTATGCCAGAGTGGCTTCAGTGTGTCCTGTGCACATTGCATCCCGTCCTAACACATGTTGACAAGACAGACATTATTATATCCACTTTACAGATATAAAGAGCTCTCCAAGTCCACACAATCCCAAATGTCTAAACTTTGCGCAATACAAATTTACCAGTAACATATTTCCCCTCCCAAGATTAGGGAAGGCACTAGAATGAACTGAGGTAGACTTCATGGTAGGCATCTTCTCCTCAAGACAGAGTTTACTTGTATGCATTGTGTTTAAATTGTAAGACATCAGTGTTACAGAAACCTGTCATTCACTGATACTAAGCTTTTTTCAGTAAAATGAGAAGGAACCATAATTGTCAAATAAACTTGTGTGCACAAGCAAAAAACCCACTATGTGGTTTTAGACAATAGTTATAGAATGCTTAAGTGATTATATATATATATATGTGTGTGTGTATAGTGTATTGAAGCATAGATGGCATGTTTGTGCAAAGGTAAGTGTATCATATATGTGCATTCAGGTTATATAAATAAAACCAGTTTGTTGTGAGAAAACTGAACCTCCACGATTATCAACTGCGCATAAAATCTAATGGCAGCTGTAACTTATGTGCACCTCTAGCTCCTCTTTGCATTTTCCTTCCTGTGCTACTGGGAAAGAGGAGAGTTAGGAATGAAACAGGAGTATTCCTCAGGCCCCACTTCCCTAAAACGTGTTCCATCCAATGTCTCCAACTGTCTGGAATATCCTTCTCTACCCCCACCCCATAGCCCTCCCAAGGCAGTGCGAAAGTCGGTGGGTAATTGGGTCCAGATTGGAGGTGTTTAAATATTCATGAGGCTGGCAGGGGACTGGGAGGGGGCGACTGTCTAGAAATGGGGGTAGGGGCTACGGGAAGTGATTAGTCACTGGAAGCTAGTGTACAATTCTGAGAAAGGGACCCAGGGAGAAGGAAGAAAAAGATTGGGTGGGGAGTGGAGGAAAGAGAGGAGAAGGAAAGAAAAAGGAGAGAGGAAAGAGAAGGAAGGGAGAGAGAGGGGGAGAGGGGGAGAGAGAGAGAGAGAGAGAGAGAGAGAGAGAGAGAGAGAGAGAGAGAGAGAGAGA